>BSUD01000008.1:99872820-100001098 GCA_033239045.1 Fagopyrum esculentum | reverse complement strand
TGTAATATCCGGAATTTTTATTCCGTTCATTTCTGTAACAAACCCGATCTCGATCAGTTGATCCATATCCGTCTACTTAGTTAGACACATTTTTATAAAATTTATCATTTTATGTAGATTTCCTTCACATAAAATGATAGAATCTCTTAAAAGTTTATCATTTTATGTAGCTGACCTTCACATAAAATAATAAGTTTAGCCCTAATTTAGAATATGACAAGGCCCGGACAAGTCTGTGACGAAGCTGTGACAAGGCCAGACAAGGCTATGACGAAGCTGTGACAAGGCCAGACAAGGCTGTGACGAAGCTGTGACAAGGCCAGACGAGGCTGTGACGAGTCTGTGACAAGGCCAGACAAGGCTGTGATAAGTCTGTGACAAGCCCAGACAGGCTGTTGACAGCCCAGCGCCCAGTATCCGCCTCAGCCCAGCAGCGTACCACCTCTCGGACGGGCCAGCCCAGCAGTGAAGACCCCAACCTATAGCGTCCACATCAGCTCCTATATTTCGTAACGGCTCCTGACCTTCCAATTCGCTTGAGCAAATCCCGGATATCACGCAGCAGTGCAACACCTTCCTCTTCGATCTCTCAGCAGGCGCAGTAGTCGACACCATCGATCTTCCTCCTTCTGCACAGGATCTTCATCTCGTCTGTCTTCCCTTCCCTAACCATACCCTAGATCTGGCCTCTCTCGTTGGACACCAGCAACTCTCTTACACCCATCTGTACGCCCTCTTTCCCTGCAGTTTCAACCTCAAGAAACACCTACTTTCTGCAGTGCCAGACATTGCTCCTTCCTCTACGAGATTGCACCCACAATCGTCTTCCTCTTTCATCCTTCACGCGACAGAGGCTTATCGGCCTGCTCGTACCTCTTCTGCATACCGGCACCAGCGGATTCACGCAGAGGTAAGCTCTAGTCTCTCCTCTTGACTGCTTCGACAATAACCAACGACCATCATCGATCTACAGGGTGCTATTGGATCTAGTAGTTTTCGTCTCAGTGCTTACAAACCACAAAGGCCCAGTGGACATCGAGCTTGGATCGTCTCTATGAGTCTGGGAGTAGTCGGCCAAAGGAACAACTACAAAGAGCTGCTACACCTTTTCCAGCTTTCCAGCATTGACGAACAGTCAACTTCGGCTCCAATTTTGGGTAATCTATACTCTTTCTTTTTGGCTAGTTTTCGGATATGTTATAGATGGTATTTCAAAGTAAATCATACTAAAATTTCAGAGGAATCCATGTTATGGTTTGAGAGATATGGGGTTTCAAAGTTCAGTTTTATAAATGTGTTGAGTTGAGAAAAACAGCATGGGATGATGTTTTGTGAGATAGTTTTAAATAGGATTTTGATCTCCTTTGCGTCTGAATTTTGGATATATTAGAGATAAGATTTAATAGTAGAACATATCAAAATTTGGGATAAATACAGCGAGTAGTTTAGGAGTTATGATTTTTCAAAGTTAGGACAATGTGCTGCTTGTTAAGTGTTGTACCAAACTTTAGAAATTTTTGTAGAAGCGATGCATGAACAGTTTTGAGAAATTCTTGCTCCTAAGGGTAGAGGGAACATCATAGATGATCTAGAGAATTGTTTCGGAATTTTTATAAGCTTTTACGAATTTTATATTTGAAACCGAAGTTAGACCTTTACGATCTTTCGGAAAATAGGAAAATAGGAAAAATGCCAGTTTGTAACCAAACTAAACTTTAGGAGTTAGAATATGATTTTAGAGTCTCAAATAGAAGTTTAGACATGAATTTTGGAAATTCTAGGAGTTTCGGGACCAAGGGTAAAATAGTCATTTTACCATAAATTAGTACTGTAATTAGTTATGTCCTATTACGTTCTTTTATCTTAGAAGTCTTAGACTTCTAATTACGTGGGAGTGTGCTAATGCACTCATCTCCTTTGACAGGCAACTGAGTTGCTACAGTTTACAGAGCGAGTTTGGTTTACAGAGAGTCGAGCTTTATACCAAGTAAGTCCCGGAAATGGAGATAAATCAACTATTGACTGACCGACATCAACTGAGGACGTGCAAGAGTTGTTTGGGGATTGACGAGCTATGTACAGTTAAGAAGAGATATCTGTGATTGAGGATTATTGAATTAACTATACCGATGCTTTGGAGGAGTTCCTCAAGTAGACAACGAAAATCTACTTAGACAACTAAAGGTATAGAGAGAATCGTGTTAGAGGTTACTTCTCGGTTGGTTAAGATCAAACTTCAGTCGAGTCAGGAAGTTTGGATCCGTGTTAGAAGAATTCCAAAAGTAAACGGAAGAGGTCGTCTTCCAACCGTTATCTTAGCCCCTTAAGGCAAGTAAGGAAGGTACTTGGTATTTCATCCGGATAGGACTTATGGTGTAACTGAGAGGGAGAGTTTTGGGTCCATCAATTTGGACTCACGGAAAATGTCCTTACGATTAGCGGGTGACAACATAATTATCAAAGTAGCGCAGCGAAAGCGTGATGAGTCCTAACTCACAGAACCGGAAACTCGAGAGTACAACAAATGACGTGTCGAGTTTAAGACGATGATAATTGGTGAAATGCGTTTCGTTTAGAAGGAACGTCAAATAGGCTACGTGGAGTGACAAGAATTTTTGTAGAGGAACTGTATCACCAACTAGATAGACGAGAAAGTATGTGCACGCAGAAGTATAGAAAGAGAGTGGTACCCCATTATAGATCCAATTGAAGCATGCCGACCTAGTCACATGTTGGAAGACCAGTAAATTTGGAATTTAATACCTAGCATGGTACTTCAGAACGAGTTTCTTGATAAAATGAGAAAGGAAGTAACGAAGTAATAAAGGTGTTGTGTAGGGCCTGCACTAACAAGCTCAAGGTGAGTAACTATCAAGTTGAATCGAAAGACAGATAAGAAAAGGAAGCTACGGGAGTGTACTTACAGACCAGTGCTCGTACATATAGAAAACATAATCTCAAGAATGGAGTATAAGAAGAATTTTATCTCGGAACGGAGTCGAGTTGCGTTTTGAGTAAGAGGAATATTATAGGACACAATACAATGTTAACAACTATTAAGTAGTGTGAGCAAATGACGGTGATGTGAGATCACCTTGTATCTAATACCGTCATTCCGGACATATTGTATGTCACTCAAGACAAAAAAAATATTAAAAAAAAAAATAATAAATAAAAATAAATAAATAAATAAATAAATAAATAAAAAAATACGTGAGAAGCCTAAGGTTGAGCTAACAATATATTAGATATCCATAAATATTATTATAATGCCAAGTGAATAAAGAAGATGACCACTAGATTGTGTCTCCGCTACTAGATCGGAAAAGGGTAAAGGGATGACTCCTTACCTGAGGAATAAGATGACCGAGTCATATTAAAAGACAAGTGAGTCGTGATACAAAGAGCATTAGACACTTGGTGATGTGCTGGCGGAGGTCCAAGACCTTTGGCCTGAGTGTGTAGTCAAGTAAACATAACGAAGGGAAGAAAGTTGACTAGGTTATTTTCTGTACGGTCATCAAAGGACCTGGAGGTGAGTTGCAAAATGTGATCACTCGAGGCTGTAAAGTGGTTTATAAGTGATTGATGGACTAGTAAACCTCACCCTATTGGAGAGTGTAACCCTAGTTTTCTACGGTTTCAGTTAGAGGTATACTTACCAGACAAAAGTTAGGACATCGGCTTAGAGAATCGGGCAATGAAGCCGGATGATACCGGTGAGATATCTAGTTACCACACTAGAACGTGGTAGTAGGCACTGGTGAAGTCTGTACATGAAAAGATTTTAGATTTAGTGGTTTTATAAAAGCCGACGAGGCCACCTTGGATACTATGGGTAGTATGAGACATAACCTTTCAGAGACCTTTGTGGAGATAGTGTAATCTAGGGAGCGACGAGTTAGGGTTTGGCCTTATATCTGTGTTATATTGTGTGACTACTTTTTATTTTCATGCTCGAGTGCTTAGTCGGGATGTGTGTTATTGGTGACCTTAATATGCGGGATACTTATATGTGGAAACGATGACTCTTGTACGGTAACAAGTAGATACACTAGATTCGTACCTTGAGGGCTGACCTTATGACTGACGTACTTTAAGTTTCGGGGCGAAACTTATCCTAAGGGGGGATTGATGTAATACCCGGGAATATTTATTCCGGCTATTTCATAAACAAATCAGAACTCGACCGTTGTGACCTCTTTCCGGCGCTTAAATTCGTTTGCATGGACTCCGACATTACGAGTCTTCTTTTAAGTTTCGGGACGAAACTTATTTTAAGGGGGTACTGATGTAATATCCGGAATTTTTATTCCGTTCATTTCTGTAACAAACCCGATCTCGATCAGTTGATCCATATCCGTCTACTTAGTTAGACACATTTTTATAAAATTTATCATTTTATGTAGATTTCCTTCACATAAAATGATAGAATCTCTTAAAAGTTTATCATTTTATGTAGCTGACCTTCACATAAAATAATAAGTTTAGCCCTAATTTAGAATATGACAAGGCCCGGACAAGTCTGTGACGAAGCTGTGACAAGGCCAGACAAGGCTATGACGAAGCTGTGACAAGGCCAGACAAGGCTGTGACGAAGCTGTGACAAGGCCAGACGAGGCTGTGACGAGTCTGTGACAAGGCCAGACAAGGCTGTGATAAGTCTGTGACAAGCCCAGACAGGCTGTTGACAGCCCAGCGCCCAGTATCCGCCTCAGCCCAGCAGCGCCATCTTGCACAGCCCAGAAACTCGCCAGTTTCAGCAGCTTGTCCGCAGCCCAGCGGAGTGTGCAGCTGCCTTACCTTCTTCAGCAGCTTCAGCCCATCTGCTGCTTTACCTCTTCAGCCCAGCCCGCCCAGAAGCTTGCCCAACAATGTGCCCAACGCCCAGCAGCGCCCAGCTTCAGCCAGCCAGCGTGTCCAGCAGATCTCGCCCAGCCCAGTAGCTTCACTTCGGTACTGGCCCAGCAGCAAATCGAACCCAACCGGATGGAGAAGGAGCAGCGGGCCATTTCCTTCGCGAGTCCATGAGCACGCCAGCCCAAGGGAGAGCAGCTGCGGGGACGCCTAGGGTTTGCTGACCTGGAAGGAAGAGAGATCTTCTTCCTGTAACCGTTCCGTGATTTACGCTGGGACGCTCGTGAATGCAGCCTCGTTTCCACGTTCTGTTCACATACAGAATCTTCGTACTCACCCCTTTCCTTACGCTGAAAATCCTTCCTATCTTCTGTACCGAGCCCAAAAACCTCAACCTCCTACCCGTGAACGTAACTACAGTGGACAGCAATCGGCCGCCGCTAGTGCCCTCCCTTCCTACCACTACTATAAACGATCGGAACCCCAGTGTGCAGCCAGCGTCGGACGAGCAAGGAAGGACTGCAGTGGCTGTCAACGAGTTGAAGCGGGGCGACGTTGGAGTGTCGGAACCACATCACTAGTGTCGAGTTTCCTCCATCCGTTGATCCAGTGAGCCAGCTCCGCTCGGTCCCCTGGTAAGACTAAGTCTACCTTCGTTTTTGTGTTCCGTCCTCACCTTCTAGCTTGACATACATCTCTCACACCATCCTTCTCTATGCCGGACCGACTGCCCTTTTGTGCAGAGGAGAGGAGACAAGATAGAGTCGTTTTGGACAGAAGTAGACCGAGCCAAGTCTAATCTCAGTCCGGTATTAGACCCCTTCCCCTTGCTCCTTTTTCTGTTTTAAATGCAACGTGTATATAGAATGTAGAGTTTGGTTTCATAGGACTTGATCTGAAGTTGTGGTTGAGATTTTGTGAGGCTCTGAGCTTGTGAGTGCAGTAGATTTCGAACGCATGACCTGTAGACAAATTAATTAATGGGTGCTGCGGTATACTTTCATTTTATTCGGTTTTTGGAAGTGAGAAACTGCCTAGCTTGTAGACCAATGTTTAAGAGTTAGGTCGAAGATCCACCGTTGAAATTTTAATAGATGATAGGTAGATGTACGTAGTTTACTATATTAAAATTTGAGAAGAAATGAACGGTCGGATTAGAAGTTATAAGCTTCCGAAGTTGGATAGTTAAGCTGTTTTTATAAACTTTGGATTTTTGGTTAAGTATAGAAAATGTAAGTGTAGTAGCCAACTTTGAGAATTTTTATAAAAATGATGGATGAACAGTTTTGAGAAATTCTTGCTCCTAAGGGTAGATGGAACATCATAGTTGATCTAGAGAATTATTTCGGAATTTTTATAAGCTTCTACGAATTTTATATTTAAAACCGAGGTTGGACCTTTACGAGCTTTCGGAAAATAGGAAAATAGGAAAAATGCCAGTTTGTAACCAAACTAAACTTTAGGAGTTAGAATATGACTTTAGAGTCTCAAATAAGAATTTAGACATGAATTTCGGAAAATTTGGAAGTTTCGGGACTAAGGGTAAAATGGTCATTTTACCATTAATTAGTACTGTAATTAGTTATGTCCTATTACGATCTTCTATCTTAGAAGTCTTAGATTTCTAATTACGTTGGAGTGTGCTAATGCACTTATCTCCTTTGGCAGGCAACTGAGTTGCTACAGTTTACAGAGCGAGTTTGGTTTACAGAGAATCGAGATTTATAACTGGTAAGTCTTTTGGGCTTACTTAGCTGACTTCTGAATATGAGCATGAATGATGATAGTGGCTTGTGATTGAAATGTTTAGAGTTATAGGTTGTGACAGATAATTACCGACCTATACTTGGCCTAAGAGTAACGGGCGGTGGCATTCTGCTCAGTTAGCTTGCGGGCGCTGGGGGTCTCTTTAGGGACTAGTCCATACTCGGTTTGTATGATGCTACCGGCGGAGGTAAGCTAGACCTACACCCAGTTGGATAAGGAACGGAGGCGAGAACTGTTAATAGCTCTCGTGCCACAACTGTAAAATTGAATAAGATGAATCACCTAATTAATAGATAATAAACGGTTGAGTGCCAGCATGATGTTTGCTTATTTTGTTTCTGCGTGTGTTTGTGCTGTTGTTATTCTACTTATTTTTGGATTGTTAGCTAACGGTTTATCCGTGTTGTAGATTTGTAGAGATAGACAGTTGCAGAGTGATCCGGAACGGATGGTCAGCCGGGTCCACGTACTCATTAGATGGGGACGGGGGAGTCTTTCATACGTCATGCATGTTATGTATCTTTATATATGTTTGTAAGGCTGTCACATGTGTACTTTCATACCATTAAAAATATTATGTTTTGGAAATTGTTTTTAATTACATTTGTGCCTTGTTGTAAGATCCTAGTAAAGTTGTTATTAAACCAAGGTCGGGACCCATTGTGAGGTCCTAACCAGTAGCTCCCCGAGTTCCAAGAACTTGGGGTGTTACACCGTCTAAGTAGCAAAAGTGTGAATGCTGGGCCAACCGCTCGAGCATTTGATCAATGAAGGGAAGTGGAAAATGGTCCTTCCGTGTGGCCGTGTTCAGCTTCCTATAATCGATGCAAACCCTCCAGCCCGTAATGGTCCTAGTTGAGATCAACTCGTTGTTCTTATTTGTCACAACGGTCATCCCTCCTTTCTTCGGAACTACATGCACCGGGCTAACCCACTTGCTGTCCGAGATAGGGTAAATGATACCTGCATCCAACAACTTAAGAATTTCCTTCTTCACAACCTGTTTCATGATCGGATTTAACCGTCTTTGAGGTTCCCGTGAAGTCTTATGATTGTCCTCCATTAGAATTCTATGCATGCAGAAAGAAGGTTTTATGCCAATAAGATCATCCGTGGTATAACCTATAGCCTTTTGATGCTTTCTCAGGACATGCATTAACTTAGACAATTCAGATTCGGAAAGGGAAGCACTAACAATAACGGGATAAGTAGAATCCAGTCCAAGAAAGACATACCTCAAGTGACTAGAGAGTTGTTTAAGCTCCACAACTGGGGGTGTTTTCTGAGGGGGATCCTTGCTTCCTCCTTCCAGTGGAATGGATTCAGAAACTGGACCTTTGGAAGTCTCAGTTAACATCATCTCGCCATCGACCTCGGTCGAGGCGCAGAGGCGTTGACCGAGATGTTCTTCAGTCGCCTCGCTCAGTCCAGGAAGTGCCTCGGTCGAGGTACTGCAACTGGAACCGAAACTGGAGATCTTCGTCTCCTGGATTAGCTTCTTAGTTTTAGCTCCTGGATCTTCTTCCAGTGCTTTTAAGCTCCGTATATCTGGATCACAAGAAGCATTTATACCTTCCTCCATTAAACTGAAGCTAATAACTCTTTCGAGTGGATCGTTAGTAAGGATAGAGCTCACCAATTCTCTTGATTCTTCTTCATCATAGATGTTGAAGATATCATCACTCAGCTGCTCCCCTTTCATGGCTGCAAGTAGTGCAAACTCCACCTCATCGCCACCAATGTTGAATTTCAACTTGGCGTTCTTGCAATCCACGTTGCAACCCGAAGTTGCTAGAAATGGCCTCCCGAGAATAATAGGAACAGGATAATCTACGGGAATGTCAAGTACAACAAAATCTATAGGTAGATAGAAGTTACCTAACTTGACCGGAACGTCCTCCAAGATGCCCACGGGATGGGTGATGGAGCGATCCGCCATATAAAGTCGAATCTTGACCGGCTTGGGCTCTCCAAGTCCGATCTTCACACATAGCTCCAGCGGGATGATGCTCACGCTGGCTCCTAGATCACAAAGGTCTTTACAAGTGACATCCCCAACTTGAATGGGAATGCAAAATGAGCAGGGATCTCTCAATTTAGGTGCCATCTTCTCCTTCATGATTTGTATGAGTTTCGAGGATTTAGATGTCATCCTAACTTCACCAAAATCTTCCAGTTTCCTTTTCCTTGAAATGATCTCTTTTAAGAACTTCCCATAGGCGGGCATTCCTAGAATAACATCAAGGAAAGGAATGTTAATATGCAGCTTATTCATCAAGTCAAGGAACTTACCAAAGTGCTTGTCTAGATGTGCTCTGGCTCTTGACTGGGGGAATGGAAGTGGTGGTTTGTATGCAGGAGGTGGAACATAAACTTCAGTTTTCCCCTCCGCTTTCTGTGGCTCCACCTCGGTTGGCATCTCGGTCGAAGTGTTCTTCGACTGCACCTGGACCGAGGTGGTCTTCGTCGGTACTGGCACCGACCGAGGCACTGGATCTGCAGTCTTCAGTCCACTCCTCGTAGTTATGGCCATGATCTGGCCCTTAGGGTTGCTTTCCGTCTTTGCTGGAAGCTTCCCTGGATCTCTTGGCGCTTCATTCACCCTACTTGCAAGTTGTTGTTCGAAGGCCTTTTGGCCCCTCGAAAATGAAGTCATAGAAGTCTCCATAGCACTAAGCTTGATCAAGATAGCCTCCAAAACTGCGTCGTTCTTTTCCGGCTGAGACGAACTTGATCCTTGCCCCTAGCTCTTTAATGGAGTAGAAGAAGAAGAAGGGGAAGAGAGGAAAGGGTTAGAAGAATCGTTAGAGTTGGAGTTTGAATGATTGTTACCAGAATTTTGGTTGTTCGCCCTCCAGTTGTTGCTATTGGACCCTCTATTGTTGTTGTTATAGTTGTTGTTCCGGGAACCGTTGTTGTTGTTACGGTACCCGTTGTTGTTGTTCCTTTGCCCTTGCTCTTCCTTCTTGGTTTGTGCAACCAAGAGTTCCTTCAATTGCTTCACGTCATTCTTCAAAGACGTGAGTTGATTGTTGTTGGGCTGAGTTTCCTGGAAGTTAACTCTTTTAACTCCACCTTCAGCTCCTTGGTGGGTGTACTTCTCCATATGCAAGGCTTGCTTCTCGATGAAGTCCCAAGCCTCGTCAATCGCCATGTCCATAAAGGTACCGGCGGAGAGTAGTTGGAGATTGAACTGGGTGCTTCCGTCCAGTCCTTTGAAGTATATCTCCAATAACTCTAACTTTGGAATCCCATGATGTGGGCCATCCAAAAGAATGTCCTTGAACCGCTCCCATGATTTGGAAAAACTCTCCTTGTCCTTCATAATGAAAGCGTTGATCTTTCCTCTCATTTCAGCTGTCTTTGAGGGGGGAAAGAATTTGGTCAAGAACTCCGTTGTCATCTCCTCCCATGTGCTGATTTTTTCTGGAGGAAGAGATTGATACCAAGTAAGAGCTCTATCTTTTAAAGAAAAGTAAAAAGGTCTTAGCTTGTAGTTGTTATTTTCAATCCTTGAAGGTCTCAAGGTTTCCATCAAGATCTCATAATTCTAGAGATGTTGATGTGGTGATTCCTTCTCCATCCCTCCGAACTGGCATTGGCGAATCATGGATAGAACTTGCGGTCGAAGTTCGTAGTCATGGTCCGCTGGATCTCCTAGGTTAACTCCTGGACGCCTCAGTTGTTGATTAGGGTCCATCCTTTGACCTAGGGTTCGTGGAATTCCTGCAAGAAGAACATCTCGGACTGGCATCCGAGGTGGAAGTATCTCGGCCGGGGCGTCAGGTACTGGGACCTGCCTCGGTCGAGGGTCAGCAACTGGAACCTGCCTCGGTCCAGCATCGGGAACTGGGTCTTCCCTCGGTCTAAGTAGAATCTGGTCTCGTATGACGGCCATTTCTGCTTCGATTGCTTCACTTTTGGTGCGAGTTTCTTCCTTCTCTCGCCTTAGTTCTTCCCTGCTGAGGCGTAGCAGCTCTAACGCCTCTTTCAATTCGGCCTCAAGATCGCGGTTGTCTTGTTGGGCCATCTTCGCTTCTCTTAAGCGTCGTTTGTATGCCTTTTCTAGTTCGGGATCGTAAGGAATGATTTCCTTCCCAGTGCGGGTTCTTCGCATAAACCTAAGAAAGAACCTGCAAATTTCACTCAAGTAGAGTGGTTAGTAAACACGGGGGCAAGTGCCCCAAGAGAAAACCGTAACCGGCTCGGTCTAGACCAAGTCCCCGGCAACGGCGCCAAAAACTTGTTCGCTCCAAACGGTGTGTGCAAGCTTTAAATTTATAATCCTAGACGTAAGCTTAAAACAAGGATGCGAACCCGCAGTGTACGGGTCAATCGTAGTAAAAAGCAAGGAATTCCAGGGGTCGATCACAGGGACTTAGTGAAACAAAGTCCAATCTCGGTATGCTTATGTAAATACTAACCACAAGAGCAATTAACACAATCAAAGATGAATAAGAAGTCAATAAAGGAAACATGCAATTCTAGGGATTAAAGCGTCTAGTTGTGATTCCAACTCAAGATCTAAAGATAAGCGGACAAAGCTGAGGTTTTCGCATGGGGAAGGTGTTACTAAAGTGGAATTGATCACCGGGTAAGTCTCACTACTCACTAATCCTAAACCGTAACTCCTATTACCGGGTAAGTCTCAAGGAATCAAGATAAAGAACTATAACCTCAAACTAACACACCATCTAAGGGAATAGAATCAACCTTTACCGGGTAAGTCTCAGGCTAACTCACAAAGATGGGATGGCAGCACACTCAAACCCCAATAAAGGATAAACCTTTATTACCTACACTTATGATCGTTGGTACACAAACAAAAGAATTACTGGGTAAGTCTCATCCTAGGCTTGCATTGAACCAGGAAAGGTGTAATAAGAATAGGATTTGGCAAACTCTAACACTTAACTCTTAGTTTAGGATCAGATAAGTCACCTCGGTCAGACAAATTCCACCCCGGCCGAGATGTTCATCAACTAAGCGAGATGCTTAGGGTTAAGGTTAAAGACTCGAACTTTCAGGGTCCTACTGGAATCTAAGATTATTCTATCATTGTTTTTCCCACAACCTTCAGCCAATCACCCTAGAATCACACAAAGAGATTAGCCACTCATCATCATGAAAGTATTAATCAAATATATGGGAAGAAGGTGAGTATTTGAACAAGAAGAATTTATTGAAAAAACTTCAATAACTGAATCAAATATCACAACAAAGCGTTTCTTGGATATAAATCCAACAAGCAAGACAACAAGGAAGAGAATCTAAGGTAATCTTACAAAACCTTCCAAAAGCTATAAAAGCTACAATCTTAAATCTTCCTTCAACCTTCAAAAAGGTTCTTCAAATCTCCCAACTGGAGTATGGCTGCTGCTGCGTATAAACCCTGATCGATGGTATAGCATCCTGTTGGATTTGTGGAAATCCAACCCTTTTTATAGGAAAATAACCCTCCAAAGATAAAATATCTTAGAAAGATCTCTTCCCATAAAAATAGGTAAAATATAAGATCTATAATATCTTCTTCCTTCCAGGAGCCAAGCCCAAAAATATAAGATCACTTTCCAAATATAAAAGATCTCAGCCAAGAATAAAATATTCTCGCCGCGTCCTAGGTATTCGCCTCGGTCGAGTCGACTTCCCTGGATCACCTCGGTCGAGATGAATCTGTGGTCAACCGAGGTGAGTCACAACTGAATGTGAAATCTCTCAAAACTTGTCCAAAGTGAATCTTTAATCCATGGCTATGCTTCCTGGATGGTTCCTCATGTTCCTCAATGTAGCTCCAATGACTCCATAGCTCCTTTTGCTCCTTTTTGATGCAAAACGTGCCATTTTACCTACGATTACAACAAAACTAGGTGTAGACCTCGATTCCCGCAAAGGTAGATGAAATGGTAATATACTCACATAATATACATACAAACATGCAGATTATGAAAGATAAAACGTCTAAACAAACCCCAAAATATAGACTATAATTCATGCTATCACCTATAAATGATTGAAGCAAGATTTGAGAATGATCTATTGTTTAGAAGGCACATTCATCCAAAAGAGGTATTGCTTTGAGAAGGTACACATATTTCATCCCAACTCTTGTTTTAAAGCTTTTTGAAAGACCTTGCTTATGGACAAGCAAGTGACAAGTATGGGGTTATTTGTTAGCATGAAATATTGTGATATTTTAGGCACGTTTTCTAAGTGCATTTCATCCATTATGATAGTCTTTGATTAAGCATTGATGCATTTGTGAGCTAGTTTGCCTATATTGTCAATATGGATGTCTACACAAGCTTTATGTTGATTATAGGTGATTAAGGGCTATTTCCGAACAGAATTGAGCAAGGATAGAGATGTTTGAGCATGTCCATGGATTGAGGACATTCATAGGAGCCAAAGGAGTGCCAACTTGAAGAATGCACGAGGCTAAGGAAGAATCACGTTCTTGCCCTAAACCACGCTCTAAAATACGGCCGTACCACATTCCACGTTCAAGTCCACGGCCGTGGAACCATGGTTAGGAAACGTGGTTCATTCCAGTAACTTCTACGGCCGTGGAAGACATGGTTCAAACCGTGTTGATTTCCACGCTCTAAATTACGGTCGTGGAACCCTTCCACGACCGTGATCTTGGCGATCTTTTTCGCCACACTTTAAGCCACGATCTTTTAGAAGATTGGGCCGGGCCGATATTTTATCTTGCCCTATAAAAGGACGGACGAAGAGAGATTCCGTCACCTCTGCTTAGACGCACTTTCGCCTACGCCGCGACTTAGAGATCTTTTCGACTCTTGCAAAAGACGTATTTTGCGCTCATCCTTGAAATTGCCCTAATCTCGCACTTTGGTGGAGATTGTGATTGAGATTTCCGGATTGACGGAAGATCGAAGGTTCGGAAGATTGTTCGCACGAAGATTCCTCTTCTTGTTTAGGTTTGATTTAGAAGACGGATTGACATCCCGTTCTTCCTTCTTATCTAAGATTGTGTTTGTTGTTCTATTCCGAATCTAGTGACGATATTTGTTCTTGATTGTGACTTTGAGATTGATTTGATGTTTATTGAAGGTTTTCGGAAGTTTTCATCTTTCAATCTTTTAATTCTTGAATTTGATATCAATATGACTATTGTTGGCTAAAAACCCTTAACAATTCTAAGGTGAAGGGTTGATAGTTGTGGCTTAGATGATGATAGATCGATCGTAAACAGAGTGGACCCTGAGAGTTAGAAAGAATCGCCGACGAACAGTAAATTACGGCCTGTTCTTGAGTCCACGACCGTGGAACCTCAAGAACTAACCGTGATTTCCCTTAAGTTTACGAACCTGCTTTTACTTTAATTCAAAGTTAAAGATTTGCTTTAACTTAGTCTTGGCTTGCCTTTTCTAGGTGGTAGTGAAGCCTCAACAACCTCTACCTCGATTGTGAGTGTCACAACCTTAATCGGTTTAGTTAGTCTTGATCCTTGGATTACAAGTTTGGATATTTGACATTAATTCTTACCTTTAGAATCTTTCTATATTGAAGCCTCAACAACCTGTATAGAGAGTGTCTTGTAGGTGAGTCATATAAGGTTTTTGGAACTTCACCGTACGATCACCTTACATTAGCATACCTTGCATATCTTAACTCAGTCCTTATATCATTAGTATATCTTGAATCGATTGCCACAGCTGGATTCCTGGATCTTTAGGATTGTTGTTTTCCTAATACTTGCAAAGCTTCTTACATTTACTCGCTTGATAATCTGCAATTGAATTTGTTCCCACCCAAATCCTTGTGTTCGATACTCTGGAATTCTTGCTTAACTATATCGATCCGTACACTGCGGGTTCGCTTGTTTGATTTCTAGTTTTATAATTAAAGCTTATATGCACGCACGCTAAGTGGCGCACAGAGGCACACTCTACACCTTACTCGGTGCACCCAGGTGCGAGTAAGATGTATCAGGACCTTAGGAGATCTTATTGGTGGGGCGGGCTCAAGCCCGATGTAGCTAGATATGTGGCCCGATGCGCGACATGCCAGCAGGTGAAGATTGAGCACCAAAGACACGCAGGAGAGCTTCATCCACTGCCCGTGCCGCAGTGGAAGTGGGAGGATATTTCCATGGACTTCATGACGGGCTTGAGACCGAGTAGGAGCTTTGACGCGATATGGGTAGTAGTGGATCGGTTGAAGAAGACCGCACGTTTCATCCCTATTCGGGAAACGTGGCCGGTGAGTCGTCTAGCCGAGGAGTTTACTCGTCAGATTGTGAGGTTACATGGAGTACCGAGGTCTATCATCTCGGATAGGGACGGGCGCTTTACCTCGAGGTTCTGGCAGCAGGTACACGCCGCCCTAGGATCGAGTCTACATTTCACCACCGCATACCATCCACAGACCGACGGCCAGTCAGAGCGGACTATTCAGACCCTAAAGGACATGTTGCGGGCATGTGTACTAGACTGGGGTCAGGTATGGCCAGACCACGTTCCATTGGTGGAGTTTTTGTATAATAACAGTTGTTCGCTCCAAACGGTGTGTGCAAGCTTTAAATTTATAACCGTAGACGTAAGTTTAAAACAAGGATGCGAACCCGCAGTGTAAGGGTTAATCGTAGTAAAAAGCAAGGAATTCCAGGGGTCGATCACAGGGACTTAGTGAAACAAAGTCCAATTACGGTAAGCTTTAGCAATTACTAACCACAATAGCCATTAAAACAATCAAAGATGATAAAAGTCAATAAAGGAAATATGCAATTCTAGGGATTAAAGCATCTAGTTGTGGTTCCAACTCAAGATCTAACGATAAGCGGACAAAGCTGAGGTTTTTGCAAGGGGAGGTGTTACTAAAGTGGAATAGATCACCGGGTAAGTCTCACTACTCACTAATCCAAAACCGTAACTCCTATTACCGGGTAAGTCTCAAGGAATTAAGATAAAGAACCATAACCTCAAACTAACACACCATCTAAGGTAATAGAATCAACCTTTACCGGGTAAGTCTCAGGCTAACTCACAAAGATGGGATGAAAGCACACTCAAACCCCAATAAAGGATAAACCTTTATTACCTAGACTTATGATCTTAGGTACACAAACTAAGGAATTACTGGGTAAGTCTCATCCTAGGCTTGCATTGAACCAGGAAGGGTGTAATAAGAATAGGATTTGGCAAACTCTAACACTTAACACTCAGTTTCGGATCAGATAAGTCACCTCGGTCAGAAGAATTCCACCTCGGCCGAGATGTTCATCGACTGAGCGAGATGCTTAGGGTTAAGGTAAAGGCTCGAACTTTCAGGGTCCTACTGTGATTAAGATTATTCTATCATTGTTTTTCCCACAACCTTCAGCCAATCACCCTAGAATCACACAAAGAGATTAGCCACTCATCATCATGAAAGTATTAATCAAATATATGGGAAGAAAGTGAATATTTGAACAAGAAGAATTTAATGAAAAGACTTCAATAACTGAATCAAATATCACAACAAAGCGTTCCTTGGATAGAAATCCAACAAGGCAAGACAACAAGGAAGGGAACCTAAGATGATGTTACAAAAACCCTTCAAAAGCTATAAAAGCTACAATCTTCCTTCTTCAACCTTCAAAAAGGTTCTTCAAATCTCCCAACTGGAGTATGGCTGTTGCGGTGTAAGCGGGATCTCCAACTGTATGCGGATGTATGCAGCGTGTCGGATTTGTGGGAAATCCGACCCTTTTTAGAGGAAAATTACTCTCCAAAGATAAGATATCTTAGAAAGATCTCTTCCCATAAAAATAGGTAAAATATATGATCTAGCATATCTTCTTCCTTCCAGGAGCCAAGCCCAAAAATATAAGATCTCTTTCCAAAGATAAAAGATCTCAGCCAAGAATAAAATATTCTCGCCGCGTCCCAGGTGTTCGCCTCGGTCGAGTCGACTTCTCTGGATCACCTCTGTCGAGGTGAATATGTGGTCAACCGAGGTGAATAACAACTGAATGTGAAATCTCTCAAATCTGGTCCAAAGTGAATCTCTAATCCATGGCTATGCTTCCTGGATGGTTCCTTATGTTCCTGAATGTAGCTCCAATGACTCCATATCTCCTTTTTCTCCTTTTTGATGCAAAACGTGCCATTTTACCTACGATTACAACAAAACTAGGTGTAGACCTCGATTCCCGCAAAGGTAGATGAAATGGTAATATAATCACATATTATACATACAGTCATGCAGATTATTGAAGATAAAACGTCCAAACAAACCCCAAAATATAGACTATTATTCATGCTATCAAAATACCCCATACTTAGCCCTTGCTTGTCCCCAAGCAAGTTCCTCATATAAAAGGCAAGGTAGAATGGATTATAAGTCAAGAAAATCGATGAAAAGTCTTTCAAAAACATTTTTGTGGTGTGCTACAATCATAGATCACTCTAAGAGAATACTTCATGGAATATAAAATCAAAATATGATCAAAACATTTTATAAATATAAGAAAGTTGTTCATCTTTGCATAAAATCATAGAATGCATAATAAGTCATAATTATCGAAATTAATCATGCATAATCCAGTTTAAACCACTAAGTCAATCAACAAGCTCGAGGTCTCAAGGGCTTCCCAAAAGAAAGGTCAAGAAACGTGTAGGGTAGGGATGTATGTAAGGTAATGTGGTTCTAGAATCCGGGAAAAGGATATACTCCACTTTCACTTTGACTTTCAACATCTTCCACCAATAAGCTTTGCTTATTTCACACTTTTCTTTTTACTTTACTTTTTGGGATGCATGGACAGAGGTGCACAATAACCGAAGCCTAGGAAATCAGCAATCATCAATTTCTTGAGATGCATCAAACCCTTGATGCACATACCATGACCCGTTAGGAATATCGCTCAATCCGACTTTGGCAAGACACAAACACCCGGCTATGTGAATGGTGTCGAGTTACTCATCATCATGATTGACTTCCCCAAACCTATTTATTACTTACTAACACTTTCACTTCCAGCCAACTTCTCAACTTTAACTTCACTTGCTTTCACCACTTCGCTTGCTTCCAAATTCCCGGATAGGTAAAGGGAGGCAAAATGTATATGAGGGGCTAAGCATGATCAAGAAGAAGAAGAGAGAAGAATGAATTGCCTTGGTCTTTCAAGGAAGAAAGTGAGAGAACTCATAATGTGGTGTCAACCTTCAAATTTAACATAATTTAGACAAAAACAAAGTATTAAACATGCCAATAATTTCAAACAAAGCATTTAGCAACTTAAACATATTATAAAGCTTTCAAACACATAAAGATTTCAAAACCAGTCAGTAAGCAAGATCTTTACTGAGATCATATCCAGATAAGAAGCACAAAAATCGTTTCGAAAACTCTCAGTTAACCCACCTCGGTCGAGGTGTTCTTAGGTCAACCGAGGTGAAACACCTCCTTCCTTAGATGTCACCTGTTATCTGTCTAGGACGCCAAAAACAAAACAAAGCAAAGCAAAACAAAACTATCTAAGCTAGAAAGGGAAAAGAAAGCAATACCTTGGGTTGCCTCCCAAGAAGCGCTTGGTTTAAGGTCGCTAGCTGGACCATAGTGCGTCTCAAACGAGGTATATCGGTGCAACCTCCTCAACCGGAATTTCCGGTTTGTATTTCTTGAGTCTATGACCATTGACCTTGAAGCTTCCGCTCGTTTCGCCCCATATCTCAACTGCACCATGAGGAAAAACATGTTTCACAACATAAGGTCCGGTCCATCTAGATTTTAACTTACGTGGAAAGAGGCGGAGGCGGGAGTTGAAGAGTAGAACTAAGTCTCCTTCGTTAAGCTCCTTTGGAATGATACGCTTGTCATTCCATTTCTTCGTCCTCTCCTTATAGATTTTGGCATTCTCATAAGCGTTCAAACGCAGCTCCTCCAGCTCGTTGATATCCAATAGCCGCTTCTCGCCGGCCTCCTTAATGTCGAAGTTCAACCATTTGATCGCCCAATATGCTTTGTGTTCTAACTCAACGGGCAAATGGCAAGACTTCCCATATACCAAATTATAAGGAGTGGTACCTATGGGAATCTTAAATGCGGTCCTGTAGGCCCAAAGAGCGTCATCCAATTTCATGGACCAATCCTTCCTCGTCCTAGAGACGGTCTTCTCCAAAATTGCCTTGATTTCTCTATTCGAGATCTCGACCTGTCCACTAGTTTGAGGGTGATAAGGGGTTGATACCTTGTGGGTTACCCCATACTTCGATAGAAGTGCCTTGAACTTCCGGTTGATGAAATGTGTTCCTCTATCGCTGATGATGATGCGTGGAGTTCCAAAACGTGGAAAGATAGTTCTGTTTAAGAACTTCACAACCACCTTGGCGTCATTAGTTGGACAAGCAATGGCTTCAACCCATCTAGAGACGTAATCAACTGCAAGAAGAATATAAAGGTTTCCTCCGGAGGATGGGAAAGGTCCCATGAAGTCAATCCCCCATACATCAAAGAATTCCACCTCTTGAATGTTATTAAGTGGCATTTCGTTCCTCCTTGATAAATTTCCTGTTCTTTGGCATGCATCACAAGAGACAACAAACGATTGCACATCCTTAAATAATGTAGGCCAAAAGAAACCAGAATGTTATATCTTAGCGCATGTTTTATCGGTGCTAGCATGTCCTCCACAAGGAAGTGAATGACAATGCCGTATGACGCTATTAACTTCATCTTCCGGAATGCATCTTCGAAGCATCCCATCCGGCCCGCGATTGAATAGCAGCGGTTCATCCCAGTAGTAATGGCGTACTTCCTTGAAGAATCTCTTCTTTTGAGAGTACATCAATCCGGGCGGTACTTTCTGGCAAACAAGATAATTCACAATATCACCATACCAAGGTCCCTTATTATCAGAAAGTTGGTGGATGGAATGTTCCACCAACTGAGGATGAATGTCAGAGAAAGGAGTAAGAAGTTTGTTATTTTCAGCAGTCTCAGTTGACATCATCTCGCCATCGACCTCGGTCGAGGCGCAGAGGCATTGACAGAGATGTTCTTCAGTCGCCTCGCTCAGTCCAGATAGTGCCTCGGTCGAGGTACTGCAATTGGAACCGAAACTAGAGATCTTCGTCTCCTGGATTAGCTTCTCAGTTTTAGCTCCTGGATCTTCTTCTAGTGCTTTTAAGCTCCGTATATCCGCATCACAAGAAGCATCTATACCTTCCTCCATTAAACTGAAACTAATAACTCTTTCGAGTGGATCGTTAATAAGGATAGAGCTCACCAATTCTCTTGATTCCTCTTCATCGTAGATGTTGAAGATATCATCGCTTAGTTGCTCCCCTTTCATGGCTTCAAGTAGTGTGAAATCCACCTCATCGCCACCAATGTTGAATTTCAACTTGGCGTTCTTGCAATCCACGTTGCAACCCGAAGTTGCTAGAAATGGCCTCCCGAGAATAATAGGAACAGGATAATCTGCGGGAATGTCAAGTACAAAAAAATCTATTGGTAAATAGAAGTTACCTAACTTGACCGAAACGTCCTCCAAAATTCCCACGGGATGGGTGATGGAGCGATCCGCCATGTATAGTCGAATCTTGACCGGCTTGGGCTCTCCAAGTTCGATCTTCACACATAGCTCTAGCGGAATGATGCTCACGCTGGCTCCTAGATCACAAAGGGCTTCACAAGTGACATCCCCAACTTGAATGGGAATGCAAAATGAGCCGGGATCTCTCAATTTAGGTGGCATCTTCTCCTTCATGATTTGAATAAGTTCCGAGGATTTAGATGTCATCCTAACTTCACCAAAATCTTCCAGTTTCCTCTTCCTTGATAGAATCTCCTTCAAGAACTTCCCATAGGCGGGCATCCCTAGAATAGCATCAAGGAAAGGAATGTTAATGTGCAGTTTATTCATCAAGTCAAGGAACTTACCAAAGTGCTTGTCTAGATGTGCTCTGGCCCTTGACTGGGGGAATGAAAGTGGTGGTTTGTATGCAGGAGGTGGAACATAAACTTCAGTTTTCCCCTCCGCTTTCTGTGGCTCCACCTCGGTTGGCATCTCGGTCGAAGTGTTCTTCGACTGTATCTGGACCGAGGTGGTTTTCGTCGGTACTGGCACCGACCGAGGCACTGGATCTGCAGTCTTCAGTCCACTCCTCGTAGTTATGGCCATGATCTGGCCCTTAGGGTTGCTTTCCGTCCTTGCTGGAAGCTTCCCTGGATCTCTTGGCGCTTCATTTGCCCTACTTGCAAGTTGTTGTTCAAAGGCTTTTTGGGCCTTCGAAAATGAAGTCATAGAAGTCTCCATAGCACTAAGCTTGATCAAGATAGCCTCCAGCACAACGTCTTTCTTTTCCGGCTGAGACGAACTTGATCCTTGCCCCTGGCTCTTTAATGGAGTAGAAGAAGAAGAAGAAGGGGAAGAGAGGAAAGGATTAGAGGAATCGTTAGAATTGGAGTTTGAAAGATTGTTACCAGAATTTTGGTTGTTCGCCCTCCAATTGTTGCTATTGGATCCTCTATTGTTGTTGTTGTAATTGTTGTTCCGGGAACCGTTGTTGTTGTTACGGTATCCATTGTTGTTGTTCCTTTGTCCTTGATCTTCCTTCTTGGTTTGAGCAACCAAGAGTTCCTTCAATTGCTTCACGTCATTCTTCAAAGACGTGAGTTGATTGTTGTTGGGTTAAGTTTCTTGGAAGTTAACTCTTTTAACTCCACCTTCAGCTCCTTGATGGGTGTACTTCTCCATATGCAAAGCTTGCTTCTCGATGAAGTCCCAAGCTTCGTCAATCAACATGTCCATAAAGGTACCGGCGGAGAGTAGTTGGAGGTTGAACTGGGTGCTTCCGTCCAGTCCCTTGAAGTATATCTCCAATAACTCTATCTTTGGAATCCCATGATGTGGGCAATCCAAAAGAATGTCCTTGAACCTCTCCCATAATTTGGACAAGCTCTCCTTGTCCTTCATTATAAAGGCATTGATCTTCCCTCTCATTTCAGCGGTCTTTGAGGGGGGAAAGAATTTGGTCAAGAATTCCGTAGTCATCTCCTCCCATGTGCTAATTTTTCCTGGAGGAAGAGATCGATCCCAAGTAAGAGCTCTATCTTTTAAAGAAAAGTAAAAAGGTCTTAGCTTGTAGTTGTTGTTTTCAATCCTTGAGGGTCTCAAGGTCTCCATCAAGATCTCATAGTTCTGAAGATGTTGATGCGGTGATTCCTTCTCTAGCCCTCCGAATTGGCATTGGCGAATCATGGATAGAACTTGCGGTCGAAGTTCGTAGTCATGGTCCGTTGGATCTCCTAGGTTAACTCTTGGACGCCTCAGTTGTTGATTGGGGTCCATCCTTTGACCTAGGGTTTGTGGGATTCCTGCAAGAAGAACACCTCGGACTGGCATCCGAGGTGGAAGTACCTCGGCCGGGGCGTCAGGTACTGGAACCTGCCTCGGTCGAGGGTCAGCAACTGGGACCTGCATAGGTCCAGCATCGGGAACTGGATCTTCCCTCGGTCGAAGTAGATATTGGTCTCTTAAGGCTGCCATATCTGCTTCGATTGCCTCAGTTCTGGTGCGAGTTTCTTCTTTCTCTTGCCTTAGCTCTTCCCTGCTGAGGCGTAGCTGCTCTAGCGCCTCTTTCAACTCGGCCACAAGATCGTGATTGTCTTGGTTGGCCATCTTCGCTTCTCTTAAGCGTCGTTTGTATGTCTTTTCTGGTTCGGGATCGTAAGGAACGATTTCCTTCCCAATGCGGGTTCTTCGCATAAACCTAAGAAAGAACCTGCAAAAGTCACTCAAGTAGAGTGGTTAGTAGACACGGGGGCAAGTGCCCCAAAAGCAAACCGTAACCGGCTCGGTCTAGACCAAGTCCCCGACAACGGCGCCAAAAACTTGTTCGCTTCAAACGGTGTGTGCAAGCTTTAAATTTATAACCCTAGACGTAAGCTTAAAACAAGGATGCGAACCCGCAGTGTACGGGTCAATCGTAGTAAAAAGCAAGGAATTCCAGGGGTCGATCATAGGGACTTAGTGAAACAAATTCCAATTACGGTAAGCTTTAGCAATTACTAACCACAATAGCAATTAAAACAATCAAAGATGATAAAAGTCAATAAAGGAAATATGCAATTCTAGGGATTAAAGCATCTAGTTGTGGTTCCAACTCAAGATCTAAAGATAAGCGGACAAAGTTGAGGTTTTTGCAAGGGGAGGTGTTACTAAAGTGGAATAGATCACCGGGTAAGTCTCACTACTCACTAATCCAAAACCGTAACTCCTATTACCGGATAAGTCTCAAGGAATTAAGATAAATAACCATAACCTCAAACTAACACACCATCTAAGGGAATAGAATCAACCTTTACCGGGTAAGTCTCAGGCTAACTCACAAAGATGGGATGAAAGCACACTCAAACCCCAATAAAGGATAAACCTTTATTACCTACACTTATGATCGTTGGTACACAAACTAAGGAATTACTGGGTAAGTCTCATCCTAGGCTTGCATTGAACCAGGAAGGGTGTAATAAGAATAGGATTTGGCAAACTCTAACACTTAACACTCAGTTTCGGATCAGATAAGTCACCTCGGTCAGAAGAATTCCACCTCGGCCGAGATGTTCATCGATTGAGCGAGATGCTTAGGGTTAAGGTAAAGGCTCGAACTTTCAGGGTCCTACTGTGATTAAGATTATTCTATCATTGTTTTTCCCACAACCTTCAGCCAATCACCCTAGAATCACACAAAGAGATTAGCCACTCATCATCATGAAAGTATTAATCAAATATATGGGAAGAAAGTGAATATTTGAACAAGAAGAATTTAATGAAAAGACTTCAATAACTGAATCAAATATCACAACAAAGCGTTCCTTGGATAGAAATCCAACAAGGCAAGATAACAAGGAAGGGAACCTAAGATGATGTTACAAAAACCCTTCAAAAGCTATAAAAGCTACAATCTTCCTTCTTCAACCTTCAAAAAGGTTCTTCAAATCTCCCAACTGGAGTATGGCTGCTGCGGTGTAAGCGGGATCTCCAACTGTATGCGGATGTATGCATCGTGTCGGATTTGTGGGAAATCCGACCCTTTTTATAGGAAAATTACTCTCCAAAGATAAGATATCTTAGAAAGATATCTTCCCATAAAAATAGGTAAAATATATGATCTAGCATATCCTCTTCCTTCCAGGAGCCAAGCCCAAAAATATAAGATCTCTTTCCAAAGATAAAAGATCTCAGCCAAGAATAAAATATTCTCGCCGCGTCCCAGGTGTTCGCCTCGGTCGAGTCGACTTCTCTGGATCACCTCTGTCGAGGTGAATCTGTGGTCAACCGAGGTGAATCACAACTGAATGTGAAATCTCTCAAATCTGGTCCAAAGTGAATCTCTAATCCATGGCTATGCTTCCTGGATGGTTCCTTATGTTCCTGAATGTAGTTCCAATGACTCCATAGCTCCTTTTTCTCCTTTTTGATGCAAAACGTGCCATTTTACCTACGATTACAACAAAACTAGGTGTAGACCTCGATTCCCGCAAAGGTAGATAAAATGGTAATATAATCACATATTATACATACAATCATGCAGATTATTGAAGATAAAACGTCCAAACAAACCCCAAAATATAGACTATTATTCATGCTATCAACAGCTGACACTTGTCGATTGGGATGGCACCTTATGAGGCGTTGTATGGGAGGAGATGCCGCACTCCCTTATGTTTGGACGAGCCGGGGAGCTCGAGTGTTGTAGCTCCGGATCAGGTATGGGACGACATGGCTAGAGTTGCATTGATACGAGAGAGGATGTTGACCGCTCAGAGTTGTCAGAGATCTTACGCGGATAGGAGGCGTAGACCTCTCGAGTTCAGAGTAGGAGCCCAGGTGTGGCTGAGGGTATCACCGACCGAGGGTGTTAGACGATTCGGCATTAAGGGGAAGTTAAGCCCCCGATATGTCGGCCCATTCGAGATAGTGGAGAGAGTCGGTGAGGTGGCATACCGACTTGCATTGCCACCCCGACTAGAGTATATACATCCGGTATTTCATGCATCTCAGTTGAGGGAGTACATCCATAACCAGAGGCACATCATTAGTCACGAGGACCTTGTGGTCGAGCCGGACCACACTTTTGCGGAGCACCCGATAACGGTTTTGGAGAGGAGTACGAGACGACTTCGATCGAAGGAGATACCGATGTTGAGAGTGCAGTGGTCGAGGCGAGGAGCAGATGAGGCTACTTGGGAGGCATAGGATAGTGTCCGGAGGAACTATCTCGACTTTTATGCCTGTTTAGAGTCACTGATACGGCAGTCGGGTTAGTCCCGAGCTTTTCCTTGTTTATGCCTATATGCTGTGTGTTGTGACATGCTTTGTATATGCTTTATGTGTGATTACCCTCCGAGGTATCGATGTGTTTACGAGTTTCGACTTCGGAGTTCTGCTTTCTGTGAGGTGTACGTCGCTCAAGTTTCGGGACGAAACTTGTTTTTAGGGGGGTTAGTTGTAACATCCGAAAATTTTATTTCCGGAAGTTGAGGTGTTTTTGATCTTTTCCGCGTCTGCGGCTTATTTCCCGCAGACACGTTGCTGAGTACGAGTTTTAACGTGAGAGGAGAGATTCCCGTTCTACTTTCCGACCTTGGGAAGTGGAGTGAGGGGACAAGGAGGCTGACCCTTGGGATATCCCACCTCCTTGTCAACCCTTTTTTCTCCCTTCTTTCTTTCCTTCTCCTCTTTTACGCTCTTTCCCTTCCACAACCCTTTCTTCTTCCTTTGGACCTCTCTTCTCTTACACCTTGGAGGAGTGGTGTGTGGAGCTGCAGTTTGAGCTTTCCGGATCAGTAGTGCTAAGTGATTCTAGCTCCTCTTCCTCTTGTTGCTTGTCTTCCCTTCTATCCTTTCTCTTCACCTCCATGGCTATGGAGGAAGCTTTGAAGAGTTATCTTGTAAAGCCTTTGCATGTCCCTTTTCCTAGCTCTTTTCGGTCGTGTTGAGGAGGATAAGACCTGTGGTGAAGGATTGGAGGACGCCCAACAAGAGAAGGAGACCATAGGAGCAAAGAACCAGTAGAAGAAACGAAGAAGACAAACCTTTTGTTGTTCGACCGCGGGGGCGGACTGCCAGAGGCGTAGGGGCGGACTGAGGCCAACATAGGGGCGGAAAGGACCACCGCAGGGGCGGCCTGAACCACCGCATGGGCGGCTCCCAGGGGCGCAGGGGCGGCTGCAAGTTTTCCGCCGGGGCGTCAACTTGCTTCCGCGGCTGCGTTTTCTTCACCAGTAGGTTCCTCCCTCCCTTTTCTTTCGTTCCTTCCTTAGAGCCTTGATGTATATAGTTAGAAGCATGTTTAGGATGGACCTAGGGCTTATGAGAATGCCATCTAGTGGTTGCTAGCCTTGGAGCCCTTATGGCTTGGTTGAATGTTGATCTTGAGTGTGAGCATGTTGGCCTTCCTAAACTAGTTGCTTCTCCTAGGATATTGTTGTTGATCTTGTTCTTAGGTTGCATAGGCTGTTGTGAGCTTTCTTTAGTAGTGGTTAGTGTCTTGGGTACCTTGGACCCTAGGATACGTTCCTAGTTTGAGAGTGGTGGGATCTTGCTTAGATCTTTAGAATGAAGTCTATGACTTCATTAGTGTGGACTTGTGTTGATGAGTACTTTTGTGTATGAGCAGGTTGTGTGCTTCCTCATTAAGGAAGCTAGAGTGTTGTGAGTTGAGAGACGTGGTAAGTCTACGGACTTACTTAGCCATATTCGTCGTATTAGATTCATTGTGTGTTTTGTGGTGGGTGTTTATCGTTTTGTTATAACTTATAAACCGGATAATAGGACTACCGACCTTTATGTATATATTTGGCCCAAGTGTATGATAACGGGCGGTGACATCATCTGCCTAGCTCTTGCGAGAGTCTAGGAGGTTCTCGGCGACTAGCCCGTGCTGGTTAGACGGCGGAGGCATCCGTACCGTTCCATGCCGGTAAGTAGGGACCGAGGCGGGACCACGGTGGTCTCGTGTCACAAACTAAGTTAAATTAGAATGGGATATGACGTAATAAATAAAGATAATAACCGGATTGTTTGTCGAGCATGTTTATGTGATGTGATTATGTATATGTTTGTGTTTGTGCCTTCACCATGTCTTTAATGCTTTGAATGTAGCTAACGGTTTTAAACCGTTTGTTGTAGATGCCCAGCAGGTTAGGGACGCCACCGAGTGAGGTGGAGGAGTGGGCAGCCGAGGGTCGCCGTACATTGTAGGACGGGGGCGTTTTTGGGGTTGTTGTGTTTGTTATGTTACCTTTTGTTGGGATTGTGGCTGTTATACGTTTTTCAGTTTATGTCTTGTGGAGTTTTATGTTGTTTTGAGGACTCGGCTGAGTTTCCAAGTTGTACTCTTTACCTTTTTCGTCTTGCATACATTAAAACGTTTTCGAGTTTTAAGCCTTTATTTGTGCCATGTTGGAAAGGTCCGGTGAGATTGTTGTCAGGCTAAGGGTCGGGACCCATTGTGTGGTCTCGCCCGTAGCATTCCGTTATCCCGCAGATTCGGGGTGTTACAGCGATATTCCTAACGGATTATGGTATGTGCGTCAAGGGTTTGAGGCATCTCGAAATTGAGAAACGGCAATCTCCTAGGCTTCGGTTTTTGTGCACCGCTGTCCATAACTCCAAAAGTAAAGTCGAAAAATCATGTGCAAAAAGTCTAGAGCAAAGCTCTAAGTTGGTGGTTAGTTCAAATGGTGAAAAGAAAAGAGTTTGTGTTGTTCCTTCTTCCAGGATTCATACATCACATTCCTTTACAAGTTTCCCACCTTTTCCGCATTCTTGGCCTTACTTGAAAGTCCTTGAGATCATAAGAGTGTTATTTGACTTAGTGATCTAAATTGAAGTTTCACATGCTTGATTTTGACAATGCTTGAAGGTTATGATGTTTGTCTTGAAGTATTTGCAATTTATGAAGTTCCTTTCCTTTACATATTTTGGTTTATGTATATGAACGTTTTCAAGGATGAATGAAGCAAGGTTTGAGGATGATCTATTGATTAGAAGCACATTAACCAAAAAGATTGTTTTGTTTTGTTTTGCATTCATATTTCATTCTACCTTATGTTCTAAGCTTTTGAAGACCTTGCTTTGGGACAAGCAAGTGGCAAGTATGGGGTATTTTGTTAGCATGAAATATGACTATATTTTAGACACTTGTTTTAATTGTTTTTCCCTCTTTATTGTGTTCTTAGATATGAGTTTGAAGCAATTGTGATCTTATTCACCCACTTTGTCGATATAGAGATCTACACTAGCTTTGTTTTGTTTTTGGGTGAATAGAGGCTTGGATTGGAGCAAAATGACGAAGGAAAGGAGTATTTGATCATGCTTGACGGCAAGGAAATGCTTTAGAGAGGTTAAGGAAGGAGCATGAGTGAAGAATGTCACAAAACAAAGGCAAAAACAAGAGCTTTGGAAATCCACACCCTAAATTACGGTCGTGGAAGAGGATTTGAAGAACCACGCTCTAAATTACGGCCGTGGGCAACATGATCGTGGAAGTGAGTTTGGAGCACAAAAGAAAGTTACACGGTCTAAACCACGGCCGTGGAAAGTTGTTCATGACCGTGATTTTGGTGATTTTGTGACGTGTCATATTTGCCACGTCAGCAACATTATTGGGCTTTTCCCGTAACCCTATTTTCGCCTATAAGAAGGCTTGAGAAGAGAGTTTCGAGGACCTTCGCTTAGACTCTCGGGAGAGCTTTGTAGACGGCAACCTTAAGGTTTCATTTCGACCTTGAGGATTGAAGATTCGTGAGAGACGTGATTTCGGAGATTGTATAATTTTGGATATTCTAGGGTTTTCATTGAAGAACGGATTGACATCCCGTTCTTTGTGGTTTCTCTAGATCATTGTGAGGGTATCAATTCCTACTTTTCTAAATTCATAAACATACTTTGTTGTTTGGATTTCGAGATTGACTTTGAGTTGTTATTGAGTTTTCGAGGGTTTTCATCTTTCATTCTTCTTAATTTGATTATTGATATCATAATGATGATTATTGGCTAAAACCCTTTAGCGATTCTAAGGTGAAGGGTTGATAGTTTTGGTATAGATGATGATAGATTGATCGTAAACAGATTGGACCCTGAGAGTGAGAGAAACCTCGTCGACAGCCTAAACCACGACCTGTTCTTGAGTTCCATGGCCGTGGTTCTTCAAGATCTAGCCGAGATTTTCTCTGTTTTACGACTTTTACTTTTGCTTTAATCCAAAGTTATAGATTTGCTTTAACCTAATGTTCGCTCCAAATGGTGTGTGCAAGCTGTAAATTTATATCCCAAGAAATATGCTTAAAACAAGGATGCGAACCCGCAATGTACGGATCAATTATAGTAAAAAGCAAGAATTCCGGGGTGTCGATCTCAGAGACTTAGGTGAAACTAAGCAAGTATAGGTTGTCAATGCAACTAATAACCACAAAAGCGATTAAAGCAATCAAAAGATGATAATAAGGTCAAATAAGGGGAAAAATGCAAATTCTAGGGATTAAAGCATCTAGTTGTGGTTCAGACTCAAGATCTAAAGATAAAACGGACAAAGTTGAGATTTTGCAAATGGAAGGTGTTTCTAAAGTGGGAATAGATTACCGGGTAAGTCTCACTACTCACTATCCCAAATCAAAGCTCCTATCACCGGGTAAGTCTCAAGGTACTAAGGAAAGGAACTATAATCTCAAACCAACACACCAACTAAGGGAATAGAATTAGCCTTTTACCGGGTAAGTCTAAGGCTAACTCACAAAGATGGAATGAAAGCACACTCAAACCCCAATAAAGGATAAACCTTTATTACCTACACTTACGATCATGGGTAAACAAACAAAGGAATCACCGGGTAAGTCTCATCCTAGGCTTGCATTGAATCAGGAAAGGTGTAATAAGAATAGGATTTGGCAAACTCTAACACTTAACTCTCAGTTTCGGATCAGGAAGGGTCACCTCGTTCAGTCAAGTTCCACCTCGGCCGAGATGTTCATCGACTGAGCGAGGTACTCTAGTGTTAAGATTAAAGACTCGAGCTTTCAGGGTCCTACTGAAATTAAGATCATTCTGTCATCGTCTTTCCAACAACTTTCAGCCAATTACCCTAGAATCGCACGAGAAATTTAGCCACTCAACATCATGATAACAATAATCAAAAATATGAGAAGGGAATGAGTATTTGAACACAAAAACCTTAAGAACAAGGCTTCAATAATTGAATCAAATAGTTCACAAATCAGCGTTCCTTAAATCACAAATCACACAAGACAAAGAACCAAAAGGAATCTTAGAGAATCTTACAAACTCCTTCAAAAGCTATCTCAAAGCTATGAAACTTCCTTCCTTCAATCTTCAAAACTTCCTTCAAATGTAACACCCCAAATTCGGAGAACTCGGGGAGCTACTGGTTAGGATCTCACAATGGGTCCCGACCATAGTTTGACAACAATTTTACTTGGATCTTACAACAAGGCACAAAAGTATTTAAAACATTTGAAAACTGTAAACAATATATACATCGAAATATGTATCAGCCTTACAAGAAAAGATATTAAAACGACGCATATGAAGAACAGAAGACATCCCCGTCCCCAACTAAATGAGTACGTGGACCCGGCTGACCATTTTCTCCGGATCTCTCTACAACCGTCTTAACCTGCAAGGCATCTACAAGCGGTATAAAACCGTTAGCTAACATTTTATGCATAAGTATAAAGGTAAAAGCACAAACACACAACATACACAATCAACATGCACACTCAATCATTTTATTATCTTTAATTAGGTGATAGGTCATTATTAATGATACTTATTTTGTGACACGAGGGATTCCCAAACCTCGCCCCTGTCTCCGTTTACCAACGCGGAATGGTACTAATGCATCTGACCGTCTACCGGACTGGGCTGGTCGCAGGGAACCTCCTAGACTCTCGTAAGAGCTAGGCAGATGATGTCACGACCCGTTATCATACACTTGGGTCAATTACACAATATACTAAAGTCGGCCTATTCCGGTTTCGTTATTTATCTTAACTAACAAACACCACTCATACACATCACACACATGCAAGAAGCCAGCTAAGTAAGTCTGTGGACTTACCTGAATCAGATCTCGACTTTCTAATTCGCAAATCGATATGTACAGTTGGAATTCAGTGGCCTGTCAAAGGAGGCAAGTGTGTCAGCACACTTTCTAGGTGATTAGAAGTCTAAGACTTCTAAGATAGTAGGTCTTAATAGGACGGAATTGATTACAATATGAATTTATGGTAAAATGACTATTTTACCCTTGGTCTCGAAACTTCCAAAAATTCCTTAATTTATGTCTAAAATCTTATTTGCGACTAAAGAGTCATATTCTAACTCCTAAAGATGAGTTTGGTTACAAACTGGCAATTTACCCATTTTCCTATTTTCGGAACGATCGTTAAGGTCCAACTTCGGCTTCAAATATAAAATTCGAATAGTCTTATAAAAATTCCGAAATAATTCCCTAGATCATCTATGATATCTCATCTACTCATTGGAGCAAGAATTTCTTAAAACTGTTCAACCATCACTTTTACAAAAATTTCCAAAGTTGGTTACAACACTTAACAAACAGCACATTGTCTTAACTTTGAAAAATCATAACTCCTAAACTACTCGCTGGATTTATCCCAAATTTTGATACGTTCTACTATAAAATCTTATCTATAATATATCCAAAATTCAGCCGCAAAGGAGATCAAAATCCTATTTAAAACTATCTCACAAAACCGAATTTCAGCACAACAGAAAAACTGCTTACAACTCAATCTTTGAAAAATCATAAATCCCAAACCACTCGCTGGATGCCTCTCAAATTTTAATATGTTCTACAACAATATGTCAACTATATTATATCCAAAATTCAAGCCCAACGGAGTTCAAAAGCCTATTCAAAACTATCTCACAACATTACATCACATGCTGTTTTTATCAACACTCAGCATACTTATAAAAACTGCATGAGGAGTCAACTTTGCAACATCATAACTCTAAAACCGTAACTCCTATTCTTCCCAAATTTTAGTATGATCTACTATATACTACTGACTACAACATATCCAAAATTCAGCAACAAAGGAGGAGTATAACTTACTCAAACTTAACCCGACGTTTACTGTTTTTCACTTCCGAAAACTCAGAAAATGCAAGAATCTGTACAACTCTCCTATAGTTGTTCTGAGTAGGTTTAAAGACGAAAATTGGTCCATGTTAGGCAAGGAAAGGTGGACTAAAGTATAGTGTAGCAAGGGGTACAAGCCTTACCCGATTCCGAGACTTGAATGTACCGAAAAGAAGGTACCAAGGCTGCTGCTGAGTATGCGTTTTGCACAGAAGGGGAGAAGCCATGGTCCCTGATTGCTCGAGGCTGCAGACAGAGAAGAGCGAGGTGGTCCGGGGTGCTGCAACATTACAGTGTCCTAAGGTGAGTTGTTTCTGGGCGACCGAGCACAAGTGAAAGACGAGGTATAGGAGAGTTCTTACCGATTGTTCATCATCTGTCCTATTCTCGCTAGAGGCGTGCAGTGGCTGAGCGTCAAGTGCAGAGGGCTGAGTGCAGAACGTTGGCGAGTAGTTGTGTCCGGGTGTGCAGGGCGTTGGCAAGCAGCAGCAGTCCCAGGCGCCGATGCAGAATGTTGGTGAGCAGCAGCAGTCCCAGGCGCCTATGCAGAACGTTGGTGAGCAGCAGCAATCCCAGGCGGCCTGTGCAGAACGTTGGTGAGCGGCAGCGCCTCTTTCTTAGTACGGTGAAGGCGAGGCGAAAGATCAGCACGAGAAGGGAGGCAGCGGCGTGAGTAGTTAGCGTAGAATAGGATTAGGGATGCTGATTAGATTAGGTTAAGGTTAATTAGGGTTTAGGTTAATTTAGATTATGGGCTGGCTGACATGTCTTTGGGCCGGGTCTGTTGGGCCTGCTCATCTAACTAAGATGGCTTATAATTAAATCGTTACACGCACGGAACCGCTCATTGGTTTTCGGTTTCAATTTATGTAACAATTTTATTCGGTTTCCCTATTTATCGTTTTAGGTGAAATAAAGTCACATAAAATGATAGAATTTGATAATGCTTTATTTTATTTAAAAGAATAAAGGTCGGCGGATCGGAATTCGATTTGATCGGGTATTAAACGGAAATTAAATTTTCCGGGTATTACAATCACGAAATTGTCATGGCCTCGTCATAACTCATCTTGGGCTCATCTTGATCTTGTCACCAGAACGTCATGACTTTGTCAAAGACAAGTCATGATATATACTCTAGGGTTTGGATTAGGGTTTGCTACTAATAAAATCTTATCATTTTATGTGAAGTGATATTACATAAAATGATAAAATATTGAGATATAATGTCCAACTACGTAGACAGCTAAGGATCAAAAGATCGAAATCCGGTTTGCTACGGAATTAAACGGGATAAAAATTTCGGATATTACATCAGTACCCCCTTAAAATAAGTTTCGTCCCGAAACTTAGAACAAGGTATTTAATCAAACGACTTCCAAAATTAAACTTGTATATCCTAATCTCACTAAATTTTAATTTCGTTTTTTAAACTCTTGTAACCCTAGCAAAGCGTAACGAAAAATCCGGTCGTTACATCAAACTTCAAGAAATTCTTCCTAACTGCAGCTTCTTCAATGATCCAAAGATGCGGTGATGTTGAATTATGGAAAATCCAGCCCTTTTATAGGAGAATTATCTTTCAAAGATATTAATATCTTAAAAAGATAATTTCCTATAAAATATATCCATATTTCTAAAAATAGATCTCCCAACTATATGATCTTCCTTCCAGAAATCCAACCCAAAAATATAAGATATATTCCTTCCAAAAATAAAAGATCTCAGCTAAAAGATGTTATCTCGCCGGCGCCAGGGTGTTTGCCTCGGTCGGGACGCTCCTCAAGATCACCTCACTCGAGGTGACATTGTAGCTGACCGAGGTGAATCTCAGCTGAATGTATAATCTCTCAAATCTTGTCCAAAGTAAATCTTCTTTATTAATTCCATGCTTCCTGAGTTCTTCTTTAAGCTCCAGAATGTAGCTCCTATAACTTCTTTGCTCCTTAGCTCCATTTCGATCCAAAATGTGCTATTTTACCTGTGATTACAACGAACTTGGTGTAGACCTCGATTCCCGTAAAGGTAGATGAAACAACAATATAATCACATAATATGCATTCATACATGCAAATTATTGAAGATAAAACATCTAAACAAGTCCCAAAATATAGACTATAATACATACTATCAAAATACCCCATACTTGTCCCTTGCTTGTCCCCAAGCAAGTTCCGAATCTTAAGTACAAGATAGAATGGATTATAAGTCATAAAGATCAATGAAAAGTATTTCAAAACATTTTTGGTGGTGTGCTCCACGCATAGATCACTCTAAGAGAATGCTTCATGGCAAATAAAATCAAGATATGATCAAAACATTTTATAAATATAAGAAAGTTGTTCATCTTTACATAAAATCATAGAATGCATAATAAATCATAATTATCAAAATTAATCATGTATAATCCAGTTTAAACCACCAAGTCAATCAACAAACTCGAGGTCTCAAGGGTTTTTCAAGAGAAGGTCAAGAAACGTGTGAGGGTGGGATGTGTATAGGGAATGTGGTGCTAGAATCCGGAAAAAGGACCTTCACTTCACTTTGCTTTGAACTTCAACATTTTCCACCAATAAGCTTTTCTTATTTTACTTTTTTTACTTTTTGGGATGCATGGACAGAGGTGCACAATAACCGAAGCCTAGGAGATCAACAATCATCAATTTCTCGAGATGCCTCAAACCCTTGATGGACATACCATGACCCGTTAGGAATATCGCTCAATACGACTTTGGCAAGACACAAACACCCGGCTATGTGAATGGTGCCGAGTTACTCATCGTCATGATTGACTTCCCCAAACTTATTTGTTTCTTTCTAAACTTCCAGCCAACATCTCAACTTCACTTTCACTTGCTTTTTGCTTGCTTCCAAATTCCCGTAAAGGTAGAGGGAGGCAAATATGTATATGAGGGCCTGAAGCATGATCGAGAAGAAGAAGAGAAGAGAATGAATTGCCTTAATCATCCCAGGAAGAATGTGATAGAACTCATCATGTGGTGTCAACCTTCAAATTCAACATAATTTTGATAAAAACAAAGTATTAAACATGCCAAAATTTCAACCAAAGCATTTTGTATCTTAAACATATCATAAAACCTTTCAAGCATATAAAGATTTCAAAACCAATATGGAAACATAATCATCACTGAGGTCATATCCAGAAAAGAAGCACAAAACGTTTTGAAAAATCTCTCAGTTAAACCACCTCGGTCGAGGTGTTCTAAGTCATCCGAGGTGTTCAATCTCGTTTGGCCAGAATCATCCCGGTCGAGGTCATATAAAATTTTTTTTTTCAAACCAGTTTTCGACGTTTTTCTCAAACAGAAACTTGTATGTATGCATGTAATGACAGATAAGCACATAGAGCCAAATAAGATCATAATCAAAGATTAAGAGAGTCATACAAGTCATACAAATACCCCATACTTGGGAGACATTGTCCCAATGGTGTCAAATATAAGTCAGAAGAACAGAATACTCACCGGACATAGCTGAACTGCACAAAGAAGTAAGAAACAGCTCCCAGATAAGACCATCTTGGTTGGCGAAGAACATCTCGGTCGAGGTCCTGTGACTGCACCCGATATGTGTCTCAGTCAAGCTCCGTCCTCTCAATTTCTCGAAGTTATGTCCTTCCAATGTAGCTCCTGAGTTGGAATCCTTCCTTAGAGAGTACCTGGTTTTTGTATAGAGGACGCCAAAAACAAAGCAAAGAAAACTATCTAAAACTAAGTTAGAAAAGGGAAAAGAAAGCAATACCTTGGGTTGCCTCCCAAGAAGCGCTCGGTTTAATGTCGCTAGCCGGACCTATCCTCATGGATTTACTCAATGTACCTCGAATATTATGGAGTGCTCATCACATCCATCATAAAATTCTTCCAAGAAGGTTCTGGTTCCTAATTTCACCGGAAAATGGTAGGATCTCCAACGTACAAGCTTGTATGGTTTAGTTCTCACCGGAATCCTACCGGTCTTCCTATGCTTTGTTAGCATGAAATATTGTGATATTTTAGGCACGTTTTCTAAACGTATTTTGATTCATATTGATAGTCTTTGATTGAACTTTGCTGCATATGTGAGCTAGTATTACCTATATAGTCGATATGGATGTCTACACTAGTTCTATATTGATTATAGGTGATTTGGAGCTATTTCCGAACGGAATCGAGCAATAGAGGAGTTGATTGAGTGAATCCATAGATTGAGGACATTCTTAGGAAGCAAATTGGAGTTTAGCTTGAGGAATGCACGAGGCTAGGGAAGAATCACGTTCTTGCCCTAAACCACGCTTCAAAATACGGCCGTATTACAAACCACGTTCAGTTCCACGGCCGTGGATCTTGTGTAGAAAAGCGTGATGCATTCCAGTAACTATTACGGTCGTGGAACATATGGTGCAAACCGTGACCTAATCCACACTCTAAATTACGGTCGTGGAAGTTTCCACGACCGTGATCTTGGCGAATCTTTTTCGCCACACTTTGAAGCCACGATCTTTTGAAGATTGGGCCGGGCCGATATTTTATCTTGCCCTATAAAAAGACGGACGAAAGGAGATTCCCTCATCTTCGCTTACGCCCGCTGATCATCGCTTAGGAGGATAATCGACGCTTAGGATTCTTTACACCGGCTACCTTCGCTTACCCTCGTTGAGAAGCATTTGGAGATCTCGTTGGAAATCAAAGTTCGTGCTTGGAACTGCCCTAATCTCGCACTTGGTGGAGATTATTGTTGGGATTTCCATACTTTCCGGATTGGCGGAAGATCGAAGCTTTTGGAAGATTTTGCAAGAAGATCTCTCTTCTTGTTTAGGTTTGATTTGGGAAACGGATTGACATCCCGTTTTCCCTTCTTTCCTAAGGTTGTGATTGTTTACTTTAGTTTAAATCCTTCGACAATACTTGTTTTTGATTGTGACTTTGAGATTGGTTTGAAGATTATTGAAAGTTCTTGAAAGTTTCCATCTTTCTATCTTTTAATTCTTGAATTGATATCAATATGACCGTTATTGGCTAAAAACCCTTAACAATTCTAATGTGAAGGGTTGATAGTTGTGGCTTAGATGATGATAGATCGATCGCAAATAGATTAGACCCTGAGAGTTCGAGAGAATTGTCGACGAACCCTAAATTACGGGCTGTTCTTGAGTTCCACGACCGTGGAATCTCAAGATCCACCCGTAATTTCCCTCAAGTTTACGAACCTGCTTTTACTTTAATCCAAAGTTAAAGATTTGCTTTAACTTAGTTTAGACTTGTCTTTTCTAGGTGGTAGTGGAGCCTCAACAACCTCTACCTCGATTGTGAGTGTCACAACCTCAATCGGTTAAGTTAGTCTTGATCCTCGGGTTACAAGTTTGGGTATTTGACACTAATTCTCATCTTTAGAATCTTTCTATATTGAGCCTCAATAACCTGTATAGAGAGTGCCTTGTGGGTGAGTTACATAAGGTTTTCGGAACTTCACCGTACGATTACCTTACTTTAGTATACCTTTGCATATCTCAACTCTGTCTTTATATCATTAAGTATATCTTGAATCGATTTCCACAACTGGATACTTGAATCTTTAGGATTGTTGTTTTCCCAATATTTGTAAAACTCTCATACTTACTCGCTTGACAATCTGAAATCGAATTTGTTCCCACCCAAATCCCTGTGTTCGATACTCTGGAATTCTTGCTTAGCTACGTCGATCCGTACACTGCGGGTTCGCTGCTTGATTCTAGTTTTATAAATTTAAAGCTTATTTGCACACACCTTTAGGGGCGAACAAGTTTTTGGCGCCGTTGCCGGGGATTTGGTTTCGGCCGAATTCGGTAACCGGTTGTCAGGCTTGGGAGCTTACTCTCGTTATTTGATATTACTTTGAGTGCATGCGCAGGTCTAGGAACACCGAAGATCTCTTACTTCTTGATCAAGAGCTAGAGAAAACCTTGAGGCAAAAACGCAAGGAAAAGAAGATGGCTGAAGAACACGAACGTGATCTTCAAGCGGAGTTGGCGGAGAAGGAAGCTCAACTCCAATGGAATGAGAACCTCCGCCGGGATGAGATGGATCGCCATCAATCCCAAGTTAACAATCTACAGGATCAGATGTTCCAAATGAGATTAGAAATAAGCGACCTTAAGAATAAAGGAATCAAGAAATCCTCAAGAAGGGCATCAAGATCTAGAAGAAGGAGAAGTCATTCATCCGCTGATGATAGTGACTCTTCCATGCCACCGTTAGAGGAGATTGATCCTACGGTCAATGTGAATCCTTTCCATCCACAAGGAGCTGCTAATCGCCGCATTCCACCTAGGAATGTGAGGGTCGAACGTGTGGATAATGAGCCAAGAACTCTTGGCCAGCGGATGGATCCAACACAACAACCACACCGTTTGGGCGTGAATTTTGATGCTGAAGATGTGCAAGGGTTCAGCTTTAACCCTCAAGTCATTACCCTTGTTCGCCAAAACCAATTTGGCGGTACAAGCGTTGAATCTCCACACCAACACTTGCAAAACTTCGAGTGTATGATGGAGACGATGAGACCGAAGAGCGCTACTACCAACAGCTACAAGCTTAAACCCTTCTTCTTCTCCTTGAAGGGGAAAGCGTTGTCATGGTATCAAGCTCTTCCTAGTGGGAAACTAGATACGTGGGAAGACCTTTCCGCGGAGTTCCTCACCAAATTCTTTCCGCCTTCCAAAACGGCGGAACTTAGTGGTAAGATTAATGCTTTTTCCATGAGACCTAACGAAAGTTTGTTCCAGTCTTGGGAAAGGTTTCAGGATCTGCTCTTGGATTGCCGTCATCATGGGATATCCAAGCTTGCCTTGCTGGAGACCTACTACAAAGGGCTGGATGCGGGAACGCAATTCAACCTCCAATCCCTCTCATGTGGAACGTTCATGGACATGAGAGAAGATGACGCTTGGGACTTCATTGAGAAGCAAACAAGAGTCATAGAGAAGTATTCCCACCGGAAAGTGGAGGGAAATCGTGTGGAGCAAGGAGCAAAGCTCACACATGAAGCTCAAAATCAGATTTTCTCCCTCAACAATGAGATCAAAGAGTTGAAGGAGGCTATCAAGACCAACTTCCCAAAGCGACAAGGGAAGGATGTTGGTTATTTGGGCAGCAATAATGGCGGCAACAACAATAACCGGGGCAACAACTGGAATGGAAACAACAACAACCGGAACAACGATTGGAACAACAATAGGGGTTCAAACAACAACAATTGGCGCCCCAATCAACAAAATTCCGGTAACTCTTATCCTTCCAATTCTAATTCACTAACTCCACCTTCCTCTTCCTCTATTCCATTGAAAAGCCAGGGGAAATCATCTAATGGAGGAAACACTTCGGGGAAGGAGAAGCCCGATCCCATATTGGAAACGATTATGGGAAAGCTTCAAGGGTTGGAGAACCGCCTCATCAAGGTTGATGATCAAGTTTCTAAGGTTGATAAAGCTCAAAAGGTTTTAGAAAACCAAATGTTCAACCACGCGGAGGAAGTCCCTAGAAATCAAGGGAAGCTCCCAGGAAAGACGGAGGACAACCCTAAGGGAAGGGTGATGGCGATAACAACTAGGAGCGGAGTGACTACCACCGATCCGCAACCTACGTTTGTTGAAGTCCCCGTAGAAAAAGACAAGGAAAACGGGAAGGAGAAGGAAGACGTCTATGTCCCTCCTCCAGCTTACAAACCTCCCCTACCATTCCCTCAATCTAGAGCGCGAGCGCGCCTAGACAAACAATTCGGTAAGTTCATAGAACTCATGAGTAAGCTGCATATTAATATACCGTTCATTGATGCTATTGTAGGTATGCCAGCTTACGGCAAGTTCTTGAAGGAGCTTCTCTCTAACAAGAGGAAGCTAGAAGATTTCGGAGAGGTCAAGATGAGTTCGGATTCCTCGGATCTCATCAAGACCATGAAGGAGAAAATGCCCCCAAAGTTGAAAGATCCGGGGTCATTTTGCATTCCCATTGGAGTGGGAGATGTCACATATGACGCTTTATGTGACTTAGGAGCAAGTGTGAGCATCATACCACTTGCGTTGTGCAGGAAGATCGGTTTAGGCGAACCTAAACCGGTGAAGATGACGTTATACATGGCGGATTGATCCATCACTCGCCCCGTCGGTATTGTAGAAGACGTCCCGGTCAAGCTAGGTTAATTCTTTGTCCCCATTGATTTTGTCGTACTTGACATTCCTGTAGATAGTCCGGTCCAGATCATACTCGGAAGACCGTTTCTTGCAACTTCCGGCTGCATGGTCGATTGCAAGAATGGTAGACTCGCTTTTGATATTGGAGAAGAGAAAGTAGAGTTCGTTCTTTCCACTCTAGTGAAGGAACCAATCTTTGATGAGGATATTTACGATATCCAAGATGAAGAAGGTTTATCTAGGGAAGAGGTAAGCGCAATTCTCTTTAACGATCCTTTACAAAAAGTTATTACCATGAGTCTAACAGATGTAGGGGAAGAAGAAGGGTGCAAAGAGGAAATTGAAGCCTTGGAAGCACAAGAAGAGATGCATGAAGAGGAGTTTGAGAAACTCCACGATGAGGCTGAGAATGTTAGAATCCACAGTCATACCCTGTATTCCACGACCGTGGATTTCACAACCAAAATCGACCTCCATTCCAGGGGATTACACGGCCGTGGAACATATGGAGAGCCCGTAATTCTGACCGTGGAAGAAGGTGACCGGCATACTTCTTCAACTTCTTTTGATTCTTCTCCAACTCACTCAACACCCTTAGAAACTTCTAAGGAAACATCGGAAGCTCCTCAAGGATCATTGGAAGCTCCGAAAGTGATGGAACTCAAACCACTTCCTACTCATCTAAGGTACGCTTTTCTTGGATCTAATTCTACCTTTCCGGTTATCGTTAGTTCCGAACTAAGCATAGATGAACATGAACAACTCATGATTGTCCTTAGGAAACATAGGAAAGCTATAGGCTATACCATTGAGGACTTAGTAGGAATTAAACCCTCCATATGCATGCATAAGATATTAATGGAGGAAGACTTTAGAACTTCGAGACAACCTCAAAGGCGGTTGAATCCGACCATGAAGGAGGTTGTCAAGAAGGAAATTCTTAAACTTCTTGATACAGGTATCATCTATCCTATCTCCGATAGTAAGTGGGTGAGTCCAGTTCAAGTAGTTCCGAAGAAGGGAGGAATGACGGTCATCACCAACAAGAACAACGAACTCATTCCTACCCGAACCGTGACTGGATGGCGGATGTGCATAGACTACCGCAAGCTCAACAACGCAACGCGGAAGGATCACTTCACATTGCCATTCATCGATCAAATGCTTGAAAGGTTAGCACAACATTCACATTTTTGCTACCTTGACGGTTATAGTGGTTTCTTTCAGATTCCGATACATCCGGATGATCAAGAGAAGACCACATTCACGTGCCCTTGGGGTACGTTCTCCTATAGGAGAATGCCGTTCGGGCTTTGTAACGCCCCAGCAACCTTTCAACGGTGCATGATGGCAATCTTCTCCGAATATGTAGAGGAAATCATGGAAGTCTTCATGGACGACTTCTCCGTATACGGTTCCTCTTTTAACGATTGCCTTTCTAACCTTTCTCTTGTTTTACAAAGGTGTGAAGACACTAACCTAGTTCTTAATTGGGAGAAGTGTCAATTCATGGTTAAGGAAGGAATCGTATTAGGTCACTTAGTCTCTAGTAGAGGGATAGAGGTAGACAAGGCTAAGATAGAGACCATAGAGAAACTTCCTCCCCCAATTTCGGTGAAAGGGATAGGAAGTTTCCTAGGACATGCTGGATTTTATAGACGTTTCATTAAGGACTTCTCTAAGATATCAAAACCACTCACTAATCTATTGATGAAGGATGCAGTTTTTGAGTTTTCGCAGGAATGTTTGGATGCTTTTAACACCATTCGGCAAGCTCTAATTTCAGCACCTATTATCCAACCTCCGGATTGGACTCTCCCCTTCGAGATTATGTGCGATGCTAGTGACGTAGCTATTGGAGCTGTTCTTGGACAACGAAAGGAAGGGCGAACCCATGCCATATACTATGCTAGCAAGACGCTAGACAAAGCACAGCTCAACTACGCCACTACTGAGAAAGAGTTTTTAGCCATTGTCTATGCTATTGACAAGTTTCGCTCTTATCTTGTAGGTGCAAAGGTGATTGTCTACACGGATCATGCTGCGATCCGGTACCTCCTTGCAAAGAAAGATGCGAAGCCAAGGCTGATTAGATGGATTCTTCTCCTACAAGAATTCGATCTTGAGATCCGCGACAAGAAAGGCTCGGAAAATTCTGTTGCGGATCATTTGAGTCGCCTAACACATCTAGAGGACGACCATTTACCCATTGATGACTCCTTTCCGGACGAACACTTACACATCATAGAGGAGTGCATCAACGTGATCTCCAAAGGTAACGAACCATGGTTTGCTGATTTTGTTAACTATTTGGTTTGCCAGGAGATACCGCCCGGACTATCCTATGCACAAAGGAAGAAGTTCTGTAAGGACGTCCGGGAATACTATTGGAACGAGCCTCTCCTCTTTAAGAGAGGTCCGGATGGCATCATTCGGCGATGTGTGCCGGAAGATGAAATACAAAGTGTCATCCGCCATTGTCATTCACTACCTTGTGGAGGACACGCTAGTTCGAACAAGACTAGCGCAAAGGTATTGCAATCTGGATTTTATTGGCCTACTTTATTTTGAGATGTGCAATCCTTTGTTTCTTGTTGCGATGCTTGTCAAAGAACAGGCAATATCTCTAGAAGGAATGAGATGCCCCTCAACAACATCCAAGAGGTGGAGATTTTCGACGTTTGGGGAGTTGATTTCATGGGACCATTCCCATCTTCTTGTGGAAATCAATACATACTATTGGCGGTAGACTACGTTTCTAGATGGGTGGAAGCAATTGCCTCTCCCACAAATGATGCCATGGTGGTGGTTAAGTTCTTTAACAAGACCATTTTTCCGCGATTCGGGACACCAAGGACGATCATTAGTGATGGAGGTTCTCACTTTATAGCCCGTCGCTTTGAAGCTCTTCTAGCTAAGTATGGGGTTACTCACAAGGTCGCTACCCCTTACCATCCACAAACGAGTGGACAAGTTGAGATCTCAAATAGGGAGATCAAAGGAATCCTAGAGAAGACAGTTTCAAGGACTAGGAAGGATTGGTCCTTGAAGCTGGATGATGCATTATGGGCGTACCGGACTGCGTACAAGACTCCCATAGGAACCACACCATACAATCTTGTGTATGGGAAGTCTTGTCACTTACCGGTGGAGCTGGAGCACAAGGCGTTTTGGGCTATCAAATGGCTGAATTTCGGCATGAAGGAAGCGGGAGAGAAGCGTCTCCTAGACATCAACAAGCTGGATGAACTCCGTTTGAACGCCTATGAAAACGCCAAGATCGACAAGGAAAGAGCAAAGCGTTGGCATGATAAGCATATCATTCCAAAAGACTTCAAAGAAGGAGATCAAGTTCTCCTCTTCAATTCAAGACTTCGCCTCTTTCCAGGTAAGCTTAAATCCCGTTGGACCGGACCCTTTCTAATTAAGCGTATTTTCCCCCATGGTGCAGTTGAAGTATGGGGTGAAGCTAGCGGAAGTTTTAAGGTGAACGGCCAACGACTCAAGAAGTATACGCCGGAACTCCAAGCTGAGGAGTTCGCGCCTACCGCACTCGAATAAGTGCGAGATTGGTCTAGCTACGGACCTTAAACAAAGCGCTTCTTGGGAGGCAACCCAAGGTATTGCATTCTCGTTTTTGTTTTCGATTCATAGATTAGTTTAGAATAGACGTTTTCGCTTTATTTTGCCTCGATTTCTTCCGGTATGTTCGTGTTTTTGCTTGTAGGATCGATGGAAAAGGAGAAAGGGAAGATAATGTCGAAGAAAAGTGACGAAATTTGGACTTTGGAGCTTTACAGGAGGTTCCACGGTCTAAATTACGGTCGTCATAGCTACAGTGCCCGTAATTTCCAAAAGCCTTTGAAAAATCACCAAAACCACGGTTCCGTACACTTCCACGGCCGTGGAACACCCCGACAGACCGTGATTTTCAAAAATTTTGCCTGCGACTATATAAGCCACATTCTTCACAAATTCATCCCAAAAATCCCTCTTTCCACGACCTAAGTGCCGAAACACCACGACCCCTCTCAATTCCTCGTTTTCTAATCGTTTTCAACGATTCTTCATCCTAAACTGCAGCAAATTCAACAACAAACAAGATCCAAGCGACAAACCGAGCGGAAATCCATCAACAAACGCGCATTTCGGATTTTTCAATCCGAAAAAGAGCTTTATTCTTTCTTCTCGATTCTCGCCAATTTGGGTCGTTTTTGCTATAGATTTTTAGGAAGAACTGATAAAGACTGGAAGGAATTAGACTAGGACTGCTTGTTGTGGTGATTGCTTGTGAATTTGCTGAGATTCGTGACTTTCTGAGACGAATCACGGTCTCTGGGTAAACCACGGCCGTAATTCTTGAAGAACAGACCGTAATTTTTGTGCATAATGGATTTTGTAAGAAGAGTGTCGGGAAGGATAAAAGAGAAGAAGGGTAACCAGAATAAGAAAAGAAAGGGAAATCCTTCCTCCTCATCCTCTAGGGCACCACCACCATCCTCACCTTCACCACCATCTTCACCTTCACCCCCATCCTCACCTCCTCACCCTAGAGTCCCGACCATACACGAAAACCATCTCGCTACATTCGAGAAGATACAGAAAAGGGCAATAATTGGCCTTAGATATTTGTTGTTGGAGGATCTACATCCTCTCAACATAGTTGATGACCTTACTTGGCTCTTGGATAGAGCCGGACTAGTTATCTTCTCGGCTATCCAAGAAGACGCCTATGAGGAGATCACCCGGGAGGTTGTGACGTCTTTCGAGCACAGCCACGTAGATAGGACCGTCTCTTTCCGTCTCATGGAAAGAGACTACCATTTGAGTATCGTCGAGTTTGGGACTATTTTTGGGTTTCATGAGACCTTCAATGGTCGATTTCCGAGCGGCGTTTACCCCAAGGACTTTTGGGAGGAAGTTGCAATGATTTACGCCGACGAGGACCGTTGGCAACCCGCTGATACCAAAGCTAGATTGATGTACCATCTAGCTTTGAAGATAGCTCACCGTGTTCTTTCGGAGTGTCTCTTTCCTAGGACGGAGACGCCCCAAAAGATAAAGACGGATGAGCTATTCTTGCTCTATTGTATGCTTTATGGACGCCGTGCAGATTGTGCTACTCTCTTGGCTGCTACTATGAGCAAGCTCAAGAATAAGGCGAAGGGAAACATCGGATATGGTGGGATAGTTACCCACATTGCTAGGAGTCTTGGTGTAGATTTTTCTGCTTGCACCCACATACCAGCCGTTCCTCTAGGGTTACATGCTTTCATGGTTAGGGGTCTCATTTTCCCCACACATAGAGGTCCGCAATTGGAAGGAGACGTTTACCCCAAGGACTTATGCGGGCATGCCTTGGGAGAGTAGGACAAGCAGGGGTATAGAGTGGCTGCCGGAGTACTCCATTGTGGCGGGATGCCACAATTGGAAGGAGACGTTCGCTGCGATGCATGCGAACAGGTTGGTGGCTCCCCCTTATGTCCCACCACCGGTTGTCGAGGAGGAGGATATGGGAGATCAGTTTGAGAGTGGAGGAGGAGCGGAGCAGGAGTTTGGCACGTTTCCGGACCAGCCGGAGGCGGCCCCAGATGTACCTAGACGCTCTCCACGTCCAGCTAGAGCATCAGGCTCGTCATCTCGCCGCGCTAGCGTGAGTGAGAGGCCCACGTGGATGACCACACCTCCCACATGGTATGGCATTCCCCCTCCTTGGTCGACGGAGCAGCCAGCAGCACCAGCACCATCCGACGCCCCAGCATGGTTCAATCACGCCCCGGGATGGTACGAGCAGATGCCGGATTGGGCTACCGGACTTTCAGAGAGAGTTGGAGCATTGGAGATCCGAGCCGATGCTAGAGACGGACGCCTTGACGACCTCGACCACATGATGAGGGACATCTACCGCCAGCAGTTTGGGCGGCCCTACGACTCCAGCTTCTCCCCATTCCCACCTCCGCCGGCGCCGCAGTGATTCGATGCATGACCGTTCGTTTTAGACATTCCCGCCACCACTTTGTGAGTTTCTTTTTCTTTTCTTTCTTTTCTTTCTCTCTTATGAACATTAGGGACGATGTTCGTCCTAAGTATGGGGTGGGATGTACTAAAAAGTTTGTAATAACTCTACTCTCTATGTTTGCTTTCATTCGAGACTATTGTTGCATGTTCATTATGTGTTGCACGTTTCATTTTCGCATTGCATGAAAAAGAACTTTAAAAACCCATAAAAATTGAAAAATTTTGAAAATTTTGTGCTTCTAATGAATTGAGATGATTTCCATGATAATCATTACTTGTGAATGGAGTTTGATAACAATTGCATGCTTAAAAGAATAGTAAATCGAAAAGGATTTGAATGAATGAATTTTACCTCTTTTGCAAGTTTTATAATGTGAAAATGTTACCTAAATCATGTTGAGAAATTGAAGTTGAAATCACGTTATAAGTTCCTATACTTCTTGTTGAAATGATTAAGGCAATTCGATACTTTCTTTCTTCTTTCTTTGATCATCTAGCTCCTCATTGAAATATTAGCCTCCTTTACCTATCCGGGAATTTTGGAGAAGTGAATGAAAAAGGCATGTTTGATGTGGGAGGGCCATGAGAGCAATTATTTGCAATCAAGTGAATAGAAAGAAATTGTAAGTTTGGGGAAGTCAATCATTACGATGAGTAACTCGGCACCATTCACATAGCCGGGTGTTTGTGTCTTGCCAAAGTCGAATTGAGCGATATTCCTAGCGGATTATGGTATGTGCGCTAAGGGTTTGAGGCATCTCATGAAAATTGAGAAACGCCAATCTCCTAGGCTTCGGTTTTTGTGCACCTCTATCCATAACTCCAAAAGTAAAGTCGAAAGATGAAAGGAAGAGAGCGAAGCTCTAAGTGAAGTGTTGCAGAAACCGCAAAAGAAGAAGAAGGTAGTTGTCCACTTTCCCGGATTCAAGCACCACATTACCTAAAGGTTTCCTTCCCTTTCCACATTCTAGACCGTTTTCTTTAAAAGTCCTTAAGATCAAAAGAACGTTATATGACTTTGTGATCTAAATTGAAGTTTCTTGTGATTGATTTTGATAATGTTGGAAGGTTATGATGCTTGTATAGAAGCTTAAATTGATTCATGAGTTTTCTTTGCTTTTTACTCTTAAATTGAGTATGTGAAAGTTTGATGAACGATTGAAGCAAGGTTTGAGAATGATCTATTCTTTAGAAGTCACATTCATCCTAAAGAAGGTACACATATTTCATCCTAACTCTTGTTTAAAGCTTTTTGAAAGACCTTGCTTAGGGACAAGCAAGTGTTAAGTATGGGGTTATTTGTTAGCATGAAATATTGTGATATTTTAGGCACGTTTTCTAAACGTATTTTGATTCATATTGATAGTCTTTGATTGAACTTTGCTGCATATGTGAGCTAGTATTACCTATATAGTCGATATGGATGTCTACACTAGTTCTATATTGATTATAGGTGATTTGGAGCTATTTCCGAACGGAATCGAGCAATAGAGGAGTTGATTGAGTGAGTCCATAGATTGAGCACATTCTTAGGAAGCAAATTGGAGTTTAGCTTGAGGAATGCACGAGGCTAGGGAAGAATCACGTTCTTGCCCTAAACCACGCTTCAAAATACGGCCGTATTACAAACCACGTTCAGTTCCACGGCCGTGGATCTTGTGTAGAAAAGCGTGATGCATTCCAGTAACTATTACGGTCGTGGAACATATAATGCAAACCGTGACCTAATCCACGCTCTAAATTACGGTCGTGGAAACTTCCACGACCGTGATCTTGGCGAATCTTTTTCGCCACACTTTGAAGCCACGATCTTTTGAAGATTGGGCCGGGCCGATATTTTATCTTGCCCTATAAAAAGACGGACGAAAGGAGATTCCGTCATCTTCGCTTACACCCGCTGATCATCGCTTAGGAGGATAATCGACGCTTAGGATTCTTTACACCGGCTACCTTCGCTTACCCTCGTTGAGAAGCATTTGGAGATCTCGTTGGAAATCAAAGTTCGTGCTTGGAATTGCCCTAATCTCGCACTTGGTGGAGATTATTGTTGGGATTTCCATACTTTCCGGATTGGCGGAAGATCGAAGCTTTTGGAAGATTTTGCAAGAAGATCTCTCTTCTTGTTTAGGTTTGATTTGGGAAACGGATTGACATCCCGTTTTCCCTTCTTTCCTAAGGTTGTGATTGTTTACTTTAGTTTAAATCCTTCGACAATACTTGTTTTTGATTGTGACTTTGAGATTGGTTTGAAGATTATTGAAAGTTCTTGAAAGTTTCCATCTTTCTATCTTTTAATTCTTGAATTGATATCAATATGACCGTTATTGGCTAAAAACCCTTAACAATTCTAAGGTGAAGGGTTGATAGTTGTGGCTTAGATGATGATAGATCGATCGCAAATAGATTAGACCCTGAGAGTTCGAGAGAATTGTCGACGAACCCTAAATTACGGGCTGTTCTTGAGTTCCACGACCGTGGAATCTCAAGATCCACCCGTAATTTCCCTCAAGTTTACGAACCTGCTTTTACTTTAATCCAAAGTTAAAGATTTGCTTTAACTTAGTTTAGACTTGTCTTTTCTAGGTGGTAGTGAAGCCTCAACAACCTCTACCTCGATTGTGAGTGTCACAACCTCAATCGGTTAAGTTAGTCTTGATCCTCGGGTTACAAGTTTGGGTATTTGACACTAATTCTCATCTTTAGAATCTTTCTATATTGAGCCTCAATAACCTGTATAGAGAGTGCCTTGTGGGTGAGTTACATAAGGTTTTCGGAACTTCACCGTACGATTACCTTACTTTAGTATGCCTTTGCATATCTCAACTCTGTCTTTATATCATTAAGTATATCTTGAATCGATTGCCACAACTGGATACTTGAATCTTTAGGATTATTGTTTTCCCAATATTTGCAAAACTCTCATACTTACTCGCTTGACAATCTGAAATCGAATTTGTTCCCACCCAAATCCCTGTGTTCGATACTCTGGAATTCTTGCTTAGCTACGTCGATCCGTACACTGCGGGTTCGCTGCTTGATTCTAGTTTTATAAATTTAAAGCTTATTTGCACACACCTTTAGGGGCGAACATGCTTCCGTGGGACATAACTCAATTTTGCATCCCATCCTTTCCTGGATTGGGAAATCAGCTTCTCGAGAATCCACTTAGCTCCCCCATCTCCAGCTTGGGGATAGTACAAGGTCTTTGTCACGTGAGTGACCCCATACTTGAACAAATAACACTTTGTTGCTTTAGCGGTGAAGCGCTTGTTAACTCCACTCCTTTCAGTCCAAGGAGCATTCACTTTCAGCAAATTCAAGGAAGGTTTCATCTTGATCTTAGGAGATTCTTTCGGAAGAGACCTCCAACTCTTCGGTGCATCCCTGAAGAAATCTAGAACTTTAAAGGGAGTAGGAGCAAGTACCTTATAAAACTCTTCAAATAGCGGGACAAGTTTCATGTTAGGGTGATAATCCACACATGAAATCTTTCCCAACTCAGCTGGCTTCTCTTCAACCTCGGCCTATCTTTCTTCTATCTCGGCCGATATCTCTTCAACCTCGGCTGAAGTTTCAGCAGTTGGATCGAGATCTTCCACTTCTTCCTCTTCTTCAAGAGCTTCAGGAGAAATTTCCGGTTCCATTGGAGGAATGCTTGAAACTTGCAGTACTTCCTTATGCTCCTTTTTCGGCTTAGCATAGGATAGAGTGCTTTCCTTAAGCTCCTCCAACTTCTTCATCATCTTCTCCCATTTGTGATTCAAGAGAATCTTCAAGTGTTTGCTTAAAAATCTTTCTAGGGACATTCAACTCATCCCATATCGCAAGCTCCTCTTCAATGGCCTCTTTTCTTTCCCTTTCATTGTCAAACCAATAGAAGGAGTATTTCTCTTCCAAGTATTCATAATGGTCCGCCCTAGCACTTTGTCTTGCTATCCAGGCTGGATCAAATGTAGCCATTGGAAATCCTGAAAACTAAAAAACTCGTATAAAGAGTAGTCAAATGCAACAAGGGCAATAGCCCCGAAAGACAACCGAAACCGGCTTGGTCTAGACCAAGTCCCCGGCAACAGCGCCAAAAACTTGTTCGCTCCAAATAGTGTGTGCAAGCTTTAAATTTATATCCCAAGAAATATGCTTAAAACAAGGATGCGAACCCGCAGCGTACGGATCAATTATAGTAAAAAGCAAGAATTCCGGGGTGTCAATCTCAGGGACTTAGGTGAAACTAAGCAAGTATAGGTTGTCAATGCAACTAATAACAACAAAAGAGAATAAAGCAATCAAAAGATGATAATAAGGTCAAATAAGGGGAAAATGCAAATTCTAGGGATTAAAGCATCTAGTTGTGGTTCAGACTCAAGATCTAAAGATAAAGCGGACAAAGCTGAGATTTTGCAAAGGCAAGGTGTTTCTAAAGTGGGAATAGATTACCGGGTAAGTCTCACTACTCACTATCCCAAATCAAAGCTCCTATCACCGGGTAAGTCTCAAGGTAATAAGGAAAGGAACTATAATCTCAAACCAACACGCCAACTAAGGGAATAGAATCAACCTTTACCGGGTAAGTCTCAGGCTAACTCACAAAGATGGAATGAAGGCACACTCAAACCCCAATAAAGGATAAACCTTTATTACCTACACTTACGATCATGGGTAAACAAACAAAGGAATCACCGGGTAAGTATCATCCTAGGCTTGCATTGAACCAGGAAAGGTGTAATAAGAATAGGATTTGGCAAACTCTAACACTTAACTCTCAGTTTCGGATCAGGAAGGGTCACCTCGTTCAGCCAAGTTCCACCCCGGCCGAGATGTTCATCGACTGAGCGAGGTACTCTAGGGTTAAGATTAAAGACTCGAGCTTTCAGCGTCCTATTGGGATTAAGATCATTCTATCATCGTCTTTACCACAACTTTCAGCCAATCACCCTAGAATCGCACAAGAAATTTAGCCACTCATCATCATGATAACAATAATAAAAAAATATGAGAAGGGAATGAATATTCAAACACAAAAACCTTAAGAACAAGGCTTCAATAACTGAATCAAATAGTTCACAAATCAGCGTTCCTTGAATCACAAATCACACAAGACAAAGAACTAAAAGGAATCTAAGAGAATCTTACAAACTCCTTCAAAAGCTTTCTCAAAGCTATGAAACTTCATTCCTTCAATCTTCAAAACTACCTTCAAACTTCCAAAAATTCTTCCTAACTGCAGCTTCTTCAATGATCCAAAGATGCGGTGATGCTGAATTATGGAAAATCCAGCCCTTTTTATAGGAGAATTATCTTCCAAAGATAATAATATCTTAAAAAGATAATTTCCTATAAAATATATCCATATTTCTAAAATACATCTCCCAAATATATGATCTTCCTTCCAGAAATCCAGCCTAAAAATATAAGATATCTTCCTTCCAAAAATAAAAGATCTCAGCCAAAAGATATTATCTTGCCGGCGCCAGGGTGTTTGTCTCGGTCGGGACGCTCCTCAAGATCACCTCGGTCGATGTGACACTGTAGCTGACCGAGGTGAATCTCAGCTGAATGTGAAATCTCTCAAATCTGGTCCAAAGTAAATCTTCTTTATTAATTCCATGCTTCTTGATTCTTCTTTAAGCTCCAGAAGGTAGCTCCTATGACTCCTTTGCTCCTTAGTTCCATTTCGATCCAAAATGTGCCATTTTACCTATGATTACAACGAAACTTGGTGTAGACCTCGATTCCCGTAAAGGTAGATGAAACAACAATATAATCACATAATATACATTCGTACATGCAGATTATTGAAGATAAAACGTCTAAATAAGTCCCAAAATATAGACTATAATACATGTTATCACCTAGCCTTGACTTGCCTTTTCTAGGTAGTAGTGAGACTCAACATCCTCTATTTCGGTTTCGAGTGTCACAACGTTAACCGTTTTAGTTTATCTTTGATTCCTTGGGTTTGGGCATGGGTATTTGAGATTAATTCTTATCTTTATATCCTTTCTATACTGCAGCCTCAACAACCTTTATAGAGAGAGTCTTTGGGTTAGACATATAGAGTTTTGGAACTTCACCGTACATTACCTTACATTAGTTATACGTTTGCAATCTGAACTCTGTCTTTATACCTATAGTATATCTTGAATCGATTGCCACAATTGGATACCTGGATCTTTAGGGTTGCTGTTTTTCCCAATATTTGCGAAGCTTTTATACTTTTACTTGCTCTATTATATCGAAACTGATTTTGTTTCACCAAATCCCTGAGTTCGATACTCTGGAATACTTGCTAATCTATGCCGATCCGTACACTGCGGGTTCGCTTGCTTTTGTTTCAGTTTTATAATTAAAACTTATTTGCACGCACGCTTTGAGACAAACATCAACCTCGATTACAAAGAGATCTAGAGTGGCTAGAGATAAATATCTAGTTTTCGGATACGGACAATGATAACATGAACTATGATTTATATTTCGACATGCATTTAGATAGTTTTTGCTTCGGTATTACATTGCATTGTGTTTGCCTCAAAGTGTGCGTGCAAATAAGCTTTAAATTTATAAACCTGAAATCAAAGCAAGCGAACCCGTAGTGTACGGATCGGCGTAGTAAAGTAAGAGTTCCAGAGTATCGAACTCAGGAATTTGGGGATTAAATTCAGTTCACAAATTATCGAGCAAGTAAAGTATAGAAGCTTTTCAAATATTGGGAAAACAACAATCCTAAAGATCCAAGTATCCAATTGTGGCAATCGGTTCAAGATATTCTATAGATATAAGGACAGAGTTGGGATTGCAAAGGTATAACTAATGTAAGGTTATGTACGGTGAAGTTCTAAAACCCTATATGTCTCACCCAAAGGCTCTCTTCTATAAAGGTTGTTGAGGCTACAATATAGAAAGGATCAAAGGATAAGAATTACTCTCAAATACTCATGCCCAAACCCAAGGAATCAAAGACAAGCATAAACGGTCAAGGTTGTGACACTCGAAACCAAAGTAGAGGATGTTGAGTCTCACTACTACCTAGAAAAGATAAGTCAAGGCTAGGTTAAAGCAAATCTTTAACATTAGATTAAAGCAAAAGCAAAGGTAGTACAGCAGAGGAAATCACGGCTAGATCTTGAAGAACCACGGCCGTGGTTTTCAAGAACAGACCGTGGAAAAAGGCTGTCGACGAAGTTTCTCGCACTCTCAGGGTCCAATCTGTTTACGGTCGATCTATCATTATCTAAGCCACAACTATCAACCCTTCACCTTAGAATTGCTAAAGGGTTTTATCCAATAACTATCATCATTGAATCAAATATCAAATATAAAAGAGAAAAAGGTAAAACCCTCGAAAACTCAATAACAATCGAAATCAATCTCAAATCCGAACAACCAAAGTATGTGTTTAATGAATGCGGAATAGGGAATAGAAATCCTAACAACAATCTTGAGGAACAACGAAGAACGGGATGTCAATCCTTCTCCAAATGTGAACCCTAAGAAAATCTCGAAGTACACAATCTTCAAATCGCGTCTTTCTCAGAATCGTCCCAAGCAACGATCCAAAATCTCTCTCTTCGGGTATAAACCGCCGTAAATGTGTTTGCTCCAAATGGTGTGTGCAAGAATTAAATTTATATCCCAAGAAATATGCTTAAAACAAGGATGCGAACCCGCAGTGTACTGATCAATTATAGTAAAAAGCAAGAATTCCGGGGTGTCGATCTCAGGAACTTAGGTGAAACTAAGCAAGTATAGGTTGTTAATGCAACTAATAACCACAAAAGCGATTAAAGTAATCAAAGATGATAATAAGGTCAAATAAGGGGAAATGCAAATTCTAAGGATTAAAGCATCTAGTTGTGGTCCAACTCAAGATCTAAAGATCAGCGGACAAAGCTAAGATTTTGCAAAGGGAAGGTGTTTCTAAAGTGGAATAGATTACCGGGTAAGTCTCACTACTCACTATCCCAAACCAAAGCTCCTATCACCGGGTAAGTCTCAAGGTACTAAGGAAAGGAATTATAATCTCAAACCAACACACCACCCAAGGGAATAGAATCAACCTTTACCGAGTAAGTCTCAGGTTAACTCACAAAGATGGGATGAATGCACACTCAAACCCCAATAAAGGATAAACATTTATTACCTACACTTATGATCTTGGGTAAACAAACTAAGGAATCACCGGGTAAGTCTCATCCTAGGCTTGCATTGAACCAGGAAAGGTGTAATAAGAATAGGATTTGGCAAACTTAGAACACTTAACTCTCAGTTTCAAATCAGAAAAGGTCACCTCGGTCAGTCAAGTTCCACCCCGGCCGAGATGTTCATCGACTGAGCGAGGTACTCTACGGTTAAGGTTAAAGACTCGAGCTTTCAGGGTCCTAATGGGATTAAGATCATTCTATAATCGTCTTTCCCACAACTTTCAGCCAATCACCCTAGAATCGCACAAAAAATTTAGCCACTCATCATCACGATAACAATAATCAAATATATGAGAAGGGAATGAATATTTGAACACAAAAACATTAAGAACAAGGCTTCAATAACTGAATCAAATAATCACAAATCAACGTTCCTTGAATCACAAATCAAACAAGACAATGAACCAAAAAGAAATCTAAGAGAATCTTACAAACTCCTGCAAAAGCTATCTCAAAACTATCAATCTTCCTTCCTTCAACCTTCAAAGCTTCCTTCAACTTCCAGAAAATCTCCTAACTGCAGCTTCTTCAATGATCAAAAGATGGCTGAATTGTGGAAAATCCAACCCTTTATATAGGAGAATTATCTTCCAAAGATAATAATATCTTAAAAAGATAATTTCCTATAAAATATATTATATCTCTAAAATAGATCTCCCAAATATTTGATCTTCCTTCCAAAAATCCAGGCCAAAAATATAAGATATCTTCCTTCCAAAAATAAAAGATCTCAGCCAAAAGATATGATCTCACCGGCGCCAGGGTGTTCGCCTTGGTCGGGACGCTCCTCAAGATCACCTCAATCGAGGTGACACTGTAGCTGACCGAGGTGAATCTCAGCTGAATGTATAATCTCTCAAATCTGGTCCAAAGTAAATCTTCTTTATTAATTCCATGCTTCCTGAGTTCTTCTTTAAGCTCCAAAATGTAGCTCCTATAACTGCTTTGCTCCTTAGCTCCATTTCGATCCAAAATGTGCTATTTTACCTGTGATTGGTGTAGACCTCGATTCCCGTAAAGGTAGATGAAATAACAATATAATCACATAATATGCATTCATACATGCAGATTATTGAAGATAAAACGTCTAAACAAGTCCCAAAATATAGACTATAATACATACTATCAAAATACCCCATACTTGTCCCTTGCTTGTCCCCAAGCAAGTTTTAAATCTTAAGTACAAGATAGAATGGATTATAATTCATAAAGATCAATGAAAAGTATTTCAAAACATTTTTGGTGGTGTGCTCCACTCATATTTCACTCTAAGAGAATGCTTCATGGCAAATAAAATCAAGATATGATCAAAACATTTTATAAATATAAGAAAGTTGTTCATCTTTACATAAAATCATAGAATGCATAATAAATCATAATTATCGAAATTAATCATGTATAATCCAGTTTAAACCACCAAGTCAATCAACAAGCTTGAGGTCTCAAGGGCTTTCAAAAAGTGGTCAAGAAACGTGCGGGGGTGGGATGTATATAAGGAATGTGGTGCTAGAATCCGGGAAAAGGATCTTACTTCAGTTCCTTTGAACTGCAACATCTTCCACCAATAAGCTTTGCTTATTTATTTTTACTTTTTGGGATGCATGGACAGAGGTGCACAATAACCAAAGCCTAGGAGATCAACAATCATCAATTTCTCGAGATGGCTCAAACCCTTGATGCACATACCATGACCCGTTAGGAATATCGCTCAATCCGACTTTGGCAAGACACAAACACCCGGCTATGTGAATGGTGCCGAGTTACTCATCGTCATGATTGACTTCCCCAAACCTATTTGTTTCTTTCTAAACTTCCAGCCAACATCTCAACTTTTCCTACACTTGCTTTTCTTCGCTTGCTTCCAAATTCCCGGTTAGGTAAAGGAAGGCAAATATGTATGTGAGGGGCTAAGCATGATCAAGAAAAAGAAGAGAAGAGAATGAATTGCCTTAATCATCCCAGGAAGAAAGTGAGAGAACTCATCATGTGGTGTCAACCTTCAAATTCAACATAATTTGGATTAAAAAAAGTATTAAACATGCCAAAACTTCAAATAAAGCATTTAGCAACTTAAACATATCATAAAACCTTTCAAACATATAAAGATTTCAAAACCAATCTGCAAACAAAATTATCATTGAGGTCATATCCAGAAAAGAAGCACAAAAATTGTTTCAAAAAATCTCTCAGTTAAACCGCCTCGGTCGAGGTGTTCTAAGTCAACCGAGGTACTTGACCTCGTTTGGCCAGAATCATCCCGGTCGAGGTCATAAATTTTTTTTCTTAACCAGTTTTTGACGTTTTTCTCAATCAAATAACCTGTATGCATGCATGTAATCTCAGATAAACATATAGAGCATAAAGAAAGATCATAAATATCAAGTCGAGTTATACAAGCATACATAATGTCGAATAATACACATAAATACCCCATTCTTGGAACACATTGTCCCAATGAAGCAAAATAAGTCTAAAAACAGGAGAACTCACCAGACATGCTGAGCTGCGTAATAAATAAAGAAAAGAAAATCCATGCAAGCTCTAGTCCTGGTCTGCTGGAGGTGGTGGTGGATACGGGACGAAGGGATACTGAGATGGGTCAAACGGATAACCCATGGTATTCTGGAACTGTATCTCCATCATCCGCTGCTGGTAGTGCTGGCTCTCCCTCAGCTTTATCATCTCTAGTGATAAGGCGGCGTAAGAGTCGATCATCTGGTCCGTCAGCTCGTCAATCCGTCGGTGAGCTACGGGATCTCTCTTTCTGCGGACTCTACGCCTGGCAGGACGTGATAGTGCTGCAGCAGCCTCCTCCTCTGTCACCTCGTCGTCTAAATCGATAACTGGCACACTGGGGCCGACTGTATTTGTACTTGTCTCCATGGCAGCACCGCCATCATCATACTCCTCCTCCACCTGAGCTGGTGCAGGATCTCTAGCATCCTCTATGTAGGGCAGCCACGAAGAAGACCAGTATTGTGGATCAAAGACTGTAAACTTATCTGACCATGAAATACCCTGAGGGGCAGTCTGCTCCCAAGGCATCGCCACCTACGGTGTAGTAAGGCCACAAGGAACCAGTATCCTCCTCATGATCATCTCCTGAAGTCCAAGTGGCTTTGCAGCCGCCACCAGTGTACATGCAGTCAAGTCAAGAACCATAACTGTAGCGATATGAGTCACCAGTCCTCCACAACAAATATCTCCCTTCGCCTTGGCCTTGATCCGATGCAGATCCTCAACTAACATGGCCCCAAAATCAGGCACTCCTCCAGTAACCATATAGAAGAGACTCAGCAACTCTCCCTGTCTATTCTTCTGAGGCATCTCAGTACGCGCCATAAGGGTCTCACTAAAGATGCGGTGGGCTAGACGGAAAGCTAGGTGGAATATAATGCGCTCCTTGGAGTCTCCAGGTCTCCATCTATCAACATGCTCCACCACATGGGCAATCTGCCCCCAGAACTATCGAGCTACGGCTTGAGAAGGAAAGTCGGGAACTATAGGAGTCGGGAATCCAAATATATCCCTCAACTGATCCATATGAACCCAGGTAGTTCCGGTTCAGCATCCGGTACTTGATGTTGTTCCTCTCAAGCATGTGAGTGACATAACTCACAAACTTTAGGGTCGGCTCAAGATAAGTTGGAGCTCTGATCTCCATAAAACGCTCCAACCCCACCATGGATATCATCTTCTTTAAGTCCTCCACCACGTGGAGGCACTCGAAGGCCGGAACATCTAAGAAGCGTGGGGCAATGACAGGGCGCGCGCATATACGATCAAAGTCAACCTGGTGACGCTCATGGATCACCGGGATAGAAGGTCTAGAGGAAGGGGAAGGGGAAGAACCACTGGGGGTGTCTCTCAGAACAAGCTGAAGATCGGAACGAGAAGTCATAGTTTCTGCTGACAAGGCACCTCGGTCGGCCTGACAGACTCAAGAACACATCGGCCGAGACACAGCTCGACTGGACGGAGGTGAAGCGCTGTTCGATTTCTCCTCTCTGATTTTTAGTTCTTTTCCCCCAAATTCACTACCAATTGCTTCCTATGGGGTACTTATACTCTTTTCAGCACAAAAACGTGGCAAACAAAGCCACAAATCCTTAAAATCGGTAAAGGGAAGGAGAGTTAGAGTTTCCGACGATTTACCCAAGATTAGGTCGATTCAAGGCGTTTTTCTTACAGTTTCTTGCTTGCAATTTGTTCCTCTTGCCTTTCCTTGCGAGATCGGAGCAAAAATCGTGGAAAACGGTCGAAAATCGAAGAAACGAGGTGGAGGGTCGCCGCGGTCGAGAAGGAGTTGGGAGGGAAGAGAGAGAAATCGTTCTTCTTTTATATCCCTTGCCGATTTTGCTGTCACCTCGGTCGAGGTGGTCCCGACCGGACCGAGGTGGCTGACTGGATTGTCAGACCTAGTCGCCTCGGTTGCTCAAGAATCATCTCGGTCGAGGTGCTGTGACAACAACCGAGATGTGTCTCAGTCAAACTCCGTCTTCTCAATTCCTCGAACTTTTGTCCTTCCAGTGTTGCTCCTGAGTTATAATCCTTCCTTAGAAAGTACCTGGTTTTTGTATAGGACGCCAAAAACAAAACAAAGCAAAGCAAAAGCGAACTATCTAAAACTAAAATAGGAAAAGAGAAAAGAAAGCAATACCTTGGGTTGCCTCCCAAGAAGCGCTTGATTTAAGGTCGCTAGCTGAACCGTACGGCATCCCTAAACAAGATATAATGGTGCAATCTCCTCAACCTGGACTTCCGGTTGGTATTTCTTGAGTCTATGCCCATTGACCTAAAAGCTTCCGCTTGTTTCTCCCCAAATCTCAATTGCATCATAAGGGAAAACATGTTTCACCACGTAAGGTCCTGACCATCTAGATTTCAACTTACCTAGAAAGAGGCGAAGACGGGAGTTGAAGAGTAGAACTAAATCTCCTTCTTTGAACTCCTTAGGAATGATATGCTTGTCATGCTATTTCTTTGTCCTTTCCTTGTAGATCTTGGCATTCTCATAAGCATTCAAGCTTAACTCTTCCAGCTCATTGATGTCCAATAGCCGCTTCTCACCGGCTTCCTTGATATCGAAATTCAACCATTTGATTGCCCAATACGTCTTGTGTTCTAACTCAACGGGTAGATGGCAAGACTTCCCATATACTAAATTATAAGGGGTGGTACCAATGGGAGTCTTGAATGCGGTTCTGTAAGCCCAAAGAGCGTCGTCCAACTTCATGGACCAATCCTTCCTCGTCCTAGAGACGGTTTTCTCCAAAATTGCCTTGATTTCTCTATTCGAGATCTCGACCTGTCCACTAGTTTGAGGGTGATAAGGAGTTGCTACCTTGTGGGTTACCCCATACTTTGATAGAAGTGCCTTGAACTTCCGGTTGATGAAATGTGTCCCTCCATCGCTGATGATGATACGTGGTGTCCTAAAACGGGGGAAGATAGTCCGATTGAAGAACTTCACAACCACCATGGCGTCATTAGCGGGAGAGGCAATGACTTCTACCCATCTAGAGACGTAGTCAACAGCTAGGAGAATGTAGAGGTTTCCTCCGGGTGATGGGAAAGGTCCCATGAAATCAACTCCCCATACATCAACAATCTCAACCTCCTGGATATTGTTGAGTGGCATCTCGTTCCTTCTAGATAAGTTCCCTGTTCTTTGGCATGCATCACAAGAAACAACAAATGTTTCTTCCTTTGAGCGTACGTCAATCCCATACGGATGTAAATCCCATACGTAATACCTTAGCGCACGTTTTGTGAGCGCTAGCATGTCCTCCACAAGGAAGCGAGTGGCAATGTCGTATAACACTAGTAACCTCATCTTCCGGAATGCATCGTCGAAGCATCACATACGGATCTCTCTTAAACAGTAGAGGTTCATCCCAGTAATAGTGGTGTACATCCTTAAAGAATTTCTTCCTTTGAGCGTACGTCAATCCGGGCGGTATTTCCTGGCAAACAAGATAATTTACAATGTCAGCATACCAAGGTTCTTTACTATCAGAAGCTTGGTGGAGCCAGTGCTCCACCAACTGTAAATGAGTTTCAGAAAAGGGTGTAAGATTTTTGTTGTTCTCAGTTGAAGGCATCTCGCTTGCTGTCTCGGTCGGTGTCCGAGGTGGGTGACCGAGATGTTCTTCAGATAAGAACACCTCGTTTGGTCCAGAAAGTGCCTCGGTCGAGGTACTAGAATTGGGACCGAAACTGGAATTTCTCATCTCCTGGATTAGTTTCTCAATCTTAGCTCCTGGATCTTCTTCCAGTGCCTTAAGCTCCGTATATCTGCATCACAAGAAGCATCTATACCTTCCTCCATTAAGCTAAAACTAATAACTCTTTCAAGAGGGTCATTAATAAGGATAGAGCTCACCAATTCTCTTGATTCTTCTTCATCATAGATGTTGAAGATATCATCCTCCAGCGGCTCTCCTTTCATTGCAGCAAGCAATGCAAACTCCACTTGATCTCTGCCAATGTTGAATTTCAACTTGGCGTTCTTACAATCGACATTGCAACCCGAAGTTTCTAGAAATGGTCTCCCGAGAATGATAGGAACGGGATAATCTGCGGGTATATCAAGTACAACAAAGTCTATAGGTAAATAGAAGTTACCTAACTTAACCGGAACGTCTTCCAAAATGCCCACGGGATGGGTAATGGAGCGGTCCGCCATGTATAACCTTATCTTCACCGGCTTGGGCTCTCCATGTCCGATCTTCACACATAGCTCCAGCGGGATGATGCTCACGCTGGATCCTAGATCACACAATGCTTCACAAGTTACATCCCCAACTTGAATAGGAATGCAAAATGAGCCGGGATCTCTCAACTTGGACGGCATCTTCTCCTTCATGATTTGAATGAGCTCCGAGGATTTAGATGTCATCCTTACTTCACCAAAATCTTCCAGCTTCCTCTTCCTTGATAGAATCTCTTTTAAGAACTTCTCATAGGCGGGCATCCCTAGAATAGCATCAAGGAAAGGGATATTAATATGTAGTTTACTCATCAAGTCAAGGAACTTACCAAAGTGCTTGTCTAGATGTGCTTTAGCCCTTGACTGAGGGAATGGAAGTCGTGGTTTATATGCAGGAGGTGGGACATAAACTTCAGATTTGTCCGTCGCTTCCGGGGACTCCACCTCGGGTGGCACCTCGACCGAAGTGTTCCTCGTTTGTACCTGGACCGAGGTGTTCTTCGTGTGCACTGGCATCGACCGAGGCACTGGATCTGCAGTTTTCAGTCCACTTCTCGTCGTTATTTCCATGATTTGTCCCTTGGGGTTGCTCTCTGTCCTTGTTGGGAGCTTCCCTGGATCTCTTGGCGCTTCATTCGCCTTATTACAGAATTGTTGCTCTAAGGCTTTTTGTGCCTTCGAAATGAAGTCATGGATGTCTCCATAGCGTTGAGCTTGATCAAGATTGCCTCCAGCACTGCATCTTTCTTCTCTGGCTGGGACGAGCTTGATCCAGGCTCCTGGCTCTTCAATGGAGTAGAAGAAGAAGAAGAAGAGGGCTTAAAAGAATTATTATAATTTGAATTAGAATAAGCGTTACCCGAATTTTGTTGATTAGATCTCCAATTGTTGCTATTGGAGCCTCTATTGTTGTTGTAATTGTTGTTCCTGGGCCCTTGATTGTTGTTTCTCCCTTGATATCCGCCTTCTTCCTTCTTTGTGTGAGCAACCAAGAGGTCCTTCAATTGCTTCACATCATTCTTAAGGGAGATGAGTTGATTATCATTTGATGGAGCTTCCTGGAAATTAACTCTCTTAACTCCATTTTCGGCTCCTTGGTGGGAGTACTTCTCCATGTGCAAAGCCTGTTTCTCAATGAACTCCCAAGCTTCGTCTATCGGCATGTCCATGAATGTGCCGGCGGAGAGTAGTTAAAGATTGAATTGAGTAGCTACATCCAATCCCTTGAAGTACATCTCCAACAACTCTATCTTTGGAATCCCATGATATGAGCAATCCAATAAAACATCTTTGAATCTTTCCCATGACTTGGACAAACTCTCCTTGTCCTTCATGATGATGCATTAATCTTCCCTCTCATTTCAGTGGTTTTGGAGGGGGGAAAGAACATTGTTAAAAACTCCGTAGTCATCTCTTCACAAGTGCTGATCTTTCCGGGGGGAAGAGATTGATACCAAGTAAGCGCCCTGTCCTTCAAAGAAAAGTAAAAAGGTCTTAGCTTGTAATTATTGTTTTCCAGCATTGAAGGTCTCAAGGTCTCCATCAGGATCTCATAGTTTTGCAAATGCTGATGCGGAGACTCCTTCTCTAATCCTCCAAACTGACATTGGCGGATCATGGATAGAACTTGCGGTCGAAGTTCATAATCATGCTCCGCTGGATCACCTAGGTTGACTCCTGGATGCCTCACTTGCTGGTTTGGGTCCATCCTTTGTCCTAGGGTTTGTAGAATTCCTGCAAAAAGGACATCTCGGACAGGCATCCGAGGTGGATGTATCTCGGCCGCGGCAACTGGGACTGGGTCCTGCCTCGGTCGAGGGTCTGGTCGATGCAGAATCTGGGCTCATAGATCGGCCATATCTGCTTCAATCTCTGTAGTTATGGTGTGAGTCTACTTTCTTTCTCGCTGCAATTCTTCCTTATTGAGGCGCAGCTGTTCTAGCGCCTCCTTCAATTCGGCCTCAAGATCGCGATTGTCTTGGTTGGCCATTTTCGCTTCTTTCAAGCGTCGTTTGTATGTCTTTTCTGGTTCGGGATCGTAAGGAACGATTTCCTTCACAACACGGGTTCTTCGCATAAACCTAAGAAAAGATCCTGCAAAAGCACTCAAGTAGAGTGGTTAGTAGCAACAAGGGCAATTGCCCGGAAAGACAACCGCAACCGGCTTGGTCTAGACCAAGTTCCCCGGCAACTGCGCCAAAAACTTGTTTGCTCCAAATGGTGTGTGCAAGCTTTAAATTTATATCCCAAGAAATATGCTTAAAACAAGGATGTGAAGCCGCAGTGTATGGATCAATTATAGTAAAAAGCAAGAATTACGGGGTGTCGATCTCAGGGACTTAGGTGAAACTAAGCAAGTATAAGTTATCAATGCAACTAATAACCACAAAAGCGATTAAAGTAATCAAAGATGATAATAAGGTCACATAAGGGGAAAATGCAAATTCTAGGGATTAAAGCATCTAGTTGTGGTTCCAACTCAAGATCTAAAGATAAGCGGACAAAGCTGAGATTTTGCAAAGGGAAGGTGTTTCTAAAGTGGAATAGATTACCGGGTAAGTCTCACTACTCACTATCCCAAACCAAAGCTCCTATCACCGGGTAAGTCTCAAGGTACTAAGGAAAGGAATTATGATAGCATGAATTATAGTCTATATTTTGGGGCCTGTTTAGACGTTTTATCTTCAATAATCTGCATGTTTGAATGTATATTATGTAAATGTATTTTCGTTGTAATCGTAGGTAAAATGGCACGTTTTGCATCAAAATGGAGCTAAAAGAGCTAAGGAGTCATTGGAGCTACATTCAAGAGCTTAAGGAAGAATCCAGGAAGCATGGAATTGAATTAAAGATTTATTTTGGACCAGATTTAAGAGATTTCACCTTCAGCTGAGAGTCACCTCGGTTGGCCACAGAGTCACCTCGACCGAGGTGATCTAAGGGAGCGTCTCGGCCGAGGCGAATATCCTGACACGGCGAGATATATTTTATTTGGCTGAGATCTTTTATTTTTGGAAGGAGAGATCTTATATTTTTGGGCTGGATTTCTGGAAGGAAGATCATATATTTAGAAGATTTATTTTAGGAGATAAAATATATTTTAATAGGAAATTATCTTTTTAAGATATTTTATCTTTGGAAGATAATTCTCCTATATAAAGGGTTGGATTTTCCACAAGTTCAACCATGCTTAGAAGGCTGATAGCATCCAACAATTAAGGGATTTTCTCCAGAATTTTGAAGGAAGGAAGATTGAAGATCAATCTAGGAAGGATTGATAGCTTATTATAGCTTTTGTGAAGGGTTTTGTAAGACTTTCTTAGATTCCCTTCTTGTTGATTTGTCTTGTTGGATTTGTTATCCAAGGAACGCTTATTTGTTTGATATTTGATTCAGTTATTGAAGCATTGTTCTTAAGGTTTTTGTGTTCAAATATTCATTCTCTTCCCATATATTTGATTATTGCTTTCATGATGATGAGTGGCTAATTTCTTTGTGCGATTCTAGGGTGATTGGCTGAAGGTTGTGGGAAAAACAATGATAGAATAATCTTAAATTCCAGTAGGACCCTGAAAGCTCGAGTCTTTATCCTTAACCTTTGAACATCTCGTTCAGTCGATGAACATCTCGGCCGGGGTGGAACTTGGCTGACCGAGGTGACCTTTTCTGATTCGAAACTGAGAGTTAAGTGTTAGAGTTTGCCAAATCCTATTCTTATTACACCTTTCTAGGTTCAATGCAAGCTTAGGATGAGACTTACCCGGTAATTCCTTTGTTTGTTTACCCATGATCATAAGTGTAGGTAATAAAGGTTTATCCTTTATTGGGGTTTGAGTTTGCCTTCATTCCATCTTTCTGAGTTAGCCTGAGACTTACCCGGTAAAGGTTGATTCTATTCCCTTAGTTGGTTTTAGATTATAGTTCCTTTCCTTAGTACCTTGAGACTTACCCGGTGATAGGTTCTTTGGCTTGGGATTGTGAGTAGTGAGACTTACCCGGTGATCTATTCCACTTTAGTAACACCTTCCCTTTGCAAAATCTCAGCTTTGTCCGCTTATTTTGAGATCTTGAGTTGAAACCACAACTAGATGCTTTAATCCCTAGAATTTGCATATTTCCTTAATTGACTATATTATCATCTTTTGATTGCTTTAATTGCTTTTGTGGTTAGTTGTAATATTGACAACCTATACTTGCTTTGTTTCACCTAAGTCCCTGAGATCGACACCCCGGAATTCTTGTTTTTACTACGATTGACCCTTACACTGCGGGTTCGCATCCTTGTTTTAAGCATACATCTTGGGTTATAAATTTAAAGCTTCCACACACCATTTGGAGCGAACAAATTATAATCTCAAACCAACACACCACCCAAGGGAATAGAATCAACCTTTACCAGTTAAGTCTCAGGTTAACTCACAAAGATGGGATGAAGGCACACTCAAACCCCAATAAAGGATAAACCTTTATTACCTACACTTATGATCTTGGGTAAACAAACTAAGGAATCACCGGGTAAGTCTCATCCTAGGCTTGCATTAAACCAGGAAAGGTGTAATAAGAATAGGATTTGGCAAACTTAGAACACTTAACTCTCAGTTTCAGATCAGAAAAGGTCACCTCGGCCAGTCAATTTCCACCCCGGCCGAGATGTTCGTCGACTGAGCGAGGTACTCTACGGTTAAGGTTAAAGACTCGAGCTTTCAGGGTCCTAATGGGATTAAGATCATTCTATCATCGTCTTTCCCACAACTTTCAGCCAATCACCCTAGAATCGCACAAGAAATTTAGCCACTCATCATCATGATAACAATAATCAAATATATGAGAAGGGAATGAATATTTGAACACAAAAACTTTAAGAACAAGGCTTCAATAACTGAATCAAATAATCACAAATCAGCGTTCCTTGAATCACAAATCAAACAAGACAATGAACCAAAAAGGAATCTAAGAGAATCTTACAAACTCCTACAAAAGCTATCTCAAAACTATCAATCTTCCTTCCTTCAACCTTCAAAGCTTCCTTTAACTTCCAGAAAATCTCCTAACTGTAGCTTCTTCAATGATCAAAAGATGGTTGAATTGTGGAAAATTCAACCCTTTATATAGGAGAATTATCTTCCAAAATAGTAATATCTTAAAAAGATAATTTCCTATAAAATATATTATATCTCTAAAATAGATCTCCCAAATATATGATCTTCCTTCCAAAAATCCAGCCCAAAAATATAAGATATCTTCCTTCCAAAAGTAAAAGAACTTAGCCAAAAGATATGATCTCGCCGGCGCCAGGGTGTTCACCTCGGTCGGGACGCTCCTCAAGATCACCTCGGTCGAGGTGATATTGTAGTTGACCGAGGTGAATCTCAGTTGAATGTGAAATCTCTCAAATCTGGTCCAAAGTAAATCTTCTTCATTAATTCCTTGCTTCCTGAGTTCTTCTTTAAACTCCAAAATGTAGCTCCTATGACTCCTTAACTCCATAGCTCCATTTTAGTCCAAAACGTGTCATTTTACCTACGATTAAAACGAAACTTAGTGTAGACCTCGATTCCCGTAAAGGTAGATGAAACGACAATATAATCACATAATATACATCCATACATGCAGTTTATTGAAGATAAAACGTCTAAACAAGTCCCAAAATATAGACTATAATACATGCTATCAAAATGCAAGCGTATGCGAACCTCCCATTTTCTCCCGTCTTCAGCCTTCTTATAGGGAAAAATAAGATTACGAGAAAGCCCAATAACTATTGCTGACCTGGAAAATATGACACGTCATAACGTCATGGAAATCACGGTCTAGTGTAATAAACCACGGTCGTGGTTTAGGGCGTGGAACTTTTTGTTGCTCTTCAAAATCACCTTCCACGAACTCAATGCAAAACCACGGTCGTGGTTTAGGGCGTGGAACTTTTTGTTGCTCTTCAAAATCACCTTCCACGAACTCAATGCAAAACCACGGCCGTGGTTTAGGTCGTGGAACTCAAAAGCCTTTGTGAAAGCCTTTGTTTCGTAAAGTTCTCAAATAATGCTCCTTCCTTAGCTTCTCCAAAGTATCTCCTTGACATCTAGCATGATATATGATAGGTGATGGAATCACTATCATTTAGGATAGTTTTTAGAGTCTTTTTATTGCATTTGTGTCGGTTTATGCTACTAACTCCTTGGTCCAGAAGAAGAAGACTAAAAGAAGCTAAGGAAGGAGTTATAAGCACTTAGGAGTGAAGATCGTTCACGAAGCAAAGCTTCTGTTGCCTCACCGCCCCAACGGAGCCTTGTCACCGCCCCTGCGAGTGACGCCTTACACCGGAGCGCCCCATGCGCCTTCGCCAGCGCCGGCCATGAAGTGTGTCACCGCCCAGCACCACTCCTTGGCGCCCCTACGGTGACCTGCCCTGAAGAGACGAAGACCAGCTCCCCTACGCCTCCCACTGCGCCCCTGCCTGCACCTCAACCTGGGAGCTGGAAGGCGAAGAGGTTGTGTCACCGCCCCTGCGTCGACATAGGGACGCCCCGGCGGCTTGGCATCAGAAACGTCAAGAAGTCGAAGGGTCAGACGTTTGAAGAGCATTGAAGATCCGCCCCAGCGGAATTGCCTAGCCGCCATTGCGGCCATGAAGAAGATCAAGCGTTTTTGCCTTCACCGCCCCTACGGAGCTGAAGGCCGCCCCTACGGCTTAACGTCAGAAGCTTTACTCCGGCTGTTTACACCACCTTTATGGCATTAAAGGTGGTTGTTTTGGGCCGGCCTTTTACTCCTATTTAGTGTCTTTTGTAGTATAAATAGTCTTTGGTTGATTGCTAGAATCATCCATCTTATCATCTTGTTAGCCAACAAATTATCCACTTAGATTGTCTTGCTACCTTTGTAATGAGTTGCTAACTCCCTTGCTACATTGGGTTGGTTTGAAGCTGCATTGTTACTTTGGTTGTAAGTTCTTTATAATATAAGTTTTCATTCAGTAATACTTTGTGTTTCCTTGATCTCCATTGTCTAATTGCATGTTTACTATTGCTTGAGATTGATCACCTTAGGTTCTAAAGTGCATGCAAACAACTAGGATTAATAGGTTCCGGGTTCGGGTCTTTAATCTAGTAGCAACTTTAAGTAATAACGGATTGTGATTACTTAAAGAAAAGGAACACAAATATAAAGATAAGTTTAACGATTTTAATCTTCTCTTTATATCCCTTAGTCTTTGTTTGAAAGCTAACTTGTTATTTGTTCTTGTAGGTTTACGGAACACTAACCTGTTAAGTTGTGTTGATGCCGGTTGGCTCAACACATATATATGATCGAGACGGGAGATTACTTGAAAACTTGTAAAAGGAACTCACCAAAGTAGCAATTGCATGCTTAGAATCAACCTAGTGTAGATTCATCCATTATTGTCTTACTTGTCGCATTAATCGTTTTCATAAGTTTTTGTGTGCATCAATTCAACCAAAACCCCCCCTTTTGTTACTTGTCACAATAATCGATAATCGCATCTAAAACTCCTTAACTCTCTTGGATTCGACCCTTACTTAATCACTATACTTGTTCTTAGTGCTAAGTCGGGATTTACTTTTGATTGGGTATAGACGACCGTAGAAATACCCTCTTGTCAAATTTTGGCGCCGTTGCCGGGGAGTTTTAGTGTTTTATTGTTATTATTGATTATTGGTTTGAACCATTTTTATGGTTCAAACCCGTGCTACTAATCCCGATCTTGCTACTTTTGATCCAGAAATTGAGAGGACGCACATCCGGCAACGAAGACAACAACAACTTCAACAAGAGATGGCTGACCATACTCTTTGTCAACTTACGCAACCCACCTTGGCTCAGAACCCTCTTGCGGTCCTATACCGGCATTAGGGGAAGGAGTCAACTTTGAGCTCAAGCCGAGCCTCATTCACTTGCTCCCATCCTTCCATGGGCTAAGTGGTGAAGACCCCATCAAGCACCTTGGGAAGTTCCATACCGTGTGTATGAGCATAAAGCCGGCCAACATTACCGTAGAACAAATCAAGATGAGGGCATTCGGTTTCACACTCAATGATTCCGCGGATGATTGGTATTACCACCTTTCATCCGGGAGTATTGACACTTGGGAGAACCTTCACAAGGCGTGTTTGGAGAAATACTTTCCAGCTAAGAAGGCCAATAGCTTGAAGAAAGCTATAAGCAACATCGAGCAAGAGGCGAATGAAACTCTCTACGAGTACTTTGAGAGGTTTGCACGCCTCTGATTCAGCTGTCCTTTTCACGGATATTCAACTTAAGATCTAGTCTTGTACTTGTACAATGGCTTGCTGGACAATGAAAGGAGGATCGTCGATGCGGCTTGCGGACGTAATATTCTTAACTCTACTCCTGACCTTGCTTTGGAAAAGATACAGGAACTAGCGGAAGGTACTTGAAACTTTGGAAGGACCCTGGCTAAGAAAGGAGTTCATGTTGTGAGTTCCGGGAAGAGCAAGATTTCCACCGAGTTCGCGGAGTTGAAGGAAATGGTGAAGTGACTAACACTCATGGGAACGCCACAGCAGCTCAAAGCTTGTGGAGTTTGTGCTGACCCGTATCATCCAACGGACATGTGTCCACAAGTCCAGGATGACGATGTTGAGGTAAACGCAATGGGTTATGGACAACCACAACAGCAAAGACCTTGGAACGATCCTTATGCACAGAATTTCATGCCAAACTGGCGTGACCAACAGAATTTTCGTTGGAGGGATCAACAAAACCAACAACAGCAGCCCCTTCAAGGTAAGTATCAATCAACTGAAGATATGTTGCAGGTTTTGATTAAACACTTTGCTACTCATGTCCAAAGAACAGAATCGAGCATCAAGAACCTTGAAAAACAGGTTGGTCAAATGGCGGAAGCCATTTCAAGGACCGAATCAAGACTTTCCGGAGGATTGCCTTCCTAGACGTTTATAAACCCCAAGGAGAATGTTAGTGCCCTAACATTAAGGAGTGGGAAGCAAATCCAACAAAAACCAGCAAAAGAATCACAAAGCAAACCTTCTGTCGATTTTTCCGCACCCACAGCCGCCCCTATGGCTGCAACTGCGCCCAGCACAGAGCAGACGACGCCCCTGCGGCTGGATGTCCCCGCCCCTGCGGTGACAACCCCTGAGCCGCCCCTACGCTTTCAAGATGACGCCCTTGCGGAAATCACACCAGAAGGTTCTGCTGAAAGGGATACTTACGTCCGACCTAACTTCCCGCCATTGTACTCTGAGAAACTACCAGCTATGTTTCCTGAGGCATTGAAGGAGAGAAGAATCATTGAGGACAAGGACCTCTTTGATACCTTCTCCAAATGTGAGGTAAACATTCCCCTCCTTAAGTTGGTGAAAAGTATTATTAAGTATGCTCGTTTTTTGAAGGAACTTTGCACTATCAAGAGGAATCAGAAGCTAAAGGGGAAACAGAAAGTGCAAGCGAGTGAGCACGTGTCGGCAGTTTTCCAACGGAGAATGCCCAAGAAGTGCAGCGATCCGGGCATGGTAAGCATTCCTTGTGTTATAGGGGAAACCCGCTTTGACAAAGCAATGCTTGATCTCGGTGCTTCCATCAATGTTTTACCATATTCGATTTACAAATCACTTGGCCTTGGGCCATTAATGGAAACTAGGATTGTAGTACAACTTGCTGATAGATCTAATGTGTACCCGAAAGGGATAATTGAAGATGTATTAGTAATGGTAGACAACCTAATATTTCCCGTTCTGAAAACGGCTAGGACTAAAATTGATTATGTTAGTTGTTCGCTCAAAAAGTGTGTGCGTCAAAGTCTTAAATTTATATCTAGAACTCAAAGCAAAGCGAACCCGCAGTGTACGGATCGGTTGTAGTGAGGTAAGAATTCCAGAGTCAAACTCAGGGATTTGGTGAGAATAAATTCAATTTCAATTATCTAGCGAAAAGTGCGAAAAGCTTTTGTGATCAAATAAGGGTAAAATGATTCCAAGGATTCAAGTATCCGATTTCGGCTTTTGATTCAAGACACTTCTATAGATATAGGACAGAGTTTATATTGCCAAGATTAAATGTTCAAAGGTAGATATCGTACGGTGAAGTTCCGAAACCTATATGACTAATCTAAAGGTTCTCTCTATAAAGGTTGTTGAGGCTGCAATATAGAAAGATCTAAAGACAAGAATTATGTTCAAACTAACTATCTAAGACTCCAGGATATGACTCTCCAAAGTAAGAATAGAAAGCACACTTAAAATCTTAATAAAGGATGTTGAGTCTCTCTATTACCCAAATCTTATAACCTTAATCTATTAAATGTAGAATTAAGTTTGAAGTCTTTTCATACATTCAATTAGAGGTTAAAAAGGTTAATCAATGTTGGGATTTAGGCTAGGATTAGTTTTGGTTAGAGATTAATTCAATTAAATTTCGTCAGAAGAATAAATCGGGTTGTTCATAAGAAAATCGGCCGATTTACTTCAAGAACACACCGATTTTCCTGTTGTTGCAAAACTAAAATCTAAACTCTCAGGGTCCTAATGTTTGAATGAGTTCAGTCTATCATCATCTAAGCCTTAATCATCAACTATTCTCCCCAGAATCACAAGAGTTTTAGCCAACCATTTTCAAAATCGAATCAAATTAAAGATTGAGTGAAATATCGCAAAGAAAACCGAATCTTGAATAAAAATTCAATAACCTTCAAATCTGTAAACAATCGTCAAAACTAATCAACGTATCTCTTAAGTAACTGAATTACGTGTTCAAAAAGCACAATTGCTTCAATGGATAAAGAAATATCACAAACAAGAATCAAGATTGACTTTCCGGCAAAAAGTCCTTCAATCCTTCTCCAAGAATCTCCAATCTCTCTCAAACGTGTAAAGATTTCCCGCTGCGGCCTCTTCGTTTTCGTTCCTAGGGTTCTCACCTATAGTTTCTTGCAAATGGGCCGTTTGGCAAAACTCTCCTCTAGCCCAAAAGAATTGGGCTTTGTGTCGTCTTTTCATTTGGCCGAAAAACAAAGGAAATCGACCTAGTCGATTTATACACAAAACCGTTCGATTTCCAGGAAGGAAAATCGTCCGATTTATATGCATATTGGCACGATTTTCTTCAACAGAAAGTGCTCTTCTTTTGGCTCGTCTTCTATGCTTCTCCTTTGCAATTCCTTAGCTCTTTGTGATCCCTATAAGACTTCTTTAGCTTCCTTAACATCCTTAGATGCTCCTTGCTCCGCTTTTGCTTTCAATTCCACTCCAATTACCTATAATTCATCAAAAACTTCGTGTAGACCTCTATTTCCGACAAATGATTGAATAGAACATAAAAGGCACACAAAATCTCTCTAAATGCAAGGTAAACTGAGATAATCTTCTACAATATGCATGAATATGATGGTACATAATTCATGTCATCAAAATACCCCATACTTGCCCCTTGCTTGTCCCTAAGCAAGACTCAAATTTAGAATACAAGATGTCATGGATTATATATGTATGAAAACTCAAAAACTTTTCTTTTGGTAGTGCTTCTTCTTATTGGATCACCCTCAAAGTGATATTTCAAGGCATAAAAAGGCAAAGTATGTATTAATGATAACTATAAGATGAACTAACTTCCTTTTCTTTCTTGAAAATACAAATAAAGGACATGATAAAGGTGTAGAGGTAATCAAAGTCAAACAAATCTAAGCAATGAAGCCTTAAACACATGCATAGAAGTCTCAAGGTCTTCTAATCAAAGGAAAGGTCCAAGAAACGTATTAAGGGAAGGAATTCTTTTTGGCAATTGTGGTGCTAATCCGGGAAAGAGGAACAACATAATACCTTCAAAATTTTTCTTCACCGCACATGCTTCACATGTAGAAAGCTTTGCTTCCTTTATACTTTACTTTTTGAGAGTATGGACAGCGGTGCACAAAAACCGAAGCCTAGGAGATCGGCGTTTCTCAATTTCGAGATGCCTCAAACCCTTGATGCACATACCATATCCCGTTAGGACTTGTCGTTCAATTGGACTTTGGCAAGACATAAACACCCGGCTATGTGAATGGTGCCGAGTTACTCATCCTCATGTTCAACGTCCCCAAATTTATGAATTTCTACACTTTCATTTAATACATTTTCCTTGGCCCTCCCACATCAAACATGCCTTTTTCTATCACTTATCCTAATTCCCGGATGGTAAAAGGAGGGTTACATATTTCATTGAGGGGCTAGCATGATCAAGATATGAGAAAAGAAAAGAAGTGAATTGCCTTAGTCATCCTTATATGATGTAAAAGAACTTGCAATATAGCTACGACTATTCTTTCATTCTCTTATCAAAACAACTAAATCATATAACTTATTCATGTGTTCAAGTAACAAAAGCAAACTCATTCATGATATGATTAACATCTCAACACAACTAAGCCATCTTTTTGCCTATCCACATACACATTTCTCATCATAGAGGTCATTTCCATCATAAGAAGCACAAAAATTTTGAAAATTCATAGGATTTGAAAAATATCATGCAAATGCAAGTGTCATAGTGGAAAGCAAGTAGTGCAAGAGTTATTACAAGCCAAATCATCAAGAGTAGTGCCAAGTTCATAAAGTGCTAAGATGAAACAAAAGGTATTGTAAGTACCCCCACCCCATACTTAACATCCACATTGTCCCCAATGTGAAAATCAAGCATGAGATGAAGAAAAATACTTACAATGTAAAAGAAGTGGAAGCTCAATCCTCTGTCGGTGGTGGAGGTGGTGGATAAGGATACATCGGTGCACTAGGATCGTAGAAGTGGCCGAACTGGTGGAAGTATAAGTCTCTCATCTGGCCATCGTAGGATGAATGCCTAGCGTCCGTCTCCTGCCTGTAGTTCCTGAACTGAGTGTTCAGGGTGTCGTAGTCGGTGTGGAGAGCGTGATAGTCGGTGCTGAGGCTCTGGAAACTAGAGACTAGCTCCCTAAAGTGACGGGGAAGGCGACATCCTCGTCCATGTCCTGGGGCACGTGCAAATGAGCGGCGAGGTGGCTGCATATCATCCTCCGTCTCCTCAACGCCTCTACTAGTCCGGCTAGGTCCTGCACCATGAGTGTCGGTGTCCATGGCATCCGTAGCATGACCGCTATGAGTGTCACTCTCAAACTCGAGCATGGTCTCCTGTCCTCCATCCTCATCCTCCTCCTCAGAGTCACCTGCATCATCATCATAGTAAGTAGGAGGAGAGAACTCCTCAAGCATCAACTCGAATGTCTCCTTCCAGTTCCTTTTGGCTTATCCATATGAGTGACAAGACCTCCTGCACAAATATCGCCCTTAGCTTTGTTGGCTATCTTTCCTAGACAGTCAGCAAGCATGGTAGAGATGTCAGGGATGGTGGTGGATGTCATGAAATATAGAATGAAAAGCTCATCAGCCTTGAGCTTCTGTGGAGTCTCTGTCCGTGCAAATAGGCTCTCACTAAGAATCCTATGTACTACCTTAAAGGAGAGGCTGTACATACTAGTCTCCTTAGAATTTCCGGGTCTCCACTTATCTCCTCCATATTCACCCACTGAAATAGCCTCCCAAAAGTCACTAGCACTAACACCTCTAGCAAATGTGCCTGCATCTGAATAAGAAAAACCGAACAAGTCTCCAAAAGTATCAATAGACATAGTGTGATCTTGGCTCATAAGGCGGAAGGTGACCATCCTTTCTCTAGGATCATGTTCGAATGTACTAAGGAACTCTAGGGTGATCTCGGTATAAGCATCCTCCCTAATCGTAGCAAATTGTCTCAGCCCAGCCCTGTCAAGCATCATATCTACATCCTCTCGAACAAACAAGGAATCTAGATCATCTAACACAATGTAACGAGGAGGGGTGAATGGGCGATCTAAGATGCGTTCATATTGTTTCTTGTGCTTGGATAGGGGAGGGGGAAGCTTAGGAATGTTTTGAGGTGGTGGTGGAAGTGGGGGAGGGGCTTTGGAAGAAGATCCCTTCTTCTTCCCCGTATTTCTAGTTATTCTCTTCACAATATCCATTTCTGCAGCAAAAAATCGGCCTGTTCTTCACAAAAATCGGACGATTTTCCTGGGTTAGGTCGATTTTTCTGTCGATTTCTACGATTCTCACAATTCTGTAAAGTTCTATTCCAACAATCACCACATACAGTTTCCTATAGTGATTCCTAAGCAGATTCCTCAATCAATTTCAGCAAACAAACACTTCCTAAGCAAACTTCAATTTCGAATTAGAAACTTAGGTTTTGGAAAGAAAAACCTGAATTCCGTACGGAGGAGTCAATTGCCGTGCTTGTTGTTGGTAGATCCTCGTTCCTTGTTGAAAATGCTTCAATTTGGAGCCAAGAATCACTCAAAATGATTAAGGAATGAGGATTGTAGGGTATGGGCGATTTTCGGAGTTCTTGAGAGAGGGAAATCGAGAGTGGAAGGTTGTGGAATGAGGAAGATCGAGTGTTTGAGTCTTTATATAGGGTCGAGAAACTGTGAAGAAAATCGGCCGGTTTATAAGGTCGATTTAATCGTCGGGGCGATTTTTCTCTGAACTCAAAGAAAATCGGACGATTTTTTCTTGGTAGGTCGATCTCCAGGTCGATTTTTCTTTCTGTTGGCAAAAATCGACTTGCTCTGCTCCTGAATCGGACGATTAACTTAGTGCAGCTCGATTTCCTTCCTTATTCTTCATGGACATTGAAGATTTAACTGATTTATGCTCCCTTTCTCCATGGATCTCTCAAATTGGACCTAATTTCCTGCGATTAATGACACGACAAACCAAGAGTGCATCGAGGAACAAATAAAAAGCGAAAACAAAGAAACAAAGCAACTAATCTACTCTAACTAAGTGATGAAAGGAGGAAAAAACTATACTATCATGGGTTGCCTCCCAAGAAGCGCTTTATTTATCGTCTTTAGCTGGACGGTGTATGGTTTGTGTTCAATGGAGGAGGATAGGAGCTATCTCCTCGACCGGAGCTTCCGGTGTGTATTTCTTCAACCGTTGGCCATTAACCTTGAAACTTCCGCTTTGTTCACCCCATACTTCAACTGCACCAGGGGGAAAAATTCGTTTAATTACATAAGGTCTCGTCCAACGGGATTTAAGCTTACCTGGAAATAGACGAAGCCTTGAGTTGAATAGAAGGACTTGGTCTCCCTCCTTCAAGTCTTTTGGAATGATGTGCTTATCATGCCAACGCTTTGTCCATTCCTTGTAGATCTTTGCGTTCTCATACGCATATAGCCGGATCTCATCTAGCTCATTGATGTCTAAGAGCCGCTTCTCTCCGGCTTCTTTCATGTCAAAATTGAGCCACTTGATAGCTCAATAGGCTTTATGCTCTAGCTCTACAGGAAGATGACAGGATTTACCATAGACAAGATTATAGGGAGTCGTACCTATTGGTGTCTTGAAGGCTGTCCTGTACGCCCATAGTGCATCGTCAAGCTTCATTGACCAATCTTTTCTCGTTTTAGAGACGGTTTTCTCTAAAATTCCCTTAATCTCTCTATTGGATATTTCGACTTGTCCGCTGGTTTGCGGATGGTAAGGTGTAGCTATCTTATGGGTTACCCCATACTTAGCCAATAGAGTCTCAAATCGACGGGTTGTGAAATGCGTTCCTCCGTCACTAATGATGGTTCGGGGAGTTCCGAACCTTGGGAAGATCGTTCTATTGAAGAACTTCACCACTACCATTACATCATTAGTAGGAGAAGCGATTGCCTCTACCCACCTTGAGACATAGTCTACGGTAAGAAGTATATATTGGTTACCGCATGAAGATGGGAAAGGTCCCATAAAATCGATGCCCCATACATCAAAGATCTCTACTTCTTGTATGTTGTTGAGAGGCATCTCATTCCTCCTTGATATATTACCTGTCCTTTGACAAGCATCACAAGCAACAACAAACTTTTGCACATCTTTGAAAAGAGTAGGCCAATAGAAGCTGGAGCGAAGTACCTTAGCACAAGTCTTGTGGGAACTAGCATGTCCGCCACATGGTAGAGAATGACAATGGCGGATGACACTATCCACCTCATCTTCGGGGATACATCTCCTGTAAATGCCATCGGGACCTCTTTTGAATAGAAGAGGTTCGTTCCAATAGAATTGCCGGACGTCTCTAAAGAACTTCTTCTTTTGAGCATATGAAAGTCCGGGTGGAATCTCCTGACAAACAAGGTAATTCACAATGTCAACAAACCATGGATCATTACCTTTTGAGATGTGTTGAAGACACTCTTCAATCTCGTGTAGCTGTTCGTCACGGAATGAGTCGTCTATAGGAAGTTCATCCGTCTCGCCGGTGAGTTGCGGAAGACGACTAAGATGATCGGCAACGGAGTTTTCCGATCCTTTCTTATCACGAATCTCTAAATCGAACTCTTGTAAGAGTAAGATCCATCTTAGAAGCCTTGGCTTCGCATCCTTCTTCGTGAATAAGTATCGAATTGCGGAATGGTCCGTATAGACTATCACCTTTGCACCTACAAGATAGGAACGAAATTTCTCAAAAGCATATACTACGGCTAAAAGTTCCTTTTCTGTGGTTGCATAATTATATTGAGCCTCATCTAGCGTTTTGCTAGCATAGTAGATGGCATGAGTGCGACCATCTTTCTTCTGTCCAAGAACGGCTCCTATGGCGACGTCGCTTGCGTCGCACATGACCACGAAAGGAAGAGTCCAATCGGGTGGTTGAATGATTGGTGCTGAAATCAAAGCTTCTTTGATCCTGCAAAAAGCATCTAAACAATTTTTCGAAAATTCGAAAGTTGCGTCTTTCATCAAAAGATTAGTTAAGGGTTTTGAAATCTTAGAAAAATCCTTTACGAATCTCCTATAGAAGCCTGCATGCCCTAAGAAACTTCTAATTCCTTTCACCGAAGAAGGGGGAGGTAACTTCTCAATGGTTTCTATCTTTGCTCTATCAACCTCTATTCCCCTTTGTGATACTAGATGACCTAACACAATCCCTTCGGTGACCATGAAATGACACTTTTCCCAGTTTAAGACTAAGTTAGTGTCCTCACATCTCTTAAGAACTAGTGAAAGGTTATAGAGACAGTTATCAAAGGAAGAACCATATACCGAAAAATCGTCCATGAAGGCTTCCATGATATTCTCTACGTATTCGGAGAAGATTGCCATCATACACCTTTGGAAGGTGGCTGGAGCGTTGCATAGACCGAATGGCATTCTTCTATAAGCAAACGTACCCCATGGGCACGTAAAAGTCGTCTTCTCTTGATCATCCGGATGAATTGGAATCTGAAAGAAACCGCTATATCCATCTAGATAACAAAAGTAAGAATGTTGGGCTAACCTTTCCAACATTTGATCGATAAAAGGAAGGGGAAGTGGTCCTTCCTAGTGGCCACGTTCAGTTTGCGGTAGTCGATGTACATTCGCCACCCTGTAACTGTCCGTGTGGGGATAAGTTCGTTGTTTTTGTTGGCAACAACGGTAATGCCTCCTTTCTTGGGTACTACTTGTACTGGACTCACCCATTTGCTATCGGAAATAGGGAAGATGATACCTGCATCAAGTAGCTTAAGGATTTCTTTCTTCACGACCTCTTTCATTGCCGGGTTTAACCGTCTTTGAGGTTGGCGTGAAGGTTTGTAATCCTCTTCCATTAGAATTTTGTGCATACATAGGGAAGGCTTTATTCCTACTAAATCATCAATAGTATAGCCTAATGCTCTCCTATGTTGCTTCAAAACATGCATAAGTTTCTCTAATTCAGCATCATTCAAATTCGTATTGACTATGACCGGATATGCGGAATTAGTGCCAAGGAATGCGTACCTTAAATGCGTGGGGAGTGGCTTCAATTCTAATGATGGAGGTACCTTGATTGATGATGAATCGTGGCCTTCGGATGTTGTGGGAGAGGCCTCTAGAAGTGGGGGTACTGCATCATTAGATTCGAGAACAACTGCGGTGAAGTTTGGAGAATCCAGAAAATTTCCCACTGGATCGACCTCCCCTGAAGTAAATCGGTCGATCTGAGGAACGATTTTTCTTTCTGTTGAAAAAAATCGGGTTGCCTTTTCACAAATCGGACGATTTAGTTTAGTCAGGTCGATTTTTCTTTCTGTTGACAAAAATCGGGTTGCCTTTTCACAAATCGGACGATTTGGTTTATGCAAGTCGATTTTCTTCACAGTTTCCGGAGTTAATTCTAGTTCTTCAATTCTTGTTCCTAGTTCTTCCTCCACATCATTTAATGCTTTCACATCCTCATTGCAATCATGTTCCACTCCTTCCTCCATGATGCTCATACTAAGAACCTTTTGAAGAGGGTCTTTCATCAAGATTGAACTTACTACCTCTCTAGACTCTTCTTCATCAAAAATATCAAAAACATCATCTCTCAAGGCTGGCTCCTTGATTAAGGAAGAGAGTATGAATTCTACCTTTTCTTCACCTATATGGAAAGATAGCTGGCCATTCTTGCAATCGACCATGCATCCGGATGTTGCAAGGAATGGTCTCCCAAGAATGATGGGAACCGGATAATCTACAGGGATGTCAAGAACGACAAAATCTATAGGGATGTATAACTTACCGAGCTTTACCGGAATGTCTTCTAATATCCCCATCGGCTTAGTGGTGGAACGATCAGCCATGTAGAGTGTGATCTTCACCGGTCTAGGCTCTCCTAGACCAACTGCTTTGCATAGAGCAAGGGGTATGATACTCACACTCGCTCCAAGATCACAAAGTGCATCATAGGTAGCTTCTCCCAAAGTGATGGGTATGCAAAAGGATCCTGGATCACGGAGCTTAGGTGGCATATTCTCCGTCATAGTCTTGATGAGTTCGGATGACTCCATACTCATCTTGACTTCTCCTATGTCTTCCAATTTCCTCTTGTTAGAGAGGATCTCCTTGAGGAATTTCCCATAAGCTAGCATACCTAAAATTGCATCCATAAAAGGTATATTAATATGCAGCTTACTCATAAGTTCAACAAACTTACCAAAATGTTTATCTAGGCGTGCACGCGCTCTAGATTGAGGGAAAGGTAGAGGTGGTTTGTAAGCGGGAGGAGGAACATAAACTTCTTCCTTCTCTTTTGCCTCTCCTTCTTTAGTGGTGGTTTCGACTACTTTAGGTTAAGGGTCGGTAGTTGTTTTGCCACTCCTAGTAGTTATTGCCATAACCCTTCCCTTTGGGTTATCTTCCGTCTTCCCGGGAAGTTTCCCTTGGTCTCTTGGAACTTCTCTGGCCTTGTTGAATACTTGGTTTTCTAAAGCTTTGTGAGCTTTGTCAACCGAAGTTATATAACTCTCCAACCCTTGTAGCTTGCCTAGGATCGTCTCTAGCATGGGATCGGGTTTGTTTGATCCGCTTGATTGTCCCTGGCTTGTTAAAGGAGTAGAAGATGATGGAGATGTTAGAGCCTTTTCAGCATGAGAGTAAGGATTACCTGGATTTTGCTGATTTGACCTCCAATTGTTGTTATTTGAGTTCCTATTGTTGTTGTTCCAATCGGAGTTCCGGTTGTTATTGTTGTTGTTGTTCCAATTGGAGTTCCGGTTATCATTCCTTTGATTGTTGTCCCTCCCCATGTAGTTGGCTTCTTGCTCCTTAGTATTTTAAAGACTCGTTTTGAGCACTTCCATCAACTCTTTGATCTCATTATTGAGGGAGAATATTTGTGTTTGAGCAGCTTGGTTCAACTTGGCTCCCGGATCGCCTTGATTCCGGCTATTTGAGTCCACCTTCCGGTGGGAATACTTCTCAATCACTTGGGCTTGCTTCTCAATGAAGTCCCAAGCATCATCCTCTCTCATGTCCATGAATGTGCCACAAGAGAGAGATTGGAGGTTGAATTGTGTTTCCACATCCAATCCTTTGTAGTAGATCTCCAATAATTCCAGCTTGGAGATGCCATGGTGTGGGCAATCCAACAAGAGATCTTGAAACCTTTCCCAAGATTAAAACAAGCTTTCATTAGGTTTCATAGAAAAAGCATTTATTTTACCTCTCAATTCCGCCGTTTTGGATGGCGGAAAGAATTTGGTGAGGAATTCCGAAGACAATTCCTCCCATGTAGCCAGCTTTACAGCTGGAAGTGTTTGGTACCAAGCTAAAGCCTTGTCCTTCAAAGAAAAGAAGAACGGTTTGATCTTATAATTGCTTGTAGTAGCCTTCTTCGGCTTCATAGTCTCCATGAGAATCTCAAAATTCTGCAAGTGTTGGTGTGGAGATTAAGTACTTGCTCCGCCATATTGACTTTGGCGAACCATGGTGATGACTTGTGGTGAGAAGCTAAACTCTTGGATGTCTTCAGCTCCGAAATCCACACCTAGACGGCGTGGTTGCTGAATTGGGTCCATCCGTTGCCCCAAAGTTCGGGGTCTATCACCGTCATTAGCAACTCTCACGTCCCTAGTTGGGAGGCGAGGAACAACCCGTGGTTTTGGGGTGTTCCGAACAGGACGAAGTAATGGATCGATCTCCTCAAGTTCCGGCATGTCCGAATCAATCCCTTCGTCATCGGATGAGTCATTTCTAATGGATTTAGTTGGCGTTTTGACTTTCTTCTTCTTCCTGGATTCGTTCAATTCCAACTTCATGTCCAACATCATAGCTCTTAGTTCATCAATCTGAAATTGATGACTCGTTTCAGCATCTAGACGTGCTTTCTCACTCAACTGAAGTTGGCGTTGAGCTTCATTCAGTTCAGCCTGGTAGTTTCTCTCGTTGTTCTCAGCCATTTTCTTTTCCTTCAACTTTCTCCTCAAAGTTTTCTCCAATTCGGGATCGAAAGGAACTAGATCTTTAGTGGATCTAGTCTTTCGCATATACCTAAAGAACCTGCAAAGATCACTCAAGTAGACAAATCAAATCACAAGAGCAAGAGCTCTCAAGCTAGACAACCGAAAACCGAATTTGGTCTAGACCAAATCCCCGGCAACGGCGCCAAAAACTTGTTCGCTCAAAAAGTTTGTGCGTCAAAGTCTTAAATTTATATCTAGAACTCAAAGCAAAGCGAACCCGCAGTGTACGGATCGGCTGTAGTGAGGTAAGAATTCCAGAGTCGAACTCAGGGATTTGGTGAGAATAAATTCAATTTCAATTATCTAGCGAAAAGTGCGAAAAGTTGTTGTGATCAAATAAGAGTAAAATGATTCCAAGGATTCAAGTATCCGATTTCGGCTTTTGATTCAAGACACTTCTATAGATATAGGACAGAGTTTATATTGTCAAGATTAAATATTCAAAGGTAGATATCGTACAGTGAAGTTCCGAAACCTATATGACTAATCTAAAGGTTCTCTCTATAAAGGTTATTGAGGCTGCAATATAGAAAGATCTAAAGACAAGAATTATGTTCAAACTAACTATCTAAGACTCCAGGATATGATTCTCCAAAGTAAGGATAGAAAGCACACTTAAAATCTTAATAAAGGATGTTGAGTCTCTCTATTACCCAAATCTTATAACCTTAATCTATTAAATGTAGAATTAAGTTTGAAGTCTCTTCATACATTCAATTAGAGGTTAAAAAGGTTAATCAATGTTGGGATTTAGGCTAGGATTAGTTTTGGTTAGAGATTAATTCAATTAAAGTTCGTCAGAAGAATAAATCGGGCTGTTCATAAGAAAATCGGCCGATTTACTTCAAGAACACACCGATTTTCCTATTGTCGCAAAACTAAAATCTAAACTCTCAGGGTCCTAATGTTTGAATGAGTTCAGTCTATCATCATCTAAGCCTTAATCACCAACTATTCTCCCCAGAATCACAAGAGTTTTAGCCAACCATTTTCAAAATCGAATCAAATTAAAGATTGAGTGAAATATCGCAAAGAAAACCGAATCTTGAATAAAAATTCAATAACCTTCAAATCTGTAAACAATCGTCAAAACTGATCAACGTATCTCTTAAGTAACTGAATTACGTGTTCAAAAAGCACAATTGCTTCAATGGATAAAGAAATATCACAAACAAGAATCAAGATTGACTTCCCGGCAAAAAGTCCTTCAATCCTTCTCCAAGAATCTCCAATCTCTCTCAAACGTGTAAAGATTTCCCGCTGCGGCCTCTTCGTTTTCGTTCCTAGGGTTCTCACCTATAGTTTCTTGCAAATGGGCCGTTTGGCAAAACTCTCCTCTAGCCCAAAAGAATTGGGCTTTGTGTCGTCTTTTCATTTGGCCGAAAAACAAAGGAAATCGACCCAGTCGATTTATACACAAAACCGTTCGATTTCCAGGAAGGAAAATCGTCCGATTTATATGCATATTGGCACGATTTTCTTCAACAGAAAGTGCTCTTCTTTTGGCTCGTCTTCTATGCTTCTCCTTTGCAATTCCTTAGCTCTTTGTGATCCCTTTAAGACTTCTTTAGCTTCCTTAACATCCTTAGATGCTCCTTGCTCCGCTTTTGCTTTCAATTCCACTCCAATTACCTATAATTCATCAAAAACTTCGTGTAGACCTCTATTTCCGACAAATGATTGAATAGAACATAAAAGGCACACAAAATCTCTCTAAATGCAAGGTAAACTGAGATAATCTTCTACAATATGCATGAATATGATGGTACATAATTCATGTCATCATTAGTGGTAAATTGACCATAGAGTTTGATGGAGAAGTAGTGGAATTTGACATCTATGATGCAATGAGATTTCCTAGTGATGATCATTCTTTGTGTGCTATTGACGTTGTTGAACCTTTTGTGCAAGATGTTTTTGATAACTCTGACGTTGATGAATTGAGAAATGTGATTGAGCATGACATTGATGGTTTCAAATCAGATTATGTATTAACATCTAGCATGAAAGAGGTCCTAGCCCAATTAGATGGGCATAAAAGGCTACCTATCTCCAATTTGGCCAATGGGCCCACTTTACTAACCTCAAGCGAGAAGCTTTTTCCGTCCATAGTGCAGGCACTTGAAATAAAATTGAAGGACTTTCCGTCACACCTCAAGTACGTTTTCCTTGGAGAACACAATACCTTGCCGGTGATCATCTCCAACAAGTTGACTACCGGACAAGAAGACAAGTTGGTGAAGGTACTAAAAGAGCACAAGACGGCCCTTGGATGGACTATTGCGGATATCAAAGGGATAAGCCCTTCCACTTGCATGCATAGGATTCTACTTGAGGACAAAGCCAAGCCCTCTAGGCAACCTCAAAGGAGGTTGAACCCGCCAATGATGGATGTGGTCAAAAAGGAAGTGTTGAAGCTCCTCCAAGCGGATATGATCTTTCCTATCTCGGATAGCACTTGGTTAGCCCAACCCAAATAGTTCCAAAGAAGGGAGGCATTACTATGGTGGAAAATCAACATGGAGAGATGGTCCCAAGCAAAACACAAACCGGATGGAGAGTTTGAATTGACTATCGCAAGCTCAATAAGGTAACACGAAAAGACCATTTCCCATTACCTTTTATTGATCAAATGTTGGAACGTCTTGCAGGTCATCAGTACTACTGTTTCCTGGATGGATATTCGGGCTATTTCCAAATAGCCATCGCACCAGAGGATCAAGAGAAGACGACGTTCACTTGCCCATTTGGCACTTGTGCATATCGCAGAATGCCATTTGGACTTTGCAACGCACCAGGCACTTTCCAACGGTGCATGATAAGTATTTTCTCCGAATACATAGAAAATTTCATTGAAGTCTTCATGGATGATTTTACCGTCCATGGAGATAGTTTTGACGCATGTTTAGGGCATTTGAAACTTGTTCTTGAAAAATGTGTTAAACCAATTTAGTTCTTAATTCGGAAAAATGTCATTTCATGGTCGAACAAGGAATTGTGCTAGGACATGTAATATCCTCAAAAGGGATAGAGGTAGATAAGGCAAAGGTTGATGTTATTCAAAATTTACCTTATCCTACTAATGTTCGGGAAATCCGATCTTTTCTTGGTCATGCAGGTTTCTACCGACGTTTCATCAAAGATTTTTCAAAGATCTCGGCACCCCTATGTGAATTGCTCAAGAAAGATGTCACCTTCATAGTGGATGAGGATTGCAAGAAAGCTTTCGACACTTTGAAGGCATGTCTCATCACCGCACCAATCATCCGTCCCCGGATTAGGAGAAACCTTTTGAAATCATGTGTGATGCCAGTGACTACGCCGTCAGAGCTGTCTTAGGACAAAAAGACGGACGGGCCTCCCATGTAATCCATTATGCGTCTATGACACTCAATGGAGCACAAAGGAATTACTCTACCACCGAGAAGGAAATGTTGGCGGTGGTTTTTGCCCTTGAGAAATTCCGGCAGTACCTACTTGGGGTAAAGGTAATTATCTTCACTAACCATGCAGCTCTTAGGTACCTCATGGCAAAGAAGGAGGCAAAGCCACGATTGATCCGATGGGTGCTTCTTCTAAGTGAGTTTAACCTAGAGATAAGGGACAAGAAGGGGGTTGAGAACCTGGTGGCCGATCATTTGAGCAGACTAGTGCAAGAGGAGGAAGATCCAGGAAAAGGAAGAGATATAGCTGGAAGTTTTCCAGACGATACATTTTACACAACTCTCTATTGTGTAACCGCCCCCGCGCCTCACACCAGCCGCCCCTGTGACTCAGGCTAGGCGCCCCTGCGGAATTTTCGTCAGAGGTTTGTCTTAAGCTCCAATCTTTTATGCCTTGGTTTGCTGACATTGTGAACTTCATTGTCAGGAAGGAGTATCCTCAAGACTTCACCAAGGCACAACGAGAGAAGGTAAAGGCTGAAGCTCGACACTACGTTTGGGACGATCCTTACCTTTGGAAGCATTGTAGTGACCAAGTGATCCGGCATTGCATTCCGGACAATGAGGTACAATCCGTCCTAACTTTTTGTCATTCTGAAGCATGTGGGGGACACTTTGGGGCAAACAAAACAGCAAGAAAGGTTTTGGATGCCGGTTTCTTTTGGCCACACATTTTTCGAGATGCTTTTGCGTTTTGCAAAGTGTGTGATAAATGCCAAAGAGTAGGAAATCTTTCAAGGAGACATGAAATGCCACAATCCTCTCTTTTATTTTTTGAAATATTTGACGTTTGGGGAATTGATTTCATGTGGCCGTTTCCTACTTCATTCGGGAACACATATATTTTGCTTGCGGTGGACTATGTTTCTAAGTGGGTGGAAGCAAAGACCACCAAAACTTATGATTCAAAAGTAGCAGCAACTTTTCTTAAGGAAAATATCTTTGCAAGATTTGGAATCCCAAAAGCCTTAATCAGTGATAGGGGTACCCATTTTTGCAACAAGACGATCACGGCTCTCCTTAACAAGTATCACGTTCACCAAAGAGTATCAACAGCTTATCATCCACAAACAAACGGCCAAGCTGAGGTGTCCAACCGGGAAATAAAGACCATCCTTGAAAAGACGGTTTCTCCCGGGCGGAAGGATTGGAGTGCAAGGCTAAATGACGCCCTATGGGCATATCGGACAGCCTACAAAACTCCTATCGGGATGTCCCCTTTTAGGCTCGTGTTTGGGAAAGCTTGCCACCTACCGGTGGAGTTAGAGCACAAGGCTTGGTGGGCGGTAAAGAAGTGCAACATGAACATAGAGGAAGTGGGAGAATTCCGGAAGCTCCAATTGCAAGAGTTGGAGGAACTGAGGCTAGATGCATATGACCATGCTACCACATACAAAGAGAAGACCAAAGCATGGCATGACCGGATCATTCTCCGGAAGGACTTTAATGTAGGTAATAAGGTACTTCACTTTCAATCACGTTTGAAACTCTTTGCAGGTAAGCTGCGTTCGAGATGGACAGGGCCGTTCATAGTAGCCGAAGTATACCCTCACGGAGCTGTGGATCTCTATGATCCCCAAACACACAAGGTGTTCAAGGTAAACGGACAAAGGCTAAAGCTTTACCTTGAAGGAGTCAAGAACGATCCAACTGACGAGATGGTGTTGGAGGAAGCATAGTCAGAGAAGTAGAGATCTTACGTCGAGCCAACGATGTAAAACAAAGGCACTTCTCGGGAGGCAACCCGAAGGAATAAGAAGAGGAGCATCTGTCAAGAAACCGCCCCTACGGCATTGTGTCCCCGCCCCTGCGGTGACATCCCTACGCCCCTGCGGCGGCCATCCTTGACACGCATTCTCGGCGCCGCCCCCGGCGCTGAGCCTGCGTGCCCCTCTCCCTTGTCACCGCCCCCGCGGCGACAATCTCCCGCCCCTGCGGGATTACCCAGAAAAGAAAAAAAAAGTGGATCTCGAAAATGCCTACACCTACCACGCACCATCCACCAACCTTCTTCACCAAACACACAAACCCTCCAAAACCCCTCTCCTTCAAAAACACTCTTCACGCCCCTGCGCCCTTTCCCACCAACCCTCGCCGACGCCCCTGCGCCACCTCCGACAGCCAGCCACCAGACGCAACGCCCCTGCACCACCCTCTCTCACTGCCCCCTTACTCTCACACATTCCTACAACCTTCATCCTCACCCACTTCACGCATTCTACTCCAGCTGCACCATCGAAAACGCCTAAACCACCAAGGAAGTCACTGGAGCGGCCTCAACAACACCCCTTCCATCGCTCCCCGGAAATCGCCTCTACACTTCTCCCGCACCTACGGCTGCAAGCACCCGTCCCTGCGCCTTACCGCCCCTGCGCTTGCACAGCCGCCCCTGCGGAAATCACACTAGAAAGGTCGTTTTTTTTCTATTTCGACATTGACTAATCTTTTGCTTCAATCACTTTCAAGAATGGAAGCCCCAAGAAAAATACAAGATGACCGATGCAAAAAAGGAGCGTTACAAGATTGTGCAGGATCGAGTTGTGTATGCAACTCGATTTTTGCATATTCATACTTTGGAGAAACTAAGCATGCTAGAGAGCATGCAAGCCTTTTTGGCGAATGCTGGGCTCGGAGACTTCTTACAGAAGAGTGCTCCAACGTATCCCGAACTCAGCACACAGTTTATCTCCACTTTCACAATGGAGAAGGAAGATCACGTGTGTACCGGCCTCACCTTCAAGTTCAACAAGGTGAAATACACACTTGACTACGCCGATTTACAGGAGGCCTTTGGGTGACTCTAAACCCCTCTGCAAACTGGTGGGATCCAGTCCCAACCCCGGACCTGTGTGAATTTTGGTAGGCAGCTACCGGGTCAGAATTCCATGCTGGGGGTGAGTACTCCAACAAACTCACTCACCCAGCTTGAGGCTGATCTCAAAAATCCTCATGAGTGTCTTCTGTGGACACAAAGAGGAAAACAAGGTCGCCCTAAAGGACCTCCCACTACTCTACTCCTGCCTTTCACAGAGCGAGAAGGTGATGGATTGGCCCTCTCTCTTCTTTGCCGCTTTGAAGCGGATCAGGAGGGACGAGCCGAGGGATATTGTCGGCGGTGGGGTGATCTCCTTGATCGCCTCACAGGTGATGGACCTGTCTGAGTTAGAGGATGGGATGGCGGCTCCTCTCTACACTGAGGGGATGCTTAGGAGGTGCAAGCTCCTCCGGCGGGACAGGGAGAACCTATTTTGGATCTCCCTTGCAGATGGGTGCCACCTCACCTACCTCCCCCAGCCTTTACTATTAGGAGGTGAGCTCTCCGAGCTCTACATTCCGGCAGATCTTTTCGTGCCGAGGAGGCCACTAGTGGCCATTGTGGAAAAGCATGCTGCCAACTCCAGCCGGGATCATCAGGAGAAGCACCTTCCCATTCCCGACGACGACGAGGAGATGCCCACTGTGGCACCAGAGGAGGACCCGGTCCTTGCGAGCCTTCAGGCTCAGATGGCGGCTATGACCACCCAGCACCGGAGCTGGCAATCCGACTACCAGAGGACTATGCTGGAGCAGCAGCAGAGCTGGTAGACGAGCTTTGCCGCCTCCATGACCTCCCACTTCGACCTGAGGCAGGAGGCCTGGCAGGCAGCCCAACAGCAGCAGCTGGAGGCTCAACAGCTGGCTTGGCATGCCAGTTTTGAGACCTCTTTTGGCCGCCGGATGACAACCTAGCAGGACCGCATAGATGACATCCACCGCCGGCAGGAGCACTTCTTCCGCCATTTTCCTTACCCACCGGAGGAGGGTCCCGGTGGTCCATCCGGACCACCCCACTGAGGGGTACATTTCTCTTCCCTTTCACACATTTATCTTTGACTCATTTCCACTTTGAGGGCAAAGTGTACTTCAAGTATGGGGGAGGGACATATCATTGTTTGTACAGTTTTATTTGAGTTGTTTTGTTATTTTTGATTTTGAATTCAGATTGAAACTCACAAAAAAAAAATAAAGAAAGAAAGAAAAAGCCAAAGAAAATGAAAAAAGGCATGAAAATCCTTGGATAAACCGAAAACCCGAAAGGGCGGTTTAGGCAAAAAGGAGGTAGTCCGACCAACTTTAGGTTGGTGCAAAATTGGACTTGAGGGATGTGAGTTCAAGTAAGAAAAGAAGAAGAGTGGCAAGGTGAAAACCCGAAAGGGCGCCTTGGCAAAATGAGCGACACCGAGTGTAGGTTTCTCTTCCGGCGTTTGGCGACATAAGAAGGGGAGTCATAAGGAGGTTGTCCGGGTAGGCCACTCTTGGAGCAATAAGGATGGTAGTTTCTCTCTTTGTCTCACATTTCCTCTCTTTTCATTCTTTCCTTCTTGGCTTTTCTCTTGTTTTCATTGTCTTTTCTTGCTTACCCATGCTTCCTAAGGTCTTTGAGTCTAGTTGATGTCATTTGTTTTACTCGGGACGAGTAAAAGGTCTAAGTATGGGGGAGTTTGATAGGTGATGGAATCACTATCATTTAGGATAGTTTGTAGAGTCTTTTTATTGCATTTGTGTCGGTTTATGCTACTAACACCTTGGTCCAGAAGAAGAAGACTAAAAGAAGCTAAGGAAGAAGTTATAAGCACTTAGGAGTGAAGATCGTTCACGAAGTAAAGCTTCTGTTGCCTCACCGCCCTAGCGGATCTTTGTCACCGCCCCTGCGGGTGATGCCTTACACCGGAGCGCCCCCTGCGCCTTCGCCAGCGCCGGCCATGAAGTGTGTCACCGCCCCTGCGTCACTCGTTGGCGCCCCTGCGGTGACCTGCCCTGAAGAGACGAAGACCAGCTCCCCTGCGCCTCCCACTGCGCCCCTGCCTGCGCCTCAACCTGGGAGCTAGAAGGCGAAGAGGCTGTGTCACCGCCCCTGCGTCGACATAGGGACACCCCGGCGGCTTGGCATCAGAAACGTCAAGAATTCGAAGGGTCAGACGTTTGAAGAGCATTGAAGATCCGCCCCAACGGAATTGCCTAGCCGCCCCTGCGGCCATGAAGAAGATCAAGCGTTTTTGCCTTCACCGCCCCTGCGGAGCTGAAGGCTGCCCCTGCGGCTTAACGTCAGAAGCTTTACTCCGGTTGTTTACACCACCTTTATGGCATTAAAGGTGGTTGTTTTGGGCCAGCCTTTTACTCCTATTTAGTGTCTTTTGTAGTATAAATAGTCTTTGGTTGATTGCTAGAATCATCCATCTTATCATCTTGTTAGCCAACAAATTATCCACTTAGATTGTCTTGCTACCTTTGTAATGAGTTGCAAACTCCCTTGCTACATTGGGTTGGTTTGAAGCTGCATTGTTACTTTAGTTGTAAGTTCTTTATAATATAAGTTTTCATTCAGTAATACTTTGTGTTTCCTTGATCTCCATTGTCTAATTGCATGTTTACTATTGCTTGAGATTGATCACCTTAGGTTCTAACGTGCATGCAAACAACTAGGATTAATAGGTTCTGGGTTCGGGTCTTTAATCTAGTAGCAACTTTAAGTAATAACGGGTTGTGATTACTTAAAGAAAAGGAACACAAATATAAAGATAAGTTTGACGGTTTTAATCTTCTCTTTATATCCCTTAGTCTTTGTTTGTAAGCTAACTTGTTATTTGTTCTTGTAGGTTTACGGAACACTAACCTGTTAATTTGTGTTGATGCCGGTTGGCTCAACACATATATATGATCGAGACGGGAGATTACTTGAAAACTTGTAAAAGGAACTCACCAAAGTAGCAATTGCATGCTTAGAATCAACCTAGTGTAGATTCATCCATTATTGTTGTTACGCTAAGATCGTGTGATGTGCACGCAATAAGCTTTAAATTTATACTCGTTATATTTATCCTAACTCCTAGCGAACCCGCAGTGTACGGGACGTTCATAGTAGGGATAGTATTCCGAGGTCGAACACAAAGACTAAGGTGAAATCGAGTCAAACAATGGTCATAGATAGTGTGGATCTAATCTAAGAGAAAAGAAAGAAATAAAGAAAGGAAAATGAAGATATTTTTGGTTGAGTTTTTATGGTGATCAAGCAAGGATCACAAATCAAACAACATAGTAAACAAACCAACAACTCAAGCTAGCAAAACAAGCAAGTAACACAAAACACACAAGTGTATGATCAAGAGTGAAAAGTGGATTCTAGAGGTCAAGACTTCCGGTTATGGCATTGGACTCAAGGCTCTAAGGATTCTAAGGACAAGTTGTGGTGTTGGGGAAAGAATGTTCCACTATTGGAAGCAATTACCGGGTAGGTCTCTCACTTCACTAGTCCCGCATCAAACTCCTATTACCGGGTAGGTCTCAAGGGGTTAAAGTAGGGAATTCTACACAAACTGGATACTACTTAAGGGGCAACCCTCTCCTTACCGGGTAAGTCTCGGAATAGGGAAGTCTCAAGCAATAATCCTAGCACACTCGATCCAATAGCGGCTTATGAGGCACACTACTACCTAGAGTTCATCATCCTTGGTATCTAAGGTCGGAAATCATCGGGTAGATCTCTTCCCTCACTTAGATTGATAGCATTAGGTGATCCTAAGCTAAAGTAGGCTTAATAAACACTAGGATTTAAACAACCAAACACCCTAACATTCAGATTCATCATTTAAAGAGTAACAGGAGGATAAATCGGGCTGTTCTACAGCTAAATCGGCCGATCTGGTCATGAACAGGTCGATTTTTCTCACTGGTTTGGGTTTCGTGCATACAAATCATCCAAAACTAACATATAAGTCCATTATATCATCACCCTAGCCATAACCATCAATCCATCACTCCAGAATCACAATAAACTAGCCAATAATATGCATATCAAGATCCAAAATCATCATACAAGCATACATGGTGTTCATAGATGGATAATGAAAGATAAGCAAGTAAAATCAATAAATCTCAACTGAATCCAAGTTGTAGCAAGACTTACAAACTCTTAAATGAAGATTCAAAACGTTCCTAGCAATCCTTGCAGTAGTTCTTCAATCCAAGATTACAAAAATCACTCAAAGGTCACTCAAAACCTCACTATCACTCCTAGAATGGTGTTCTTCTTCTTCCTTCTATCCTTGAGAGTTTTTCTTCTCCTCCAATCTTTTCTTCCAATTCAATGAGCTGTGAATGAGAGTGTGGGAGAGGAGAGATCCCCAGCAACAACCTGCAGGACCACTTATATTCTCCACCAAGAGCAAGGCCGGACAAGAGATCGTGGGACACGTGGCTTAAGCTGTCAAAGGCCCAAAAATCGACCCATTAGATTAAATCGGCCGATTTATCTGCTAGTTGGTCCGATTTTCTTCAGCAGAAACATGCTATGATCGTCTAGCCATGAGTTGCTCCATTGCTTGCACCAATAGTGGTCTTTGTGTCCTTTGTTGCTCCAATTATGCTCCTCCAAAGCTTTGGATGTGTACCACCATGAGGCTTGGCCCTCGAATGTATCGGTTAATGTCCAAAAGACCCCCGAAATACCTACAAAGCAACGCACAAGTCTGTGTAGACGTCTATCTCGACAAAATACGTGAATTGAGTACAAACGTCGTGAATTAGTGCTAAACCATGCATGAATGAGTGAGAAATCTATCTAAATGATTACCTAAACCTAAGTCATAAATCGTGTTATCAAAAATACCCCATACTTAAGGTTTGTTCGTCCCCGAGCAAATTCTCAACTATAGACTACAAGATAACATGATTTATGTATGCAGAAAAATGGCAAAATCTTTTTGGGTTTGTGCTTCTAATTTTGGATCACCTTCATAGTCATGTTTCACGGCAATGGACAAGCAATCATGTATCAAATGAATGAAAACATGAAAAGACAATTATACTTAACTTGATAGCATGCAATGAAATGTAAAGATGAAGATGTCAAGATGATCATGAGCATATCCAATCTAAATCACTTAGTCTTACACACATGCAAGTAGGTTATAAGGACTTGCGAAATAGAAGGCCAAGAAACGTTGTGATTAGGTGGGGATTTTCTAGGCTATGTGATGCTAATCCGGGAAAGGAACTAACTCCACAATTTCGTTTTTTTTTTTTTTTTGCTCAACTTCCCAACAAGTGTATAATTTTCTCCATCCTTTTCTTTGTTTTCTTTTCTTTTTCACTTATTTTTGAGACAATGGCATTGGTGTACAAAAGCCGAAACCTTGGTGATTAGCCGTCCTCGGGCTTTTTCTATTTTTTCGAGGTGTATTCACACCGAGCACACATACCAAAGCTCGTTAGAACTATCGGTTTATTTGACTTTGGCAAGGCACCAACACCCGATTATGTGAAGTGTACCGAGTTACTTGTCATTTAAACCAATGTCCCCAAACCTATATTTTGTCTACACTTTCACAACAATTTCAGCATTTCATTCACAACATTCTTTCATCAACAACTTCACCCCACACTTGCTTTTCACACACATCAACACACTAACATGCTCCTATTCCCGGATGGGTCAAAAGAGGTCAATTTATATCAATTGAGGTGCTCAAACAGCATGATCAAGATGAGAAGTAGAGGAAGATGAATTGCCTCATTTATTCCTAATTGATGTGCAAGAACTAGCATGTAATTTCGACTTTTCAATACTCAATTCAATCAAGGCAAACATTCATGATCACAAATCATTCATGGGATTCAAGATAAGTACTTCAAGTCCACATATGCTATCATCAATTTAACACAAAAGGCCATCCATAGCTAATTCACAAGACAATCTCATCATAAGGGTCATATCCAAGCCTTAGAAGGACCAAAAATTTTTTAAAATTTTCTGATTATTTTTTTTTTTTGGAATTTTCGAAATATGTATGTACAATGCAAGACATAATGAAACATGTGACAAAATTAAACTATCCTAGATGCTAATCATGCAAGTGATCATGAAAACCCCACCCCATACTTAGAAACACATTGTCCCTAATGTGTAAACTAAATAAAGAAGTGAAAGAGAGTCCTCACAACGTAAAATTGGTGATGCTTTGGTATTTCGGGTCACATTGAATGATGATGGTGGATGATCGATCAAGGATGGTAGAGAGCTCTTGATGTTCATTAAGAGGTTGGAACCTGCGCTTGGCACCGCAAGCCGTCCAAGTTCCACGTCCGCTCCACCCATGCTTGACTAGAGATCATCACTTTCCTTTATACAGAGGAAAAATCGCCCCATAGCCCGGAAAAATCGGCCGATCTGTCTGAAGAACGGGCCGATTTTTCTGGGTGTTTTCCTCCTCGTCCATGCGCTTGGATCTTGTACCTTCAACTGGTCCATGAGGCTTTCACATGACCTCCAACATCTCATAACTCATGACAATCAACAAGATCTAGCACCCAAAAACACAAAAGAAAAACAAAGCACACCAAGAGTGAGATTAAACAAAAGCAAGAAAAACAAAAGGGAAAAATATATACCAATGGGTTGCCTCCCATTAAGCGCTTCTTTAAGGTCATTAGCTTGACCAAATTCAGGAGCGTTTCAATCAAGGTGAAGCGGGGCAATCACTTCCACCGGGGCTTCCGGGATGTACTTCTTCAATCGATGCCCATTCACCTTGAAGTTACCACAATGATCACCTCCTATCTCCACCGCTCCATGAGGGAAAACTTTCTTCACCACATATGGCCCGGTCCATCTTGATTTGAGCTTTCCGGGGAAGAGCCGCAGCCTCGAGTTGAAGAGAAGGACAAGGTCGCCTTCACTCAACTCCTTCGGGATGAGGCGCTTGTCATGCCATCGTTTAGTCCTCTCCTTGTAGATCCGGGAATTCTCATAAGCATCCAACCGGATCTCCTCAAGGGCGTTTATATCAAGCAACCTCTTCTCTCCCGCCTCCTTGAGATCAAAATTTAGCCACTTAATGGCCCAATAAGCTCTATGCTCCATCTCTACCGGAAGGTGGCAAGACTTGTCATAGACTAGCTTGTAAGGAGTGGTGCCAATTGGTGTTTTGAAGGCGGTCCTATATGCCCAGAAGGCATCATTGAGCTTCATAGCCCAATCTTTTCTCGTCCTTGATACCGTCTTCTCAAGAATGGCCTTGATCTCCCGGTTGGAGATCTCCACTTGGCCACTTGTTTGGGGATGATAAGGTGTTACCACCTTATGAGTCACCCCATACTTAGCCAAAAGTGCTCCAAAGTTCCTATTAGTGAAGTGCTTCCCTCCATCACTTATGATCACCCTTGGTGTTCCAAACCTAGGGAAGATCACTCGGTTGAAGAACCGCACCACCACCTTGGCATCATTTGTGGGAGAGGCGATTGCCTCCACCCATCTCGACACATAATCCACCGCCAATAGGATGTAGAGATTGCCACATGAAGAAGGAAACGGTCCCATGAAGTCCACACCCCATACATCAAATATTTCGACTTCTTGGATGTTGTTCAAGGGCATTTCATTCCTCCTTGAGATGTTGCCCGTCCTTTGGCAAGCATCACAAGCTACCACAAAGCTTTGCACATCCTTGAACAAGCTTGGCCAAAAGAAGCCCGATTGCAACACTTTCGCACATGTCTTGTGTGAGCTAGCATGCCCTCCACATGGCAAGGAATGACAATGGCGGATCACACTCTCCACCTCATCCTCCGGTATGCATCTTCTAAACATTCCATCCGGTCCTCTTTTGAACAAAAGTGGTTCACTCCAATAGTAGTGCCTCACATCTTTGAAGAACTTCTTTCTTTGGGCATATGTCAAACAGGGAGGTACTTCCTCACATACTAAGTAGTTCACAATGTCGGCGTACCATGGCTCACTTCCTCTAGACACTTGGAACAAGCACTCCTCCACCATTTGCAATTGCTCATCCCGGAATGAGTCATCAATCGGGATGTCCTCTCTTTCAAGCTCCAATGGTGGGAGTCTACTAAGGTGATCCGCCACGGAGTTCTCGGATCCCTTCTTGTCCCGGATTTCCAAGTCAAACTCTTGAAGAAGAAGAAGGATCCACCGAATCAACCTAGGCTTGGCATCCTTCTTGGTAAGTAGATAGCGGATCGCAGCATGATCCGTATAGACTATGACCTTCGCTCCAACAAGATATGAGCGGAACTTCTCAAATGCATACACAACCGCTAGCAACTCTTTCTCGGTTGTGGCATAGTTAAGTTGGGCATCATCTAGCGTCTTGCTAGCATAATAAATGGCATGAGTGCGCCCATCTTTCCTTTGCCCCAAAACAGCCCCAACGGCTACATCGCTTGCATCACACATGATCTCAAATGGTAAACTCCAATCCGGAGGTTGTATGATAGGTGCGGAGATCAAGGCGTTCTTCAACCTACAAAAAGCCTCAAGACAAGGTTTGGAAAAGACAAAATCAACATCCTTCATTAGTAGGTTAGTAAGAGGCTTAGAAATTTTAGAGAAGTCTTGAATAAACCTCCAGTAAAAACCGGCATGCCCTAAGAAACTCCTTACCCCTTTCACCGAGGTAGGTGGTGGCAACTTCTCTATCGTTTCGATCTTGGCCCTATCAACCTCAATGTCACGGTTAGACACCAAGTGTCCTAACACAATACCTTCACTTACCATGAAGTGGCATTTTTCCCAATTCAAGACAAGATTTGTCTCCTCACATCTTTGCAATACTAATGACAAGTTAGCCAAGCAATTATCAAAGGAAGAACCATAAACAGAGAAATCATCCATGAACACTTCCATGATATTTTCAATGTATTCCGAAAAGATAGCCATCATACACCTTTGGAAGGTGGCGGGTGCATTACACAACCCAAATGGCATCCTCCTATATGCAAAAGTTCCCCATGGACATGTAAAGGTTGTTTTCTCTTAGTCATCGGGGTGGATAGGGATTTGGAAGAATCCACTATAGCCATCTAGGTAGCAAAAATGAGAGTGTTGAGCTAACCTCTCTAGCATTTGGTCAATGAAGGGGAGAGGGAAGTGATCTTTCCTAGAGGCCATGTTCAACTTCCTATAGTCAATACACATCCTCCACCCTGTAACCGTCCTAGTCGGGATTAGTTCATTGTTCTCATTGGTCACTACGGTCATCCCACCCTTCTTAGGAACTACATGAACGGGACTAACCCACTTACTATCCGAGATAGGGTAGATAATTCCCGCATCTAGCAACTTAATGATTTCCTTTTTGACTACCTCTTTCATTATGGGATTCAATCTTCTTTAATGTTCAATAGAGGGTTTATGATTATCTTCCATCAATATCTTATGCATGCACAAAGAGGGTTTTATGCCAACCAAATCATCAATAGTATAGCCAATGGCCTTCCTATGCAATCTTAGTTCATGCAACAATTTAGCAAGTTCATCATCACTCAAGCATGCATTAACAATCACCGGATATGTTGAATTATCACCAAGAAAAGCATACTTCAAATGAGAGGGGAGGGGTTTAAGATCAAGTTGAGGAGGACCTTTTTCGGTTGGAGACGATCCATATAATGTAGGTTGAGATGATTGCAAAGCCATGAAAGCCTCCTTGAAGTCCCTTGATGATTGCTCACATTCAAGTTGTTGGTGCTGAAAAGACTAAGGAAAATCGACCCAGGAGGAAAAATCGGACGATTTTTCTGGCAGTGGGTCGATTTGAGTTTCTGTTTTTGCAAAACTGGATGAAATTTCAGCACAAGGACAAAAATCGGCCGATTTTTCCCAGGCAGGCCGATTTTTCTGGCTGTTTTTCTCTTCTTCTAGCACTTCAAATCCAACACTTGGTAGCTCGTCCAATGCATTCAAGGCCTTGATTACTTCATTGCTACTCTCCTCAACTGATTCCTCCATCAAGCTTGAGCTAAGAACCCTTTCAAGTGGATCCTTGAGCAAGATTGAGCTCACAACCTCTCTAGACTCCTCCTCTTCAACTATGTTGAATACATCTTCATCAAGGGTTGGTCCTTTCATCATTGTGGACAGCTTGAACTTGATGTTTTCTTCTCCAATGTTGAAGGAGAGGGTTCCATTCTTGCAATCTACTAGACATCCGGAAGTAGCTAGGAAAGGTCTTCCCAAGATGATAGGAACCGGATAGTCCGCCGGGATGTCCAAAACAACGAAGTCTATGGGTACATAGAACTTCCCTAGTTGCACCGGAATGTCTTCCAAGATTCCAACCGGATGAGTGATTGAGCGGTCCGCCATGTACAGGGTCATCTTGACCGGCTTTGGCTCTCCTAGCCCAACCTTGTTGCAAAGTGCAAGCGGAATGATGCTCACACTTGCCCCAAGATCACATAGGGCGTCATACTTCACTTCTCCTACTCCGATTGGCACACAAAAGGATCCCGGATCCCTTAGCTTAGGAGGCATCTCCTCCTTCATCGTTTGAATCAACTCCGAGGATCTCTTGGTCATTCTTATCTCCCCATACTCCTCCAACTTCCTTTTGTTGGAGAGTATTTCCTTCAAGAACTTGCCATATGCCGGCATACCTAAGATAGCATCCATGAACGGAATGTTAATATGCAATTTAGACATTAGCTCAAGGAACTTACCAAAGTGATTGTCCAAGCGAGCTCTTGCTCGTGATTGTGGGAACGGTAGTGGTGGTTTGTATGGAGACGGTGCCACATATGTTGGCTCTACATCCTTGATCTTGCCTCCATCTTCTTGCAATGGTTCTTCTTCATTCACCACTTGCTTCCCTTTAGCATTCTCCTTGGGCAAAGGATCCTTCATGCTTAACCCACTCCTCGTTGTAATGGCCAACACTTGGCCTCTTGGGTTTTCTTCGGTTCTTCCGGGAAGCTTCCCCGGATCTCTATGGGCTTCACCCGCCTTTTGGAACACTTGTGCTTCCAACACTTTTTGAGCTTTGGAAATGGAAGTCACGGTGCTCTCAAGACCACTCAACCTTCCAAGCAATTGCTCAAACATCATTTTGGTTCTATCTTTTGGAGGTTGAGTAAATCCGGGTGGAGGTTCTTGTAAAGCTTTTGGTGGTGGATTTGTGCTTGTGGAAGCGGGAGGGTTCAAGGCTCCATCCGGGTTAGAATAAGAGAACCCGGGATGGTTATGGTTGGGCCGGTAATTGTTGAATTGCCGGTTGTTGTTGAAGTTCCTTGGGCCTTGGTAGTTGTTGTAGTTGCCCCTTCCCATGTAATTCACATCTTCCTTCTTGGAAGATAAGTTAGCTTGTGGGAGTACTTGAGGAGTTGATTGGTTCTTCAAAGTTGTAGCACACAACTCCCTCAAGGACTTTAGATCGTTATTGATGGCGTCAAGCTTGAAATTGCTCATGGTGACCTCACTCACCTCATATGCTCCCGCCTTTCTCCCTTCACTCTTCCTATGGGAGTATTTCTCAATCACTAGAGCTTGTTTCTCTACAAACTCCCAAGCATCATCCACATGCTTCTCCATGAAAGTCCCACCGGAAAGAGATTGGAGCTTGAATTGGCTATCTTCATCAAGTCCCTTGAAATAGATCTCTAATAGCTCAATTTTCGGTATGCCATGGTGTGGACAATCTAGGAGAAGATCTTTGAACCTCTCCCAAGACTTGAACAAACTCTCTCTATCCTTCATCACAAAGGCATTGATCTTCCCTCTTAATTCGGTAGTCTTGGAAGGTGGGAAGAACTTAGTCAAAAACTCGGTTGTCATCTCCTCCCAAGTACCAACTCGCCCTTGTGGAATATATTGATACCAAGTCAAGGCTTTGTCCTTAAGAGAGAAGGAGAAAGCCCTAAGCTTATGGTTGTTGCTCTCCAATCTTGGCGGTCTAAGAGTCTCCATCAAAATCTCGTAATTCATCAAGTGTTGATGAGGAGACTCTCCTTCCATCCCTCCAAATTGATTATGCCGGATCATTTGTAGAACTTGAGGGCGGAGCTCGTAGTTTTGGGCTGCGGGATCTCCTAAGTTCACACCCGGACGGTGTGCTCTTTGTGCCGGATCCATACGTCTTTCCAAAGTTTGTGGCTCTTCAATAGCAATGGGTACAACCCTAACATTCGCCGCCGGCTGCGGTTGTGGTGGTGGAGGAGGTGGAGGTTGTTGACGATTAAGCTCTCCTTGCACAAGGGCTTGCCTAATCTCATCACTCTCCCTCCTAGTTGCTTCTTGCCTCTCATTGGCAAGTCTCCTTTCTTCCTCTAAAAGCTCATCTCTTAGCCTTATTTGCTCTAAGGCTTCATCCAATTCAGCTTGGAGATCTCTTCCGGCCATCTCTTTTCCCTTTTTGATGCTCTTGGATCTAGATCTAAGGGTTTTCTCCGGTTCGGGATCGAATGGAGCTAAATCCTTGCCACGAGATCTTCGCATACACCTAAAGAGTAAGAGATGTCCTAAAAAGCAAAGACACAAACCAAAGAGAGATCAAAAGCAACAAGAAAGACCTACACTATAAACAATCACAAAATGACTCAGTCTAGACTTCGTTCCCCGGCAACGGCGCCAAAAACTTGTTACGCTAAGATCGTGTGATGTGCACGCAATAAGCTTTAAATTTATACTCGTTATATTTATCCTAACTCCTAGCGAACCCGCAGTGTACGGGACGTTCGTAGTAGGGATAGTATTCCGAGGTCGAACACAAAGACTAAGGTGAAATCGAGTCAAACAATGGTATAGATAGTGTGGATCTAATCTAAGAGAAAAGAAAGAAATAAAGAAAGGAAAATGAAGATATTTTTGGTTGAGTTTTTATGGTGATCAAGCAAGGATCACAAATCAAACAAGATAGTAAACAAACCAACAACTCAAGCTAGCAAAACAAGCAAGTAACACAAAACACACAAGTGTATGATCAAGAGTGAAAAGTGGATTCTAGAGGTCAAGATTTTCGGTTATGGCATTGGACTCAAGTCTCTAAGGATTCTAAGGACAAGTTGTGGTGTTGGGGAAAGAATGTTCCACTATTGGAAGCAACTACCGGGTAGGTCTCTCACTTCACTAGTCCCGCATCAAACTCCTATTACCGGGTAGGTCTCAAGGGGTTAAAGTAGGGAATTCTACACAAACCGGATACTACTTAAGGGGCAACCCTCTCCTTACCGGGTAAGTCTCGGAATAGGGAAGTCTCAAGCAATAATCCTAGCACACTGGATCCAATAGCGGCTTATGAGGCACACTACTACCTAGAGTTCATCATCCTTGGTATCTAAGGTCGGAAATCATCGGGTAGATCTCTTCCCTCACTTAGATTGATAGAATTAGGTGATCCTAAGCTAAAGTAGGCTTAATAAACACTAGGATTTAAACAACCAAACACCCTAACATTCAGATTCATCATTTAAAGAGCAACAGGAGAATAAATCGGGCTGTTCTACAGCTAAATCGGCCGATCTGGTCATGAACAGGTCGATTTTTCTCACTGGTTTGGGTTTCGTGCAACAAATCATCCAAAACTAACATATAAGTCCATTCTATCATCACCCTAGCCATAACCATCAATCCATCACTCCAGAATCACAATAAACTAGCCAATAATATGCATATCAAGATCCAAAATCATCATACAAGCATACATGGTGTTCATAGATGGATAATGAAAGATAAGCAAGTAAAATCAATAAATCTCAACTGAATCCAAGTTGTAGCAAGACTTACAAACTCTTAAATGAAGATTCAAAACGTTCCTAGCAATCCTTGCAGTAGTTCTTCAATCCAAGATTACAAAAATCACTCAAAGGTCACTCAAAACCTCACTATCACTCCTAGAATGGTGTTCTTCTTCTTCCTTCTATCCTTGAGAGTTTTTCTTCTCCTCCAATCTTTTCTTCCAATTCAATGAGCTGTGAATGAGAGTGTGGGAGAGGAGAGATCCCCAGCAACAACCTGCAGGACCACTTATATTCTCCACCAAGAGCAAGGCCGGACAAGAGATCGTGGGACACGTGGCTTAAGCTGTCAAAGGCCCAAAAATCAACCCAGTAGATTAAATCGGCCGATTTATCTGCTAGTTGGTCCGATTTTCTTCAGCAGAAACATGCTATGATCGTCTAGCCATGAGTTGTTCCATTGCTTGCACCAATAGTGGTCTTTGTGTCCTTTGTTGCTCCAATTATGCTCCTCCAAAGCTTTGGATGTGTACCACCATGAGGCTTGGCCCTCGAATGTATCGGTTAATGTCCAAAAGACCCCCGAAATACCTACAAAGCAACGCACAAGTCTGTGTAGACGTCTATCTCGACAAAATACGTGAACAAACGTCGTGAATTAGTGCTAAACCATGCATGAATGAGTGAGAAATCTATCTAAATGATTACCTAAACCTAAGTCATAAATCGTGTTATCAATTGTCTTACTTGTCGCATTAATCGTTTTCATAAGTTTTTGTGTGCATCAATTCAACCAAACCCCCCCCCCTTTTGTTACTTGTCACTATAATCGATAATCGCATCTAAAACACCTTAACTCTCTTGGGTTCGACCCTTACTTAATCACTATACTTTTTCTTAGTGCTAAGTCGGGATTTACTTTTGATTGGGTATAGACGACCATAGAAATACCTTCGGTCAATCTAATACTCCATTCCCTTCATATATGCTCCAATTCAAGCCTTAATTCACCTATAAACATAACAAAGCCTGTGTAGATCTCTATATCAACAAAATAGGTGAATGTGCTCATAAATGCTTCAAACTCATATCCATGTACACATCTAAGAGGGAAAAACAATCAAAACAAGTGCCTAAAATGTAGTCATATTTCATGCTATCACATTGGCATGAATCTATGACATTTAAGCGTAGTTCATGTAATATCTCTAGAATAGATGTCTACATAGATTCTTGTCGCGTTTTCGGGATTTATGGCGAATTTCGGAGCCAAATGGCATATATGAGGACAAAGTCTCTAGGTGGAAGCATAAAGGAAGCATAGATGAGTATAAAAGGTAAGCTAGGACATCATCGAAAAAAATCAAAGAAAAGGAGCTACAGAGATAACGCACGTTCAGAGAAGAAATCTCACCCCGATGAAAATCTTGGCCGAGATTCTTTGTTGGTTACCCGAGATTTACATATTTTCGGCCCAAAGCCCTTGCCTTTAAAACCCTACTTTTTCCTATAAGATAGGGAGGATATCAACGGATTGAGGAGATGGTGGAAGACACTTCAAACACATCATCTTCCACATGAATTACACGGATTCAAGCTACAACATCAAGATCTTTTGCTACAACATTTGGATTGAGATGATTCTTGAAAGAATTTTAGGTTCTTGTTAGTTTTAGTTTTTTTTGGATTCAAGATTCGGTTTTTATTATTTTTTGCTACAAATTTGGAGTTTTGAAGACATCTAGTTAAGTTATGTAATCTTTTCCTTTCTAGTTTTATTGGTATGAGTTTCTTGATTTCATATATCTTTCTTGGTTTGAATATGTCTTGTTGGCTAAACCCTTACGATTCTAGGGTGATTGGTTGATGGTTGTGGTTCAGATGATGATAGACTGAGCCTTTAAGTTAGATTGGACCCTGAAAAGTTGGTTTACCCTTCGCATAACCAAATCTCGGTTTGTTCTACATGAATCTCGGCCGAGATTTCTCAAGAACAACCCGAGATTTCTTCTATTGATCCGTAGATTTCCCAAATCCTAGTCTTTGTTGATAGTTTCATACCCTTAAACCCTTCTAAGGCTTATGCTTGAGTTAGGGAAGAGACTTACCCGGTGATTCCCTTTCTTGAGTACCGAAGATGAAGTTTTCTAGGTAATAAAGGTTTTGCCTTTATTGGGCTTGAGTGTGCCAAACCCCTTTCTTGGGTGAGCTTAACCTGAGACTTACCCGGTAAAGGTTAGTTCTTGATCCTTAGGTTGAGTGGTTGGTTTTTTCTTTTGTTCCCTTGCTTAGTACCTTGAGACTTACTCGGTGATAGGAGCTTTGGTTAGTGATAGTGGTTTGTGAGACCTTCCCCATGATCATTCCCATTGGAGAAACACCATTCCTTAGCAATCGTAGCCTTGTCCTAGTTCTTTATAAGTCTTGAATCGAAAACCACAACTGAATACCTTGATCTCTAGAAATTGCATCATCCGATATCATATTTTATATCTTGAGTTTTATATTGCTTGCTTTATTTTATCTAGCTTTTTTCTTTATTTCCAGTTCAACTTTATTCTATCGTTGATTTGTCATCTATTGATTTAACCATAATCCTTGTGATCGACCTTAGAATATTTATTTTTGCTACAATTGATCCATACACTATGAGTTCACATATTGTTTAGAATTTTATTTCAAGTATAAATTTAAATCTATTTTTCGTTCCTTTTTGACGCACTTCAGAGAGTGAACAAACAACCACTTGTCCACTTTGGAGATGCTACCTGATTTGTTGGGAGAGATCACACATAAGTAGGAGAGTTGTCTAGCTTTGATGAGAATCTGGGATAAGATGTCCCGAGGAGAGTCACCCCAGTTTACCTTAGGTGCTGACGGGGTGTTGAGACACTGGGAGCGTGTATGTGTACCGTCACACAAAGAGTTGAGACATCGGATTGTATAGGAGACGCACATTACACCTTTTTCAGTACACTCACGTGCAAGTAAGATGTATCATGACATTATACATTTTTTCTGGTGGGGAGGGCTTAAGCCCGACGTGGCTAGATACGTAGCCCAGTGTGCCACCAGTCAGCAGGTCAATATTGAGCACCGTAGGTCAGGGGGAGAGCTTCATCCACTACCAGTACCGCAATGGAAGTGGGAGGACATCTCCATAGATTTCGTCACCGGTCTGAGAGCGAGTAGGAGCTTCGATGCTATATTGCTATCTAGGTCGTGGTAGACCGACTGACGAAGACTGCACATTTCATTCCTATTAAGGAAACGTGGCCGGTGAGTCGGTTAGTTGAGGAGTTTACTAGGCAGATAGTGAGACTCCATAGGGTACCGAGGACCATCATCTCGAATAGAGATGGACGGTTTACTTCGAGATTCAATGAGCTAGTGCACGTCACCTTTGGTACGAGCCTTCATTTCACGACCGCTTATCATCCTCAAACGTACGGTCAATCTGAGAGGATTATACAGCTCTTGGAGGATATGTTGAGAGCTTGTGTGCTAGACTAGGGACAAGTGTGGCCAAATCACCTTCCTTTGGTGGAGTTTTCATATAATAATTGTTGGCACGCGTCGATCAGGATGGCTCCTTATGAGGCGTTGTATGGGTGGAGATGTTGTACACTTCTATGCTGGGATGAGATGGGTTGTGCTAGTGGAGTAGCTCCCAAGAAGGTACAAGATGACATGGCTCGAGTAGGGATGATCCGATAGCGGATGCTGGCCGCGCAGAGTCGTTAGAATTCTTATGCAGATAAGAGGCGCATGCCTATAGAGTTCAGAGTAGGAGCTCAGGTATGGTTGAGAGTATCACCGACGCGAGGCGTCCGACGTGTCGGCATAAAGGGGAAGTTGAATCCCCGATATGTCAGACATTTTGAAATCCTTGAGCGAGTTGGGGAGGTGGCATATCGACTTGTGTTGTCACCGAGATTAGAGGGTGTTCACCTGGTCTTCCATGTGTCTCAGCTGTGGGAGTACATACCAGACCCAATACACATTGTTAGTCATGAGGATCTATTGGTCGAGCCGGACCACATGTTTCTAGAGAATCCGGTAGATGTCTTGGAGCGTAGTACGAGACGCTTGCGATCGAAGGACATATCGATGATCAGAGTTCAGTGGTCTAGACGAGGAGCCAATGAGGCTACTTGGGAGACGGAGGATAGTATCAGAAGGAACTATCCAGAGTTCTACGCCGAGCTAGAAGCACCTATAGGATCGACGGGTAAGTCCCAGTTCTTTCCTTGTTGAGTTTATGTGCATACGTGATGTTATGTGTAGTTGGTGTTCCGTACGGGAATGTGATGTGTGATATGTTAGATCTTGATGGGCTAGCATGAGTAGAGCGTATATGTAGATTAGAAGGATGATGCCTTCATGGTTTCTAGTGTGCATACCTCGGCATGTGAGAGACCGAGAGGATCAGCGTTTGTCTAAGTTTTGGGACAAAATTGTTTTTAAGAGGATCTGATGTAACAACCGGAATTTATGTTCCGGAAACCGACCCTCAGAACTTCTTTCGGAGCCACAAGAGTGGTGTCAAAAGGAGTTCCCGCCCCCGTGGCGAGGTTTAGGCGCGGGTGCGGTTAACTGACATATCATGGCCCGATCCGCTTGTAACCGTTTCTCTATCTTTCCTTCTTAGCGGGATGTGATCTTTTTGGAATTAAACGTTATCCCCAACCCTAGAAGCCATTTCTTATTGACATCCCTTTCATTTCTTCTCCTTCATCTTCATCCTCTCCTTTGTTCTTCCTCTTCATTTGTCTCTCCAACAAGCAATCTGGTGCTTTCATCCCCTTCGCGTAACTGCTTTTAGAAGAGCAAGAGATTGCCTGATTGTTCTCTGGATGTTTGGTAAGCAAGCCCCAGTCTTTCCTTGCTTCTTCCTCTTCTTCTTGTGTATATGAGTTTTGAATCAAGATATATCCTTGATTCTTTCGCATCCTTGTGTTGGATGTTTGTGTGTGCATCAAAGGTAATATCACTGGTCGTGTTAGGAACCACGGTGTCAAGTTGATCTAGCCAAAGGGCACCGGAGCACCGTGGTGCATCAAAGAACTCTATGGAAGTTCACCTCTAGAGTTCTCCCGCGACCGCGCTTGTATATTCCCGCGGTCGTGTCTAGCCTGTGCCACCGCTCCCGCGGCTCTGAGTCACCACAGTCACGGCTTCTAGATCCTTGTCATTGCAGTCGCGCCACATCTCTCCCACGGTCGTGCCTGGCTTCCAGTGGGTACCGTTTTGTGGTATGACACTTCATTCCTTTTGTCATAGTCGATCATAGAGTTATACCATGCTATGTTGAACCCTAGCATAACTAGTGGGAATGCTAGTTAGTGGTTTGTGAGTTCTTTGCTGTTGAACCCCTTAGGTGATTGTGGAAGTTGGATTAGAACATAGAGCTTGTTGTGTTGTTGTTTGATCTTGAGACTAGGATTTGGGAAATCCTAGCATATCGTTATATGATCTTACAAAGATCATCGGGAATAGAAGTAGGAACATTCTAGCATGATGTTATATTATCTTGTAGAGGTCATTGAGACTAGAAGTTGAGGACTTCTAGCATATTGGATAATCATTGATTGTGTGCCTCGTTGTTCAGGCATAGAGTATTTCCTATGGGAAGCAGAGCGTAGTTTATAGCTGGGATTACCTTGAGACAAGTAAGTCCCTTGGGCTTACTTAGCTGACTTGTGTGTGTTATCTTGATTGTAATAGCGGTGTGTGTTGTATGTTAATTATGATAACATGCTAGGACAACATTTATCGTTGTTTTGCCCAATTAGTAAGGGGTGGTGACAACTTGTCTAGTTCTATACGAGACTGGGAGGTTCTATGCGACTAGTCCAGACAGGTACACGGTGAGATGCATCAGATCCAGTCCTGTTGGTATAAGGAGACAAAGGCGAGGTTTCAGAAATCCTCGTGTCACAAAAGAAGTTGAATTAGTAAAGTGAATCACCTCATGAAAGATAATAACCGGCTTGAGTGTGAGCATGTTTTATGTGTTAGGAGTACTTTATGTGTGATTGTGTTGTAATCGTTATGCTGATATATAGAATGTTAGCTAACAGTTTTATCCGCTGTTGTAGATGTCTTGCAGGATAGGAATGTTTCCGAGTGATCCGGTTGGAGTGGCCACTCGGGGGATTCCGTACATTATAGGACGGGATATGGGAGTTTATATTCTATTGTGTGACTTTATTATTGCAGTACTCGGCTGAGAGCCAAATTCTCATTTAATATGTTAAAGATTTTGACGTTTTCTTTCTATTTGGAGTTTTATATTTATTTGTGTCTTGTTGCAAGATCCAGTGAAATTGTCGTCAGCCTAAGGGTTAGAACCCATTGTGAGGTCCTAACCCGTAGCATTCCGAGTTCCTAGAATTTGGGGTGTTACATGGCCTCTCTATTATGTGGGTCGTTGACGTAGTTTTATTTGGATCTTTGATTTACGGTTATGTGGAACTTTGACCTACTGTTATGTGGGTTATCAAGTAAGAATGACAGCTTGAGAACTTTTATAAATATAGGGTTTAAAGTTTAAATAAATCATACATTTCTTGGCCTTTTGGCTAAATTCAAGTATAATTTTTATTCATATCGGGCAAATAATTGTATGTGGGTCATTGACCTAATGTTATGCGGGTTATTAAGTAAGACTGACAATTTGAAAACTTTTATAAATGGAGGATTTAAAGTTCAAACAAATAATACATTTCTTGGCCTTTTGACTAAATTCAAGTATAATTTTTATGCATATCACATAAATTATTGTATGTGGGTTGTTAGCCTACTATTATGTGGGTTGTTTACTACTTTTATGTGGGTCATCGACTACTTTTTGTGGGTCGCTGACCTACTGCTATGTGGGTCGTTGTTCTATCTTTATGTTACCGCTATACCAACACATCAAGTTTTGTAGCGGGAAATATTAGTGGGGCCTTCAAAGAACAATAAAAAGCTAAGAAAAAACTAAGTGAGACAAAGAAAAACAAAACAATGAGTAAGGGTCAAGAGCAAGGACATTATTTATTCGATCATGGACAAGACATGTCTCGTATAAGAATTGAAGACTCAAATCATACTTGGATGAAATCAAATAAATTCAAGCCAAGCATTGCATCAAACTCAATCGGGGAAGTTCAATCAATACCGTAACCAGTCATTCAAGTAGATCGAGCCTTATGTAATGGCGTCTGCCTATGAACCTTAAATTTACTTACCTTGCTTACTTTAGATGTCATCGCCAAATTCAGCCGATCCTAACGCTCCACTAAAAACCCATACTTCTAAAGTTAAGGCAAGATGTTACTCCGATCGGTGCTTGAACATCGGATTGTGAAAACTTTTGTACGACATGCACCTTGTTTTTGAGTTTTTGTACGTGTACGTATGGATGGAATAATGCATAAATTCATTGATTAAAACAAGAAAGAGAAACTCCCTCATCGATTCATGACGATGTACGTACTTGAGTGATTTTTAAAACTACAGTGACTTCATTCCGTCTCAAACTGATACATAGGAAGCTTGATACAAACCAAAAGGCTCATCGAGTTCGGTTGCACACAATTTTATAAGGTTGGATTGAGAACTACGTTTAACATGATGTTTTTTTTTTGGTAACTTGTTTATGCTTCTTGTTGGAAGATACTATACGTAAATTTGTTACATGACTAACTAAAGAGACTCATTGTGTGGTCCCTAGTCTAGTGATGTCATGAGTTATTAAAACCTAGCCATTACAAGGCAGCACCACTAGCATGTCGCCACACTTTTTTCATATGTCACGATACACTTAAAATGTTGTCACATGCTTAACGTGTCAGCAAAATGTTATCACACGTCTACCAACAAGTTGTGGTTAAGATGCCAACAAGGTGTCACCATACATTAATGTTAAATTTGATATGTGAGAGCTTTCTACAACAAGGAGCACTCTTAGATTTTCTCACACAAAAAGAAATATTTAATTTGAAAGAAGAGGTGGGATACCCTATACATCATATGAGCCATCTAGGATCAAAATAATTGCCTTTATAGTAAACAATTTTGAAAACACATCGGTACATAACACAAAACGGTGGGATATTTTGTCAATCCTAATGGAGGTTTTGGTTGAATATCCTTCTCAAAGATCAAATTAACAATAGAAAGATTGTCCTGTCTTTGCATTTATCCCCCTCCTTCGCCTCCGTATGTGGCATTAAAAAATCAAGATTTTTGTGACACAATGCAAATTTGATGATTATTTCTCACCCCTAATCCGCATGATCCCCAAGAGGGCCGATCAAGAAGAGTAATAAACAACTACCCATAGTATATAATTTGGATGAGAAAAAAATAAATTTATTTTAAATATAACATTTTTTAAACAATTAAATAAACTGTCATAAAACTAAAAGAATTGCTATAAACGACACCTTTTTTTTAATATTAACGCCCTATAAATTTCACCCTTTCCTCACTATCATATCTAGGGAAGGTTATATATATTTATATATATATATATAATATTTTGTCAGATATTATTCCATGACCATGGGTACCTCCTACAACACAAAAATGTATGCTTAAATTGTGGGATGTGTCCAAAATTGCTCCAGCATCTTCCTTGCTACGATAGGAGGTCATGTAGAAGTGAGAGGGGGCCGTTGTCCGACCTGGTCCCTAGTTGAGCAGTCCTGCACTTTCTCCTGATGCTCTTCACTTCATTCTCGGACTTCAATCAGTTCCAAACTAGAAATGTAGGGAAAGTAAACCAAAACGATATGTTTATTAAGCTCAAAGAGGTAAAGAATGGAATATAATGATGATGAAAAAAGACGCTAATTTGAGCGTTATTAGTGACTAATCGGGAGTTTTGTCTTTTGAAAGATATACCCATTGTTTTCTAGATGCATGTTGTATATTTTTTTGGGTAAACGTAAATTCACGGAGATAAAAAGAAAGTAGCATAATTGGGTCCGATAAAACTCAATTATGCTCTCAAAACATAGTCTATGCACATGATTGCGACATTTGGTCTATGGCTCAAAATAACACTCATGGTATTCCAAAAAGGCATGCAAACTTTCTTAACATGCCAACTACCTGATATCAATAATTATGAAAGTACATCCAAACATGGCACAAACTCATGAGGCTCGTCCAACTTCGGCAAAGCCATTAGCAAACAAAGACACTCACAAGCCAGACATGTGCCCAAATATCAGGTTAATGGACAATCCACCTTCGGCAAAGCCATACCCAGACTAGAATCAAGCCCAGTACATACATATATAAGAAGGAAAACATCAAAGAATGAGGCAGAAAACCCTAACTACTAAATTGTGTCCCTCTCTCCAGCTCTAACTCCAATGGGGAATGTCAATTTCAAAAAAGTGTGAACGTGAGTCCTGATCAATCTCACAATGATATCTATCGGAATCCTGTTCTGGTCAAACACCAAGACATTCTTAGAATACCAAAGATATTTGACTGTGGATGAGAATGTGTAAATCCTAGATCTGCTCGTCCAACTCTTTGTGATGTACGGTATGAGTCAACAAATGTAATATCTTTGATCTGGTTATGACATCTCTAGGGATCCCGAAGTCCTCACCAACTTGCCTCCAAACTTCACGTGCATACCTGCAGCCAAAGATCAAGTGATCATGAGACTCACTCTCACGCATGCACCAGCTACATGTAGGGTCAATATCAAGAAAGTGTAGCCTATCTCTAGTAGATAGTCTTCCAATGATCGTCATCAATAATATAAAGCAATGATTGGGCGTATTGCCCGGATCCCACACTACTCTATACCAGTCCACCTTCTCACAATGTGGATTAAGTATCGCATAAGCCTCGGCCACTCGGAATCTCTCTCCATGGCAACAAGTCTCAAGTATCTCCCTCAACGAATGCACCTGGTCAGTGAAGGCAATCATCTCATCTCTAGCGCTGAGAATTTCCTTCACCAAAGAGGAATCTTGACGAGCAACAGTCCACTACTCTGGCTCGGTGGTGTGAAGGTATATATCATCAATTCATCTAACCCAAAGACTATCATGTTGAGCATGAATGTGCCTTGCATATAAATGAGACATGCCAAGTTCTAAGGTCTAGTAATCCTAAGCCTCCCTCCAGTTTTGGCAGGCATACGTTAGACCATGCAACACGAGACCAACTATACAGGAACTGCCTACAAAGACTAGTAAGTCTTTAAAGTACCAACACAAGTATTGGTAGAAGTGATATCCAAAAGCTCGCAGTACCCTACAAGACTGCCCTAATAAACTTTAGATGACGAGCGAAAGATAAATGTCTCTTGTTCCAAGAATAAGGATGTCTCCAATTCCTATCATTAAGAGGGGAGTAGTCTCCGGACCGGAGAATAGTGGGAGAAATGGGAACTCCTAGGTATCTGAAGGGGAACTCTCCTACCGCAAAGCCCAAGACCTGGGTCAACTCATTTGCCTCCTCCTCAGTCATAGATGCTAAGTAGATATAAGATTTGGAAAGACAGGCGGTCAAAATCCTCTCGAATCTACAAAGACAATCCATTAGAATATCAATAGATCCTCTATCGCCCCAGCGAAGTAGCACCACATCATCCGTAAACATCATATACGAAATCCTAAGTTCCATACAGTGCTTATGAAATATGAAACCTGGCTTAAATGTCTCCACCTGAATTATCCTTGATAGAAACTCCATGCAAATCACAAAGAGAAACGGCGATAATGGGCATCCTTGCCTCAACCCTCGATGATCCTGAAAGAAACCATGTGATGTCTTGTTCACCCAGATCGAGTAAGATGCTATAGTAACGCACCCCATCACCCAGTCAGTGAACTTGGTAGGGAACTTCAACTCCAACATGGTAAAGCGTATTCCAAGATATCGTGCCATATGCCTTTTCAATATCAATCTTCATAAAGCACCATCTACAGTCATGTCGTACATTATCTCTCCTCAATAGCTCATGCACAAGGAAAACATTGTCTGACATCAACCTCCCTAGAATGAAGGCAGATTGGGCCGGGTCGATGAGATACCCAAGGCACGGACCCAATTTGTTCGCCATCATCTTGGTGCTGATCTTGTAGACCACGTTGCAACAAGATATCGGTCTAAACTGCTCCACACGAGAAGGAGCCTCTACTTTGGCAATCAGTGATACCATTATATGGTTCACCTACTTTAGTAGCTTCCCACTGATGAAGAACTCGTGGACTACGGCACATACTTCACTTCCCGTTGTTTCCCATGTAGACTTGAAAAACTTGGAGGAAAATCCATCTGGCCCTGGTGCCTTCATGTCACCAATAGACCAAAGTGCCCCTTTGATCTTTGCATTGGATACAGGTCCAACTAGCCTCTGCTGGTCCTCATTTTTAACTTAAGGTCCTACCGAAAACCACTCCCTCGGCGTGTCCTCTACCTCCTGCTCCGTCCCAAAAATTCTCTGAAAAATGTAACAAACTCCTCAGCCACATCCTCCAATGAGGTTGTGGTCAGGTCATTGCTTAAACCAAGTGAAATGATGAAATCCCTCCACCTATTAGCCTTCATAAGACTGTGAAAATAAGCATTACATCTATCACTGTTCAAAACGTACCTGGTCTTTGCCTGTTGGGCGTAGAAACTCCTCTCCGTTGTATTAAGTCTCTTAGCTTTCGACCTAAGCTCAACCAAATCAGTCCTAAGGGACTCAAATTCGGGATTAAGTCTAAAGCTCTCCAAGCAAGTTGAAAACTCCTCGTTTGCTATTTTGGCCTTTTTCGAGATATGTGAAAAATGCCGCGTGTTCATACCTCTCAAGGGACCTTTAAGGCCACACATGAGGGAGTATAGGTTGTATTGGTAGGCTCCCCACATTCTAGAATTCCAGTTCTCCTTCACAATATCTTGGAACTGATCATGAGAGGCACACATATTAAAGAACTTAAAACTAGGTCTCCCATATCTAGGACGATTAACGATGTGGGCGATAACAGGCTTGTGATCCGAATATTACCACCTATTTGAAAAGCTTGCACGAGAATAAACCCTTTACTTGAGCCAATGATGATTAACCATGACTCTATCAATCCTACTCCATATAGTGTCATTCGTCCAAGTGAATTTGTTATCACTCGTGAAGGGAACGTCGGAGAGACCAAGCTCTTGACAGGCATCTAGCATACCTTTGCACTCATACATGCATGCAGGTGCACCATTAAATTGTTCTGCCAAGTACATGACATTGTTAAAGTCACCCAAAACAAGGCATGGCATAAGGCACATGCTAAACCAAGGTCTAATAGTGTTGCACACTTCTCTACGGCCAACGACATCGCGGACCCTATAGACATAGCAAACACCGTACTTGGCCCTAGTTACTTTGCAAGTGACTATGCCAATAATAGACTGCACCTCAATTGCCCCAATCACCCTAATCTCCATCTCTATGCGGTTTCCATCCCACATAACCAAGATTCCACACCTATCATCCATATCAAAGTTGGCTACATAACTCTAATCCGATAATCGGTTATGCATTACCGGAATGATGTCGGACGATCTAGCATCAAATATGGTCTCGAGAATGCCATAAATACAAATATCATACTCCCTCATAAGATTTCTCAAACTATTTTGTATCCGGGGTTGGTGAAACCCTTGAATATTCCAAGATATGACACTCATTGGGAAGCCCAATACATATTCTTCCTCCGTTTCTCTTTATCACCATCCTGGTTTTCTTGAACGTGGATATCCTAGAAGATCTACGTTCGCCCCCAATCTCTCCCCGAATTTGATTCATCCTTTCTTACTAATCATGCTTACTGGTCCGTCCTGCTCTCCTTTCAGAGCGAGATAGGACAGTGGAGAATCCCTCATTAATTGTCCCAGTCTCCATAGCAGCAACCAAAGTGGTGGTTGTATTAGTCTTTGCTACACTATGGGACAAACAAGAGACTCTAACATCCTTCTCACCAGGCAAGATCATACCCTCCTCACTATTCTCCATAGTATCCCCTGAAGCTTTCCCAAAGGCCTCAGCATTACTGTCTACCACCGATTCATCCTCACTAGATTTATAGTTAGAAGAGTTAGCACCATAAGAGGAGTCGTTAGACTCGGTCTCAAATGTATCCCTCCCTGATTCCTCTAATAGGGTCTCAATCAACATGAGGAGTTTCTTCTTTTTATTGACAAACTTACCTTCCCTCTTCCTTTCCTCATTATGTATACTCATGGTCTCAACTCTCACCCTCTTATGGTGGTAGTGTATTTTTCTATCATAAAGGATTCAATAACAGCCTTTGTAGCATCCACTACAAAAATGACACCCTCTGTGATCTTAGGTGTGCGTTTTGTCTTTCGATGTCTACGCCTGGTCCTTGACCTGGAGACCCGACCAATAACATTAACCTTATCCCAATCATTGGTAGTACCGCTTGATCTTGGTTCACTAGTATCTATACCAATCTTTTCCCTTATTAGCAATCCCAACATCATCAATTATTTGATTAACCGCTAAACCCTTAGTTCTTATGGTACCCTTCTCAACCTCCCTTTTCTCCACCTCCTTATTACCTTTTTCAGATTCCCTAGTAAAGATTCTAGATCGAATTCCCACAACACCTCTAACCTCCTTAAAATAGCATGTATCATCCTTATGATCAAAGAAAGGCGTCCCTTGCAATAAGCGGGTTCATTTTCATAAAGAAACTTACACACTATCTTAACATTGTCATCAAATTCCAAAGTGACCTCTCTCTTAATCTCAATCACAAAGTTCACTTCCAATATAACCCTAGCATAAGATCTTGTCTTCCTTTCCCTTGTAATGAGGTCCTTGAAAAGTGGATTACCGATCATGGATGCTACTCTACCTAAAATATCTGTTGTCCAATAGTCATTAGGGATACCTAGAAACCCGACCCAAAGAGGTATGATGGCCTTATCCTTTGCACTATAGACAAACTTGTGGGGGACATGTTTAAGAATGAGTGGCTTGCCGTGAATGTAGTAAGGTCCCTCTCTCAGAACTTTGTCTCTATCCCCCATCCGTGTCAAAGGTAAATATGTTCCATCCAGCTTCAACTCTAAACTTGCACCTACCTAGCAAGACTTCCTAAGACCCTCAATGGCTAAGCACCCATGGTAATTCCCTACATATTGACCAAGAAGGCAACTGGCCCACACTTTTTGCTTGGGTATAGCCTTAGCACATATAATCTTGATAGTACCACCCGATGGAGGTGAGAACATCAATTTCCCTCCTACACCATTGTTCATGAAGACCTTGGCAGGAGGTTTAATCCAAGTGGATTGCCTCGGTTGACCTTCTGAACTCATAACATTGTTTCCATCCTTAGGTAAAGGAGAAAAGTTTTCCTTATTTCCATTAATTTGGTTGGTTCTAATATAACTACTAGCAAGGCACCTCTCTGATCCGTCTCAAGCTCTTTAGCGCCAAATTTCTTCCTTGCCATAGCAAGGCGCCGTCGGGCAGGCCCATGACTAGTGGCACCAGTGTACTGAACTTTTGTATGTCCTGAGTTACTCCTGAACTTTGCAAGACCTATAATTTTATGTGACAGCTTTGCTAATTGCTGCAATAGGTTATGATTTTATATAGCAGTTGTTGTTCCAAATGTGTTTATGCTCCCTCCTCTAGTCAAGTTGTTTTAACTAGCGAGCAATGGTTGTAAAGGTCAGATGGAAGGTGTCCAACTTCAAGTCTCTATAGCCGGATCATCTACACAGTTTGCTCTGTTCTCCTATCTTCTACTTTCAACGTGTACCGTATATGAGATTGCCTCTCACCCGAGATCCCTAGCAGCTCTCACACCAAGTTTGGGGTTTTTTTTTTTTGAGATTTTGAATGCAAGAGATTGAAAAGGATAGATCTAGATGATATTTGTCACAAGCAAGAGGTTCTCAACTGCCAAGACAACACCTTAACTCACGCAGATTCCGACCATTTTATGTAGTGATGTGTATTTTGATCAAAAACCCAAGTGAATTAATGTATGAATCGAACACATGAAAGGAAAAGGGATAATTGAGAAAATAGATCGATGAATAGCCTAAGTGACTCAATGTAGACCCTCACAATCTTATCGGAGAGTAGCCGGAGTGTCACCGGAGATCACGTTAGCGAGGAGAGAAAAGAGAGCAAAATATACTTGTTAGTTACCTGGTGTATCAACATTTTCACATTGTTGTACCAATATCGAGCAACGTATTTAACGGAATCAATTCGAACTCATATTGTCCATGTGAGGTTTTAAACCAAGTGAGAGTCAACCTTGAGTGAGAAGAACTAACAATTATTTTCTTCACTTGGTGGAGTATATGGTAATTAAAAAATCAGTTATTTTCAATAACAAGGAAAAAATATTTTAGAAAGAATAACATTATGAAATTTATATTATTCCATATCAAAATATGGGTAGAACGCAATAATGGAGAAGATAATGACTACCCAACTAAGAAAATGCATCATGGTAGGATGAAAAGAAGGAAAAAATATAAAATGGGAACCACAAATATGATTTGTGAAAATCAGTTTCGATGGATCCATAATGGCTCATGGTTCATCTGCTTTTGGTTTCATCGTACGAGATCACAATCTAATGTCGTTGTATCCATAAATTATCGAAAGCTTTCGGAACTATCAGTCTTTGAAACAGAATCGCACCCTCTTTTAAAGGGTCTTGTAAAGTTAAAAGAAATTGGATTGCAAAAAATCGATGTGGCAAGCAAAAATTCATATATGAGACATTTTGTTTCATTTGCGGTCGTTCCAAGAAGTCTGAATCAAACATATTTTCAAGAAAGTCAACACCGTAACCGATGCTCTTGTTGTGTCCTAGGCTAGTTACACCCTACTGCTAATTCTGGTATTCCTCAAACGATTGAAGAGCTCGTCTTTTTTTATACCTTTCAACGACCAATGACAAAGAGTAGGCCCTGGTTTTTGATACCGCATTTCATTCTTATTTGTGGTAAGTAGGGGTGTAATACGAGCCGAACGAGCTGAGCATCGGCATGCTCAAGCTTGACTCGTTTATAAACGAGCCGAGCCCGAGCCGAACCTGAAATTTATACGAGCTTTAAAATGTGCTCAAGCTTGACTCGTTTAGAAAGTGATCAAGCTTGAGCCGAGATTTTGACGAGCCGAGTCCGAGCCGAGCCTGAGTAACTCGCCTAAAATAATGCTCTTATAGTGTTATTTTAGCCGAACGAGCCGAGCTTTACCCGAACGCGCCGAGCATTGAAATGTTCAAGCTCGGCTCGTTTATAAACGAGCCAAGTTCGAGCCGAGCCTAAAATTTATACGAGTTTTAAAATGTGTTCAAACTTGACTCATTTAAAAAGTGAACGAGCTCGAGCCAAACTTTTAACGAGTCGAGCCCGAGTAATTTGTTTCATGTTAAAGCCGGAGTAACTTTCAAACCAATAGGCTTTCTATCTAATACCCCGAATTACTTTACATGTAAAAAAACATTGATTAACCTAGAAACAATCAAGTTTGCTTTCTTTTTTTTCCCAAATTCCAGACTGACACCCAATCAAATGTCACTTTCATCACCGCGTTCCGTAGGCGCGTGAGCACAGATTCATGAACACATCTTTGCCACGTCTGCACTTGCGTTTGTGTAAGGAGAAGAGCGATTAGCGGCATCACTGTGGACTTGCTCACCTCCATTAGTATTTTGCTTCTACTTATAATTTCCTTTTTTTTCTTTTAATTAAATCAAGAAATTATTTATATTCCTTTACACTCATTAATTTCGGAGGAGGATAAAGGAAGCCTCCCTTTTCCGAAGCACCTTCTCTCCTAATTCTAAGCCCACATACAAAGAAAGATAAAGCTGCTCTCTGATCGTGCTCTCGAGTTTCCAGCTATCTCTACCCTGTAAGTGCAAGTGAATTAGGTGGCTTTGTTTTTTCTTTCTGGGTTTTATGGTTGATTATCATATTCAAGAATCAAGCTGAAGCAATAGTATAGTTTAGACTTGCGTTTTTCTTTTTCTTTTTCCGTTTCTGTTTTTGGGTTTCTTTATTTGAGAGTTTGTGTTAATTCTCGCTTCAGAGACGGTTGATTACAGTTGGGTTGCTTCCTCTGTTGGTCCCCTCTTTTCATTTGTGGCTATTATGTATCCCTGATCATCAGCTTTACACAATTTTACACTTCTGTTCGTTTAATTCCCCCTCTTGTAAGGCAAAGGGCTTCTTCCTTCTCTTTCTTGCATAGAAAGATAGAGAGGAAGGGTTTTGGGTATTGCTTGTGGCTGTTTCTTGATTGAGGATTTTCTTTTCAATTGAGAGAAGGGTTTTGGTTATTGCTTGCATAGAAGTTCCAGTAGATTTGCTTTTTGCTTAACATAAGATTTGAAGATGCAGAGGGTAAGGGTTTCTTGTGAGCAATCGCCAGTACAAAAGCTAGGTGAATCCCAGTTGTTATTATCCCCAAAATTCAGGCTAGCTGCGTGTAAGTCATCATCTTGGCCGGATCCATCTTCAGACTTGCAGTTAGCCATTAGTGGACAACCACTAATCCCAGGTCTCCCTGATGATGTTGCTCTGAATTGTCTACTTCGCCTTCCGGTTGAATCTCATACCGAGTGCCGAGCCGTTTGCAAGAGATGGCACCTATTGCTTAGCAGTAAAGAGAGGTTTTTCACAAGGAGAAAGGAGCTAGGGTTTCATGATCCTTGGTTGTTTGTGTATTCATTTTGCAAGTGCCCCGAAAAGGTGCAATGGCAAGTTATGAATCTTGCTGACTTCTCCTGGCATACAATCCCGCCTATGCCTTGTAAGGAGAAGGTTTTCCCTCAAGGGTTTAGGTGTGTCTCTATGCCTCGTGAAGGCCTACTCTTCGTTTGTGGGGGTATGGTGTCGGATGTGGATTGCCCTCTTGATTTGGTGTTGAAATATGAAGTGCACAAGAACCGGTGGACCGTAATGAATCAAATGATCACTGCAAGATCCTTCTTTGCTAGTGGAGTGATTGATGGAATGGTATATGTAGCAGGAGGAAATAGTGCAGATCTCTTTGAACTCGATTCTGCGGAAATGTTGGACCCAATGACAGGCAACTGGAGTGCGATAGCAACCATGGGTGCAAACATGGCGTCTTATGACTCGGCTGTGCTGGATGGGAAACTCCTTGTGACAGAAGGATGGTTGTGGCCATTCTTTGTGTCGCCCAGGGGTCAAGTTTATGACCCAATGACCAATAATTGGGAGAATATGGCGGTTGGTTTAAGAGAAGGGTGGACGGGTTCTAGTGTTGTGCTTTATGGGCAACTCTTCATAGTTTCAGAACACGAAAGGATGAAGCTTAAGGTTTATGACAAGGTTTCAGATTCATGGGACACAGTTGAAGGCCCTCCTGTGCCGGAACAGATATGCAAACCGTTTTCAGTAAAGTCGTGTGAATCCCGAATCTACGTTGTTGGCCGAAGCCTTCATGTTGCTGTTGGGAACATCTGTAGGAGGGATGAAGAGGGTAACAGCCAGGGGAAATGGCGGTTTTCTGTTCGCTGGAATGTAGTACAAGCTCCTCATTCGCTGTCCGAATTCGCACCCTCAACCTCTCAGCTTCTGTTTGGTTAGTGATCATAATCTGATCTGATCATATTAGGTAGCAAATATCTCAAATATCCCTTACCAGTTTTGCTGCTTTTTATAAACTGATCATATAATGTATTCGCATTTTGGTGGTATGGCTCTTGAGCTTTATGTTGTTTTCTGAATGTGTGCCTTCATGGGTGATGTAATTGTTGTTCTTGTTTTAAAGATCTTCTGGTGGGTTCATTCCCAACTATTTTATCTATTCATTCACCATCATTGTTTAAACATGCTGTAACAATACAAATCCGACGGTTTGTTTTTTCATTTACCAAGTTTGTTCAAACATGTTATAATAATTCGGCTTATTCATATCCATTGTTATCTCAAAATTGAAAAAGTTAATGGATATTTTTAAAATCACTGCCATTGCCCACACCTCATCATTGTTTTCTGAAAACAATTTGCCAAATATGCCATTTTTTATTTTCTTTTGGTTTGTGTACCCTTGATTTTTTTTTATCATTTTTATTAATGCTAGTTAAAATTAATTAACCCCTCTATTAAAAAAAAGAATAAGACATGAATTTGGCATTTGTTACGTAAGTTTAATTTGTTTTTTATTTTCTTTTTTTTTTTGTCCTTTTTTATTTTTTATTTTATTTTTTATTTTCTGATATGAATTTCATACTAGAAAATTCATACAAATTCCTGACAATGTTTTTTTTTAGTTTTCTTTTGTTTTTTTGCCCTTTTTTATTTTCTTTTTCATTTTCTGGTATGAAAACAATCCAGTGCTTCGAGCTTTCAATGTCCTCTCACCTTCTGATCTGAGCAACGGAATGAGAGTGGGAGAGAGCGAGATATACGACCTTGCACAACAGTCTGCACACTTCAGATGGATCTGAAGGTTGATATTTGGAAATGGAGACTGTAGTACAAATTACTTGTCGACCGAGAACAACAGAAATGGCCGGTCACGAGAGCCCCCGAGCCAGAACATGTACTTCTCTAGCCAACATACCCAGAATCCTACATTTTCTGGGCAGAGATCAACTCCTGATTCTTCAGGACAGAGTAGCCAGGATCCTGCATTTTCTAGCCAGAGAACACCTCCAGATTCTTCATGGCAGAATGGCCAGAACCATAATTTTTAGGCCAACGCAGAGTAGTTGATGATCGAGACGAGTAAATCAGAGTTTACTTGGGAAATTTCACCCTTAGAAGCAAATTTACTCGTCTCGGTCATCAAATACTGTAAATTCTTATCCGTAATGATTTACTCGTCTCGGTCATCAACCGTTATGGTTACACATATGTCTTAGTTCAAGACATCATTATTGGATTTATTGAGAAGAACTTGATTTGAGATTACCGGAGTATGAAAGCTTCGAGAATTTCTAACTATCGTAAAAAGTTGCAGTCTTTGTACCTTTTTAAACTAAAGGGCCACAAGCGATGATTCTCAAGGTCTTTTCCGGATTTTTAAGTTCTTAAGAAAGATGTGTAACCATAATGGTTGATGACCGAGACGAGTAAATCATTACGGATAAGAATTTACAGTAGTTGATGATTGAGACGAGTAAATTTGCTTGTAAGGGTGAAAAATCCCAAGCAAACTCTGATTTACTCGTCTCGATCATCAACTACTCTACGTTGGCCTAAAAACTATGGTTCTGGTCATTCTGCCCTGAAGAATCGGGATGTGTACTCTGGCCAGAAAATGCACGATTCTGGCTACTCTGCCCTGAAGAATCAGGACTTGATCTCTGTCCAAAAAATGTAGGATTTTGGGTATGCTGGCTAGTGAAGTATATGTTCTAGCTTGGGGGCTCCCGTGACCGGATTTTTGCTGTTCTCGGTCGACAAGTAATATGTGTTATAGTCCCCATTTCTAAATGGCCAACCTTCGGATCCATTTGAAGTGTGCATATTGTTGTGCAAGGTCGAATATTTTGCTCTCTCCCACTCTCATTTCGTTGCTCAGATCAAAAGGTGAGAGGGCACCGAAAGCCCGAAGCACTCGTTTGTTTTCATACCAAAAAATAAAAAAAGGGAAAAAAAAAAAGAAAATAAAAGTGGTAAAAGTTAAAGGGGTAAACAAACTAAAAGAATATAGAAAAGGGTCAATTTAGTCAAATTCTTCTAGAAAACAATGATGAGTTGTGGGTACGATCGGAGTGATTTAAAAATATAAATGGACTTTTTCATTTTTGAGATAACAATGGGATATGAATTAGACGAATTATTATAACATGCTTGAACAAACATGGTAAATGAAAGAGCAAACCGTCGGATTTGTATTGTTATAGCATGTTTAATCAATAATGGTGGATGAATAAACAAAATGGTTGGGAATGAACCCACCAGAAGATCTTTAAAACAAAAACAACAATTAAGTAGATTCAATATCACCCATGAAGGCACACAATCAGAAAACAACATAAAGCTCAAGAGCAATACCACCAAAATGCAAATACATTATATGATCAGTTTATAAAAAGCAGCAAAAACTGGTAAGGGTACAATATTTGAGATATTTGCTACCTAATATGATCAGATCAGATTATGATCACTAGCCAAACAGAAGCTGAGAGGTTGAGGGTGCGAATTCGGACAGAGAATGAGGAGCTTGTACTACATTCCAGCAAACAGAAAACCGCCATTTCCCCTGGCTGTTACCTTCTTCTTCATCCCTCCTACAGATGTTCCCAACAGCAACATGAAGGCTTCGACCAACAACGTAGATTCGGGATTCACACGACTTCACTGAAAATGGTTTGCATATCTGTTCCGGCACAGGTGGGCCTTCAACTGTGTCCCATGAATCGGAAACCTTGTCATAAACCTTAAGCTTCATCCTTTCGTGTTCTGAGACTATGAAGAGTTGCCCATAAAGCACAACACTAGAACCCGTCCACCCTTCTCTTAAGCCAACTGCCATATTCTCCCAATTATTGGTCATCGGGTCATAAACTTGACCCCTGGGTGACACAAAGAATGGCCACAGCCATCCTTCTGTCACAAGGAGTTTCCCATCCAGCACAGCCGAGTCATAAGACGCCATGTTTGCACCCATGGTTGCTATCGCACTCCAGTTGCCTGTCATTGGGTCCAACATTTCCGCAGAATCGAGTTCAAAGAGATCTGCACTATTTCCTCCTGCTACATATACCATTCCATCAATCACTCCACTAGCAAAGAAGGATCTTGCAGTGATCATTTGATTCATTACGGTCCACCGGTTCTTGTGCACCTCATATTTCAGCACCAAATCAAGAGGGCAATCCACATCCGACACCATACCCCCACAAACGAAGAGTACGCCTTCATGAGGCATAGACACACACCTAAACCCTTGAGGGAAAACCTTTTCCTTACAAGGCATAGGCGGGATTGTATGCCAGGAGAAGTCAGCAAGATTCATAACTTGCCATTGCACCTTTTCGGGGCACTTGCAAAATGAATACACAAACAACCAAGGATCATGAAACCCTAGCTCCTTCCTCCTTGTGAAAAACCTCTCTTTACTGCTAAGCAATAGGTGCCATCTCTTGCAAACGGCTCGGGACGCGGTGTGGGATTCAACCGGAAGGCGAAGTAGACAATTCAGAGCAACATCATCAGGGAGACCTGGGATTAGTGGCTGCCCACTAATGGCTAACTGCAAGTCTGAAGATGGATCTGGCCAAGATGATGACTTACACGCAGCTAGCCTGAATTTTGGGGATAATAACAACTGGGATTCACCTAATTTTTGTACTGACGATTGCTCACAAGAAACCCTTACCCTCTGCATCTTCAAATCTTATGTTAAGCAAAAACCAAATCTACTGGAACTTGTCTGAAAGCAATGAAGATTGAAGAACCCCTTTTCTCTCAATTGAAAAGAAAATCCTCAATCAAGAAACAGCCACAAGCAATACCCAAAACCCTTCCTCTCTATCTTTCTATGCAATAAAGAGAAGGAAGAAGCCCTTTGCCTTACAAGAGAACAGAAGTGTAAAATTGTGTAAAGCTGATGATCAGGAATACATAATAGCCACAAATGAAAAGAGGGGACCAAGAGAGGAAGAGGAAGCAAACCAACTGTAAATCAACCGTCCTCTGAAGCGAGAATTAACACAAGCCCTCAAATAAAGAAACCCGAAAACAGAAACGGAAAAAGAAAAAGAAAAAGTAAAACGCAAGTCTAAAACTATACTATTGCTTCAGCTTGATTCTTGAATATGATAATCAACCATAAAACCCAGAAAGAAAAAACAAAGCCACCTAATTCACTTGCACTTACAGGGTAGAGATAGCTGGAAACTCGATTTAGCGATCAGAGAGCAGCTTTATCTTTCTTTGTATGTGGGCTTAGAATTGGGAGAGAAGGTGCTTCGAAAAAGGGAGGCTTCCTTTATCCTCCTTCGAATTTAATGACTGTAAGGAATATAAATAATTTCTTGATTTAATAAAAAAAAAAAGGAAATTATAAGTAGAAGCAAAATACTTATGGAGGTGAGCAAGTCCATAGTACTGCCGCTAATCGCTCTTCACCTTACACAAACGCAAGTGCAGACGTGGCAAATATGTGTTCATGAATCTGTGCTCACGCGCCTACGGAACGCGGTGATGAAAGTGACATTTGATTGGGTGTCACTCTGGAATTTGGGAAAAAAAAGTAAGCAAATTTGATTGCTTCAAGGGCAAGCGCCTGTAATTTTAATCAATGTTTTTTTTACATGAAAAGTTATTAATGCACTAGATAGAAAGTCTAGTGATCCCAAAGGTTATTTGAGGCCATGGAGAGTTCTATGTCCCCTTTAATCCTACTTTATTATGAAATGGCCTCTAATAAAAAAAAAAATAAAGATTAGGTTAAAGGGTGGTGTAAAGGGTAAAATATAACCCTTAAGGTTACCCTTTAACTCTTCAAATAGGACTATTATATTAAACCCATTTGCTTCTTTTTTTGGAAAAGAATATAGAAAAGTGAAACCTTGTAATACTTAATTAATAAAGGGCTAAATTAGCCCTTTTATTATTGGAGACCATTCAACTAATAATAAACATTATATATTTATTAAGGGTTAAAATTTAGCCCCAATGTTATTATAACCCTTTGTTATTGGAAATGACCTTATGACAAATAATGGCAAAATGTAGTACTAAAAATCAGGATTTTTTCGAGCGACCGTAAATGAAACAAAATCTCACATATAAAAATTCTTGTGTTTCCATGGTGGTTTTCAAATATCCTTGATACAATTGATCATATTGAGATTATCTCTCTCGATTTTGATTTTTCGCAATGTAAGTTCTTCTAACTTTATAATACTCTTTAAAAGAGCGTGATTTTGTTTCAAAGACTGGTAATTCTGGAAGCCTTTCATAATCTATGGATAAGACATTAGCATTGTGATCTCGGACGATGAAACCAAAAGCGGATGGACTATTAGTCGTTCTAGATATATCAAAACTGATTTTCACAAAATCATTATTTGGTGGTGCCCATTTTATGTTTTTTCTTTTTCTCCTATTATGATGCACTTTCTTAGTTAGGTACTCATTATCTTCTCCATTCTTGTCTTCTACCCATGTTTTGATATGAAATAATATAAATTTCATAATGTTATTCTTTTTTAATAATTTCTTGTTATTGAAAATCACATGGTTTCTGAAGAAACATATGCTCCACCAAGTGAAGAAAACAATTCTTAGTTCTTCCCATTCAAGGTAGATTTTTAGTTGGTTTAAAGCTTCATGTGGGCGGTATAGGTTTCAATTGATTCCGCGAAATAAGTTACTTGAGCTTGGTATCATGTTTGTCATTGTTTGTCTTGTTACCGGAGAAGAAATCAATAAGTGTCCAAGGTCTTCCAAGATATGGTACACAAAACACATTCCATTGGTACAACAATGTTTTGTGTTCTTAGTGTCCCTTTGTTTGTACATTTTTTTTGTGATATTCCATATAAAATGCTTGATTTATGGGGGCATATCTAGCTTCCAAATCCATGAGCAATTGTAGTTTTTCATTATTTTTTCCTCATGGACCATTTCCACGACTGACTTTGTGGAGAATCATTCATGATTGTCCGGTGTCCAATATAGGTTGTTCGTACATCTATTGGTCAGAATTTGGATTGTTTTAAATTTGGATATTACTGGATCCGGGATGCATCCACCAAGGATGCTTTTTATTTTTACCATGTCCCATGTTCAATCAAAGGAGAAGAGCTCACAGACCCTAAGGTGAGTATTTATGTTTGAGTGGGGGGCTACCAAATTGATGATAGGTTCTCACATTATCCAATTGTCAATCCAGACTTTAATTAATTTTCCATTCCCCACTTGTGATCTAAGCCCCGTTCAATTTTCTCTCAAACTTACAAGCCTTTTCCATTGTCATGGTTTGTTTTCTTTTGAGGCGTATTCTAGGATGTTTATGTGTTTTGGGTACTTTTTGATACTACTCGAACCCAGACATTTTCGGGCTCCGCTGTATCTTCATAGAAGTTTGTAATGTAGAGCAATATTTGTGTATTTCGATTTTCTAGTAGGTAGGCCCCTTTTCTTTTGGTTTACAGATTTTGCCTCGCCCAATACATGACGTACTTTTTTGTTTCTTTATTCAAATAGAAATGCTTGTTTACCTTGTCCAATTCTTTATCAATATTTGTAGGGAGAAGGAAAGATTGCATAATAAAGCTAGGTTTTCCGTTGAGTTTGATTTTATCAATACAACAACCCCTCTTGGATAGGAAGTTGCCCTTCCATTTCGATATATAATTGTTGTTTTGATTTTGTTACCACTTCCTCAAAAGTTTATTTGTTAACTTTTCCAACTTTATTTCAATAGAAATGTTGTAAATGAGTAATTTTTTTAAATAATCCTAGAAAAAAAAGAAAAAGAAAAAAAAGAAAAAAAAATTAGTTGGGTTAAAGGATATTTTTTTTTAACCGAAGAAGGAAAAAAATGACATACCCACATTTACGTACCTAACTTCACATACACAACTTTCACATACCCAAACGTACCCAACTTTCACATGCCAACTTCAAATACCCAACTTTTACGTACCCAACTTCACTCACGTACCCAACTTTCACATATCCAACTTTACTCACGTACCCAACATCACTCACTTACTCAATATTAATTACCCGATTTTACATACCCAATTTATCCTTTTGGGGAAAATTGTAGAGTGTTATAAATTTGGTTCATTCCCTACAATTATAACTTTGGGTATTTTTCTGTCATTATGTTTTTGGGACAAAATCTGCAAATTTGAAAGTTGGGTTAGTAACGCAATTACAAAATATAGGAGCCTTTATGTGATTTAACCAAATATCAATCTTCCCCGGTCGATAAGGTTTCTAGTGGACCCAATCAACAGCGGCGGCCAGCTCCGATCGACAGCAAGCGGGAGGTTGCGGCAATGGCAAGCTGCGGCTAAAACCGAAACCCGGCCTTGTGCGAGAGAAAACGTGATATGTGCGAGGTGCCTCTGCCAGTGGTGTGGCGTCTCGATCCGGCGACGCCCGATTCCGGCCAATGATAAGGAGAAGAGAAGGTGAGCGACGCATATTCAAGTTTGCTGGTGGTGTTCCATTGAAGGACAGATCCGAGTTCACCCGATTCTGACCAAGATCCATTGTTGCAGTTGATTTTTTTTATCTATATATATTACTAAAGCAGAACCCACTTCGTCCACATGTCGCGTGCTAAGGCCAGCCACATCAGCTTTTTTCCAATTTATTTACGATATTGCCACAAGATATTTACGGATTTGCCATCATATCTTTCATAATAAAAAAAATATTAAAACTAATAAAAAGTCATCATGCCAAATCATCTTTAATCTCATGCCACATCAATTTTACTCAAAGATTAATTAAAACAAAAATAAATTTTATAACAAAAACATGCTAAAAACATATCCAGATTTTATTTTTATAATTTTTAAAAACTAATGTAGGCATATTTTAATTTACAAATATTAATTTTTTAATTTATTTTATAATTTTGAATTTTTATATCATATATTGTTTTCTTCCTTTAAATTTTGAAAATTTTGTTTTAATTAATTTTTAATTTTGAACTTTATTTTATATATAT
>BSUD01000008.1:99852879-99872686 GCA_033239045.1 Fagopyrum esculentum | reverse complement strand
TATATATATATATATATATATATATATATATATATATATATATATATATAATTTTTTTGATTTCTTATTTCTAATTTTAAAATTGTTTTCTATTAAATAATTAATAATAGTTAACAAAACTGATAAAATATCTTAACCGATTTCACGTATCTTTTCTTAAAAAAATAAATAAAACAATAATTAAAACAAAGCTTTTTAGAAGATTATACAGTGTGGTTTGTTTAACATATTAAAACAATTTTTTTTATCATTAATTATCACGGATAAAGTCAAACTAATTTAATTCATGTTTTACCGGTAACAACAATTAATAAAAAAACAAAACCAAACCAAATATTTTTAGAACAGAAGATTGTGTACTTAGTTTAATATATTATAGCAATCTCCTTTATCTTTATGAAAATATGTTAAAATTTATTTAGATAAAACCCGCACAAGGTGCGGGCATTGAACTAGTTTATAATAAAAGTGCATACTTTGTCAACAATATTAAAAATATGTGTTAGTATTCTTGAAAAAAAGGAGCATTATTAGCTAAATAATTTTTAAAAAATCATAAATTACATTAAAATATCCTTCCAATCATAATTTCAGAAAAATTATGAATTGAGTAAGGATATTATTGAAGAATTATTGTCAAAATAAATTAAATGACAGATGTTTTTATAAATAAAATGCGGAGTATTTCATTTGTAAGGAGCATTAATTTTCATTTGCAAGAATATTTCGCCAAAATATGTCTTGAATGTTGATAGAGATTGCTCATATTATTGAACCAATTATAGATTTGAAATCTACAAAACCATATTATTTATATGCTCCTGTCAGGAAATCTTTCCTACCAGAAATAAGAAAATAAAAATCAGGTCCATATGAAGAAGACTTCGAATTGTCCTTTTTTATAAACATCAAAATAATGATATAATAAATTTACTGAAAAATTATATATGAGAATAAAATCATTTTATAGAATGATTGCACCGATAATTCAGTTAGTGGGATATTAATCGGTAATCTTACATTATTTAAAAAATATTTTATTATTTTCTTGAAAAAATTTGTATGAGAATACTGTGTACATCCAATCACATAATTGTCGGGCTTTAATAGTTGACATATAAAAATGAAGTATTATGATAGTAAAATTATGTTAACAAAAAAGATTGATAGATGATAATACAATCTTTCTGTAATTTATGGAATTCAAAATAAATTAAGGATATAAAAACATTAATTATCTGCAGGATCTTGAAATCTCAAATTTGGATTCACTTGCTTTGTGCTTGATGTTGTTTCTAGGGTCAAAATTAACTACAGATCTCGATATGGCATAAATGTTAGCCTCTCTTATACTATTCATGTGCTTAATACAAAAAATAAACCTCCTAATTAGGATGATTGTACGTATTGAACTAGCCAAACATTGATGTGGTTCGACTAAATTTTAAAAAATATTTAAAATATGTTTATATTCGACTCTTTAAAAAGTGAATGAGTACGAGTAGATTGAGAAGTATAACAACCGAATGAGTTGAGGTTTGACATGCTCAAGTTCAAACCGTTTATAAACGAATTATAAAACCTCCCACATATAAGGTGCATTATATATACGTGTGTGTATTGTAAAAAAATATGGTTTACGATTTAAATATGTTCATATTCGATCCATCAAGTCCATGAAGATGGTTGGGGTATTAGTGAGCCCAAATGACATTACTACAAAACTCGTAGTGACCATATCTCGTCCGGAATGCCGTCTTTGCCACATCTTCTTCTCAAATTGTTAGCTGGTGGTAATCAAACCTCAAGTCTATCTTGGAAAAGACCATCGACCCTTGCAACTGGTTGAATATGTCATCAATTCTTAGCAAAGGTTACTTGTTCTTTACCGTTATCTTGATCAGCTCACGACAATCGATGTGCAAGTAGAGGGAACCGTCTCTCATTTTTGCAAAAATACACAGGTGTTCTCCATGGCGGTGCATTGGTTCCAATGAACCCTTATCAACAAGATATTGAAATTGCGTTTTCAATTTCGTCCTCATATCGCGTATCTTTAGAAGTGTCATTCTATAAGACGCCTTGGAGATTGGAGTTGAGCCAAACTCAACCTTAATGGCAAAATCCACATCCCGACGTAGTGTAAGTCACGGTACGTCATCAGGAAAGACATCGGGAACTCATAAATAATTAGAATCCGTGATATCTCGGATTCCATCTTTTCTTCTCCCGTCATATAACATAAGGACCGTCACAACCTTGCCTTAACAACTAACAGGTGGTCATGGTACTAATAATTTTTCCCCAATATGTTAGGTGACGTTCTTTAGACACTTGTATTGCTCCTTCTTTAGCTTTGCCGGTGACCGTTCTCTTTCAAAGATCCGTCATCCCTTTAATTCGAACAATTTGCTTGAGTCTTCTATCTCATGGGAACTTAGTTAAGCAATCTTTCAACTTAATCCCCTTTTTCCACTTTGAAGGCATGGTTGTAAAAGTCTTCTAAGATCTCGCACTTATGTACAAGCATAAGGGTCCTAACTGCAGGATTCAATCATGCCTCAAAATAATCGATCTTATCTTTTTCGCTTTCCATGATATTCCCATAATTTGGGAGAAATTCATTGTTCTTTGTATTAGCTTGTACCACATGCATTCTTTCTTCAAGTGGGTGTAAAAACTTACTTTATTTACTTTATGCAACGTCAATCCAGCAATTAGAGATTCTTATCCTTAATCTTTCATATACTTCTCGTACATCCCAAGCCAGCTTCATAACTTCAATAACTCAGTCTTCTCGAATTCTGGTCATCCATGGATATACTTCAGATGCGGATTACAATACTAAACAATTCATAATATACCAGGTATAGGAGAGCATGGAGACTGGTGACCCTAACTCAATACGTAATTAACCTAAAAACTCGACTCGACTCAAAACTTGACTCAATCAAAACTCAACTCAATCAAAACCCGAACCATACCTTTGATACCAACTTCTGTAACGTCCCCAAAAGCGGGTCAGGCGTCACAACGTCAAGGGACCTGGACGGGGGTCTCTAATGGCTTTAGAGAGAAGAAATCAAAAGGATAAGTAAATAAATTACAACATGAGTGGCCTTGACTTGCCAAATAATGAAAGATATGAAATTCAAAAGACGTCCCATGACGGAAACTACATAGGGTTCCAAAAACCCAATATTGAAATAACCGCAAACGGTCAACAAAAAGTCGGACTTATAAAAGCAAACCATCCCAAGAGATATAAATCAAACTTAGGAGCAAGTCCTAACGAAACAAGACCACCTGAACCCATCCAACATGACTCACACTAGGGTCCATGACCTTCATGCTCTTCAATCGGTCATATACCTAATTATGTTAAAAATATAACCAGCCATACCATGGTGGGCTTAGTCTATGTGGAAGACTAACCCTACCACGGTGGGCTAGTTATGTTTTTAACATAAACAGGTACAATACCAATTCAAGATAATGGAGGTCATGGAACCTAGTGTGAGTCATGTCGGTTGGGTTGGGGCAGCCTTGTTTTATTAGGACTATCTCATAAATTTGATTTATAAAGCTCAATATGTTTAGTTTTGGTAGAGTTTCGGAAACGACCCTGATAAAGGTCTAACAAGTCGAAGTTCGACAACTGTCGATCGACTTTCGTCTTTTGACGCTATGTAAGTATTTTGGAAATCTCGAAAATGATTTTGCATATTAAAGTATGAGTTGGAATATTAGAATATAATATGCCTAGTTTGGAATTCTAGGTACGCTCTTGGTTGGATAACGAGTTTTGGACAAACCCTAAGAGAAGTAAAATCCAAACTCAGTTCGGGACTATGTAAGTCACTCTTATACCTACTAGATGGTGTTGTGATATATAGTTTGATGAGGGATCATCCCCAACACTACCTCAAGGGCCAACTACTAGATCAAGGGTTAAGGCATTAAAGGACAAGACAACCACAACATCTTCAAGCCGCATCATGGAAGGAGTCATCACTAGAACAAAAGCAAAGACCAATGAAGATGAAGTTGCTAGCTTATTAGCAACATGTACACTCAAAGAGATCCTACTCACACTTAGGTCTCCTTTGGTGACATTGTTGACTACCATGGAAGGGCCAAGAAGATCCAACAAGCATAGAAGGTTGCTAGAACGAAAAAAGAGTTCCAGAGAAGAAACCTCAGCCTTGATGACCGAAATCTCGCCCGAGATTTTCACAATAATTGAACGAGATTTGGCTCTTGTCGAGAGTTACAAGATCCAACCGTGATCTTATTAGTTATAGATACTTGTATTACTTTAATACCTTTAAAGCTCTTAAACATTCTAAAAGATATTTGTTGATCCTATCTTTTAGTTGTAGATTTTATCTTTTCTTAGAATCTTCCCTATAAATAGACTTAGAGGGGGAGATTATTAGGTAGACTGAATCTGATTATTATTTCCACTATATTGTGTGAACTCGCTGCTTCGCTCACGAATTTAGTGTTTTATTCATCTATTCAATCAAAAGAGAGAGTCTTTGATTGAATCGCTGTGAGTCCTTGCTAGATTGTACTTGTGTGTGTTAATCTTCTTAAAGGTTGGTGTTCCTGATCAATTCTAGTCCCTCCTTGTGCTTGTCTTACTTAAAAGGCTTGTGTAAGGTTAAAGAAGTGAGGTTTAATGTAAGCTCTTCGTTAAGAGGTTTTGACACATAATTGGTCAAGGTTCTTTGCGGGAGTATCTTGGTTCGTAACTTCCTATATTTTCATTCATTTCATTCCATAAACCATCTTCTTATCTTTGCATTATCAACCCATCATATTCACGTTCTTTGATCGAGTTTTCATAAATCTCGACCGTACATAGAATCTCGTCCGAGATTCCAATCCGATATTTGTTCTCTGAGGCTGTTCGTGGATTTTCAATCTAGATCAGACAATCGCGACTTCAACCCCACATCAAAGTGACATCAGAGCTCAATCGATTGAAGTCCGTTCCAGGTTTTAGTCAATTTTAATTGAATCTTCTTTAAGTCATATAAAATTGAGTCTTTTCTTGTTTCGATTATCTTTGCGAAATTATTTGAGTTTAATGTGCGTTGACTTGTGTCTTTTGAAGAGAGAACAACCATATCTAAACACAAAGCCATCCTTGACCTCAACGAAACCTCGCCCAACCTCATCCAAAATATCGCTCGAGATTTTGAGCATAAAGTTGAGATCTTTATGTTACTTTTTTTTCCCAAGTTTTGTAAAATTTCTATATCCAATTGAAGTTCATATATTTATTGGACTTGAGTCAAATCTAATGAATATCCGGCTGCTTATTCAGAGAGGAAGGAGTTTTACAAGATATTATTGTCAAAATCTTATCTAGTAGGTGCGATCTTATCATATCCATTGAATTCTAACCGAATATCATTTCCAACAATCATATCTAAGCCCCCAACAATAAAAGATCCCCAAAGCAACCAGGAAGTAGTATAACCCAGAAGTGGTTGTTGATTATCGAAGTTCACTGTCGAATCAACAATCTCGGCAAGATAACACTACACCTCGACGGACATTTTGACCGCGGTTTCTACTGTTGCAAATTTTCGAGAAATTGTTGAGGCATAATATGAAGAATCGAAGTGCACCCTGTGAAAGAGTACATCTAGAGAAGAATTTCTATACCATCCTTACTCTAGTTACGAGCCTTAGTAGACCACAAACATCGATCTCTCCCAACCTGAGATCATTTCGGCCGAGATTTATTACTTTTGACTGAGATTTTGTCGAGACCAAAATCAAACCCGAATATCTCTCTCTCCAACTCCGTAGGTTCAAGGTAAGTAATTCTCGCTTTTGTCGAAGATCCGCCCCCGTGCCTCTATAGCATTGTTAAGCTAAGATCGTATCACGCAAAAGTCTTAAATTTATAACTCGATATATTTTTCCTAACTCCTAGCGAACCCACAGTGTATGGGTCGTTTTGTAGTAAGGATAGTATTTCGAGGTCGAACACAAAGACTAAGGTGAAATTGAATCAAATAGTGACTAAGGATAGTGTAAATCTGGTGAAGAAAGGATGAAGGAATAAAGAAAAGAAAATCACAATGTTTTTGGATTGGTTTTGTGGTGATCTTGCAAGGATCACAATATCATGCAAGATTAACAATTCAACCGAACAACTAAACTAGCAAAACAAACAAGCAAACAAACACGAGGTATGTGATCAAAGAGAGAAAAGCGGATTCTAGGGGTTAGAAATTCCGGTTATGGCATTGGACTCAAGCTTCTAATCATTCTTTGGATTAGCTATGTTATGTTGGGAAATAATGTTTCTCAAATGGGGTGAGTTACCGGGTAGGTCTCATGACCCACTAATCCCACACCTAAGGTCCTATTACCGGGTAAGTCTCTAGGAGCCTAAGGTTGGGAATTCATCACAAACCGGATTGCTATCTAAAGATCTAACCTCTCCTTACCGGGTTAAGTCTCGGGAAGGCAAGTCCCAAACATCAATCCTAGCACACTCAATCCAATAACGGCTTCTGAGGCTCACTACTACCTAGAGTTCATCATCTTTGGTACTTAAGATCGGAAATCACCGGGTAGGTCTCTTTCCTCACTTAGATTGCTAGCATTAGGTCACCCTAGGCTAGATTAAGCTTAACAAACACTAGGATTTCAACAATCTAACATCCTAACATGCAGATTTATCAATACAAGCAAGTCAGACAAAATCACGGGTAGTTCATCTCATTCCACGACCGTGGTCTGGTTAAAACGAACCGTGGTTTTCAAGAGCAGCTAAGTATGAGCAAACAAATCATCCATAGGTACATTTAAGTCCATTCTATCATAGTCCAAGCCATAACCATCGTTCCCTTACCCTAGAATCGCATCTATTTAGCCAACAACATGCATCTTATCAATCAAACTCAACAAGCATACATCAATGGATTCCATAGCAAGAAAATAGAATGAAAGAGAAACGAAACAAGTAGGATAAGAAAATCAAGCTGAATAAAAGTCAAGAAGGACTTACAACCCTTCAAAAGAAGGTTCGAATCATTTCTTACAACCCTAGCAAATGTCTTCAACAAAACGCACTCAAAACCACTAAAAAACTATGAAAACTATGAAACTAGTGTTCTTCTTCTTCTTCTTCTTCTCCAAAATGAGAGTGTTTCTTCTCCTCCAAGAGTAGCTCCAATCCAATGGTGTGTTGTTGTGAGAGTGTGGGAGAAAGTGGAAATCAGAATCCTCTTTAGAATCAGCCTGCAAGACTACTTATAGCCTCCACCAAGAGCAAGAGTCGGTTATGGAGATCGTGGGACAGCTGTCCCAGCTGTCCAGAGGGAATCACGGTCCAATTCCATGCCCGTGGAAGTTCTAGTTACCGTGGTTTTGGTGTTTCAGCCCTCTTTTGATCGTTGAGCCATGAGTTGGTGCAAGGCATGCACCAACATGGTCCTATGTGTTCTCCTAGCTTGCTCCATAATGAGTCCGGAAATGTGTCATTGCGAGGAATGATCCTCGAATGTATCGATTAAGCTCCAAAAGCTCCCAAAATACCTACAAAATATGCAAAGGTCCGTGTAGACGTCTATCTCGACAAATATACATGAATTGAACGTAAACGTCATGAACTAATGCCAAACTATGCATGAATAGCGGGAAAAACTATCTAAATGGATACCTAGACTAACGTCATAAATCGTGTTATCAAAATACCCCATACTTAAGGTTTGCTCATCCCCGAGCAAGACCCAACTATAGACTAAGAGATGACATGATTTATGCATGCAGAAAAACAACAAAATCTTTTTGGAATTGTGCTTCTAATATTGGATCACCTTCATAGTCATGTTTCATGGCGATGGACAACAATCATGCGTCAAATGAATGAAGGCATAGAAAGACAATTATACTTAACTTGAAAGCATGCATGCAAGGTGAAAATGAAGGAGTCAAGATGATCATGAGTATATCCAATCTAGATCACTAAGTCTTGCACACATGCAAATAGGTCACAAGGACTTAGGAAAGAAGAGGCCAAGAAACGTTGTGAATAGGTGGGATTTTTAGGTCATGTGATGCTAATCCGGGAAAGGAACCAACTCCACAATTTCGCTTTGATCAACTTCCCAACAAGTGTATAATTTTCTCCATCTTTTCTTTGTTTTCTTTTCTTTTTCACTTTCTTTTTCTTTCACTTATTTTTGAGACAATGACATTGGTGTACAAAAGCCGAAACCTTCGTGATTAGCGGACCTCGGGATTTTTCCGATGTGCCTCACACCGGGCACACATACCAAGGCTCGTTAGGACATTTGGTTTATCCGACTTTGGCAAGGCACAAACACCCGATTATGTGAATGGTGCCGAGTTACTCATCATCAAAACCAAAGTCCCCAAACTTATATTTTTTTCTACACTTTTCACAACAAATTCAGCACTTCATTCACAACATTCTTTCATCAACAACTTCACCCCACACTTGCTTTTCACACACATCAACACACTAGCATGCTCCTATTCCCGGATGGGTCAAAAGAGGTCAAATTTTATATCAATTGAGGTGCTCAAACAACATGATCAAGATGAGAAGTAGAGAAAGATGAATTGCCTTAATCACTCCTAAATGATGTGCAAGAACTAGTATGTAATTTCGACCATCAATCCTCAATCCAATCAAGGAAAACATCATGATCACAATTCATACATAGGATTCAAGATAAGTACTTCAAGTCTACATATGCATACATCCATTCAACACATAAGGCCATCTATAGCCAATTCACAAGACAATATCATCATAAGGGTCATTCCCAAACCTAGAAGCACTAAATTTTTTTTAAATTTTCTATTTTTTTGGAATTTTCGAAATATGTATGCACAATGCAAAACATAATGAAACATGTGACAATATGAAACTATCATAGATGCTAATCATGCAAGTGATCATGAAAACCGCACCGCATACTTAGAAACACATTGTCCCCAATGTGTAAATGAAGTAAAGAAGAGAGAAAGAGGGTCCTCACAATGTAAAAATGGTTTTTCTTTGGTATTTTGGCTCGCTCATGTGGAGTGATGGTGGATGATCTATCAAAGATGGTAGAGAGCTCAAGGTGTTCGTTATGGCATCGGGACCCGCGCTAAGCACCGCTAGCCGTCCAAGTCCCACATCCGCTCCACCCATATTTGATATGGGATCATCATCATCAACTCATGCCTTGCAAGACCTCCATGTTACCAAGACTCTAGCACATAAACACAAAAAGCACACAAGAATACACAAAAACAGAAAAATGAAAACCAAAACAAAAACGAAAAGGGAAAGATGGTACCAATGGGTTGCCTCCCATCAAGCGCTTCTTTAAGGTCATTAGCTTGACCAAATTCGGGAGCGTCTCACTCAAGGTGAAGTGGGGAAATCATATCCACCGGAGCTCCCGGGATATACTTCTTCAAACGGTGCCCATTCACCTTAAAATCTCCACAATGCTCCCCGTTGATACGCCCCCGGATGGCGATGCCATCCGTGTTCCGGCTAGAAGGACCCGCACATTTTGGAAGACCGTTATTATTATTCGGCTATTTAATAATAAGTCTTTTTGTATTCGGAACTTTAATTCCGGAACTTAATTCCGTGAATTAAATTCCGACCTTTCATATTTTAGGCTTTTCATATTCGGAACTTAATTCCGACTTTTAATTCCGTCATTTATGTTAAGACTCTTTGTATGGCCTCCATCCACTATATAAGGATGGCTTGACTCATTTGTAAGGCATGTCTAAGTTGAAATCTAAGTATTGAGAAGGAAAACCCTCTTACTTAGTTTAGGCATCACTTCTCCTTCAATCCCCTTAAAGTTCTTGCTTGGATCTAGTCTTTGATCCAAGCCTTCATACTCGAGGATCCTTTTGGAAGGATCAACTATTATCTACTCCACTTCGTGGATAATTCGATCAAACTAGATCGGATCAACCGTACGCTTCCGCATCCATTTCTAAGCTTCCACCGCTCAAGTTCTATGTTTGATCCATCTCGAACGATCAAGAAGAAGTAGTTGAAGTTTCTCCTCGATCTAGACCGCCCGTTTTTGCATCATTGGTATCAGAGCTCGGGATTGAGGTCAAGTTCTTTACTTGTGTTCTTGATTGTTCTTCATCAAAAATTTTTTCTCTTCAATATTGTTGAAGATCTTCAAGTGTTCTTCGAAGATCTTCAATTGTTCTTCGGCGTTCTTCGAAGATCTTCAACCGTTCTTCAGTATTCTTTGAAGATCTTCAAGTGTTCTTCATCGTTCATCATGTTCTATGACGATTCTGATTCTTATGATGAGGATGATGAATGGTTACCTCCTCCATATCCACTGAAGGCCAAGCAAACCACCCGGAGGTACCAACGGAGAGAATACTTTAAGGAGGAGGTGTGGTTGCCTCCTCCGGACCCACCAAGGCCCCACCGACGGCGTCCTAGTCTCCAAGAGGAGTGGGTGCCTCCTCCGGACCCACCACGTCCGACTTATTCCATGGATGGGCACCACCGATATCCACATGAACGCCAACAACGTGCTGCCATCTTAGCCAAAGAAAATGACGCTCTAAAGCGTGAGTTAGAAGTTTTGAAGGCACAAATGGCTTCCCTCATGACGGCCGCCCAACAAGATGAACCTCAAGCGGTGTCACAACCACGGTGTGAGTTGGTGGTCCAACCGTTGTGTGACGAAGTTGCAAACAAGGAAGATGTCATCATTCAAACTTGTGCCCCGATAATTCCTATTCAATTGGTCAATCCGTTACATGGAAAGTTCTTTGAAGATGACAAAGACGAGGCCATTTTTGAGAGGGAAAAAGAATCCAAACCCGACAACGGTACCATTTTGTTGATGGAAAGCCAACTTGAGCCGGACGATTCGAGGTTTGTCTTTATGATGCCCACTCACTTATCCCTCATCTGGCCGTTCCATATTTTCAGCATGGCCCCTCCATTCAAAGTCAAGACCAATTACGGCATAAGAGGCAAAGTCCACCGCATCACCACCATTTGGAACTACAAGTTTGAGCCTCCCGATTTCAACAAGCTTGGCGGCCCCAACATCCTTGTGAAAGACTACAAGTCCAAGCCGCCCGACTCCGACATTATGCATCCAAGGCTGAATTTCAAGGGTCTTGCTCCTCAAGTGACTCCTTTCTTTTTTGACGGTGAAACGAGGACGTTTCACATTTAGGAGGAGGAGAATGATACGCCCCCGGATGGCGATGCAATCCGTGTTTCCGGCTAGAAGGACCCGCACATTTTGAAGACCGTTATTATTATTCGGCTACTTAATAATAAGTCTTTTTGTATTCGGAACTTTAATTCCGGAACTTAATTCTGTGAATTAAATTCCGACCTTTCATATTTTAGGCTTTTCATATTCGGAACTTAATTCCGACTTTTAATTCCGTCATTTATGTTTGAACCTTTTGTATGGCCTCCATCCACTATATAAGGATGGCTTGGCTCATTTGTAAAACCATGTCTAAGTTGAATACTAAGTATTGAAAAGGAAAACCCTCTTACTTAGTTTAGGCATCACCTTCTTCTCCCACCATCTTTAAAGTTCTTATCTTGGATCTAGTCTTTGATCCAAGCCTTCATACTCGAGGATCCTTTGGAAGGATCAACTAAACGCTTCCGCATCCCAAACTCATAGTTTGATCCAATTTGAACGATCAAGAAGAAGTAGTTGAAGTTTCTCCTCGATCTAGATCTTCCCGTATTTTCTATCACCTGCCTGTATCAACCGCTCCATGGAGAAAGATCTTCTTCACCACATAAGGACCCGTCCATCTTGACTTTAGCTTTCTGGGGAAGAGCCGCAACCTTGAGTTGAAGAGAAGGACAAGGTCATCTTCACTCAACTCCTTCGGGATGAGACGCTTGTCATGCCAACGTTTGGTCCTTTCTTTGTAGATCTGGGCGTTTTCATAGGCATCCAACCGGATCTCCTCAAGGGCGTTCATGTCTAGCAACCTCTTTTCACCGGCCTCCTTGAGGTCAAAATTCAGCCACCTTATAGCCCAATACGCTCTATGCTCCATCTCCACCCGAAGGTGGCAAGACTTGCCATAGACTAGCTTGTAGAGAGTGGTGCCAATCGGTGTCTTGAAAGCGGTTCTATATGCCCACAAAGCATCATCGAGCTTCATAGCCCAATCCTTTCTCGTCCTAGAAACCGTCTTCTCAAGTATCCCCTTTATCTCGCGGTTGGAGATCTCCACTTGGCCACTAGTTTGGGGATGGTAGGGTGTTGCCACCTTATGAGTCACCCCAATGATACGCCCCAACCAAAGGATCAAACGATGCAAGATAAACGAAGAACTAAAGAAAACATACACGTGTTTTGGATTTGTGATAATTAAAAATAAAGTACAAGATATGTATTGCTAGAGATTCAAGCATCTCACTATCCACTCTACAATACTCACATCAACTCTCACAAGCCTCTCACCTATGAGATCAAAAACAAGGCCAAAAGTCATAATAAAAAATATAGGCCTTAAAGATCCACATAATGAGGCATTGATTTTGGACTCTTCACATCTTGACCATAAATCCGGCTGTTGGAAGAAGTGAAATTAAGACCAATCTCTTGGACGAATCTGCTCTTGAAGTCTTCAACAATATTATAGCCCTTGAAATCAGCTTTCCAACAAGTATTTACGGACCTTCATTGGATAAACGTAGCATTCGTTATGACCAAAATACTGAAGGGTCGAATTAAAGTGAAGCCGTTTGCATTGGTTTCCTGGATCACATCATCCTCTCCACCTTTTAAAAAGATTCGTCCTCGAATCTTGATGCCTCTTATTGACTTACATCGAATAAGGCTCTGATACCACTTGATGATACGCCCCAACCAAAGGATCAAACGATGCAAGATAAACGAAGAACTAAAGAAGACATACACGTGTTTTGGATTTGTGATAATTGAAAATAAAGTACAAGATATGTATTGCTAGAGATTCAAGCATCTCACCATCCACTCTACAATACTCGCATCAACTCTCACAAGCCTCTCACCTATGAGAACTAATGCCTTCACCCTCGCATCTCACAAAGGCAACCCACCCGGCATCTCACCAAGGAGGAGGTTTCGGCATCTCACCAAAAACCAAGTAACCAAATTGTTTTCCAAATATTATCAACTCACACTTATTTTTTTCTATGAATCAACCAAGCCTTTAAATAGGGAAAATAAGGCTAGATGAAAGATCAAAAACAAGGCCAAAAGTCATAATAAAAATATAGGCCTTAAAGATCCACATAATGAGGCATTGATTTTGGACTCTTCACATCTTGACCATAAATCCGGCTGTTGGAAGAAGTGAAATTAAGACCAATCTCTTGGACGAATCTGCTCTTGAAGTCTGCAACAATATTATAGCCCTTGAAATCAACTTTCCAACAAGTATTTACGGACCTTCATTGGATAAACGTAGCATTCGTTATGACCAAAATACTGAAGGGTCGAATTAAAGTGAAGCCGTTTGCATTGGTTTCCCGGATCACATCACCCCATACTTAGCCAAAAGTGTCCCAAAGTTCCTATTCGTGAAGTGCTTTCCTCCATCGCTTATTATCACCCTTGGTGTTACAAACCTAGGGAAGATCACTCGGTTGAAGAACCTGATAGCATGAATTATAGTCTATATTTCAGGGTTTGTTTGGACGTTTTATCTTTCATAATCTGCATGTTTGTATGTGCATAATGTGATTTTACTACCATTTCATCTACCTTTGCGAGAATCGAGGTCTACACCTAGTTCTGTTGTAATTGCAGGTAATATGGTACGTTTTGCATCAAAAAGGAGCAAAAGGAGTCATGAGTAATTTGGAGCTACATCCAGGAAGCATAGCCATGGATTAAATATTTACTTTGGACCAGTTTTGAGAGATTTCGCATTCAGTTGTGACTCACCTCGGTTGACCAGAGAACATCTCGACCGAGGCGATCCAGAGACGCCGACTCGACCGAGGCGAACACCTAGGACGCGGCGAGAATATTTTATTCTTGGCTGAGATCTTTTTAAAGTTGGAAAGTGATCTTATATTTTTGGGCTTGGCTTCTGGAAGGAAGGAGATATGCAGAATCATATATTTTACCTATTTTTATGGGAAAAGATCTTTCTAAGATATCTTATCTTTGGAGGGTTATTTTCCTATAAAAAGGGTCGGATTTCCCACAAATCCGGCATCCGCTATCAGCGCAAGATCACGCTATACCTTCGATTAGGGTTTATAGCACGCAGCAGCAGCAGCAGCATACTCCAATTGGGAGTTTTTGAAGGAACCTTTTTGAAGGTTGAAGGAAGATTGAAGTCTATAGCTTTTATAGCTTTATTGGAGGGTTTTTGTAAGATTGTCTTTAATTCCCTCACTTGTTGGCTTGTCTTGTTGGATTGCTATCCAAGGAACGCTTTTGTTGTGATATTTGATTCAGTTATTGAAGTCTTTTCCTTAAATTCTTCTTTGTTCAAATATTCACCTTCTTCCCATATATTTAATACTTTCATTATGATGATGAGTGGCTAATTTCCTTGTGTGATTCTAGGGTGATTGGCTGAAGGTTGTGGGAAAAACAATGATAGAATAATCTTAGATTCCAGTAGGATCCTGAAAGTTCGAGTCTTTAACCTTAACCCTAAGCATCTCGTTCAGTCGATGAACATCTCGGCCGGGGTGGAATTTGGCTGACCGAGGTGACTTATCTGATCCGAAACTGAGAGTTAAGTGTTAGAGTTTGCCAAATCCTATTCTTATTACACCTTTCCTGGTTCAAAGCAAGCTTAGGATGAGACTTACCCGGTAATTCCTTAGTTTGTGTACCAACGATCATAAGTGTAGGTAATAAAGGTTTATCCTTTATTGGGGTTTGAGTGTGCTTCCATCCCATCTTTGTGAGTTAGCCTGAGACTTACCCGGTAAAGGTTGATTCTATTCCCTTAGATGGTGTGTTAGTTTGAGGTTATAGTTCTTTATCTTGATTCCTTGAGACTTACCCGGTAATAGGAGTTACGGTTTAGGATTAGTGAGTAGTGAGACTTACCCGGTGATCTATTCCACTTTAGTAACACCTTCCCTATGCAAAAATCTCAGCTTTGTCCGCTTATCTATAGATCTTGAGTTGGAACCACAACTAGATGCTTTAATCCCTAGAATTGCATGTTTGCTTTATTTGACATCTTATTCATCTTTGATTGTGATAATTGCTCTTGTGGTTAGTATTCACGTAGCTTACCGTATTGACTTTGTTTCACCGAGTCCCTGAGATCGACCCCTGGAATTTCTTGCTTTTTACTACGATTGACCCGTACACTGCGGGTTCGCATCCTTGTTTTAAGCTTAAGTCTAAGGGAATAGAATCAACCTTTACCGGGTAAGTCTCAGGCTAACTCACAAAGATGGGATGGAAGCACACTCAAACCCCAATAAAGGACAAACCTTTATTACCTACACTTATGATCGTTGGTACACAAACTAAGGAATTACCGGTGGTCCGAGCTTGATAGCATGAATTATAGTCTATATTTTAGGGTTTGTTTGGACGTTTTATCTTTCATAATCTGCATGTTTGTATGTACATTATGTGATTTTACTACCATTTCATCTACCTTTGCGAGAATCGAGGTCTACACCTAGTTTCGTTGTAATTGCAGGTAATATGGTACGTTTTGCATCGAAAAGGAGCAAAAGGAGTCAAGAGTCATTTGGAGCTACATTGAGGAGCAAAAAGGAATCCTTCAGGAAGCATAGCCATGATTAAAGATTTACTTTGGACCAGTTTTGAGAGATTCTACACTCAGTTATGATCACCTCGGTTGCCCAGAGATTCATCTCGACCGAGGCGATCCAGAGACACCGACTCGACCGAGGCGAACACCTAGGACGCGGCGAGAATATTTTATTCTTGGCTGAGATCTTTTAAAATTGGAAAGTGATCTTATATTTTTGGGCTGAGTTTCTAGAAGGAAGGAGATATGCAGAATCATATATTTTACCTATTTTTATGGGAATATATCTTCTTAAGATTTATTATCTTTGGAGGTTTATTTTTCCTATAAAAAGGATTGGATTTTCCACAAATCCGATCATGCTTAGAGGCTGCATACACCGCATACAATCCGATTACAGCTGAGGACATGCAGCAGCATACTCCAATTTGGGAGAGATTTGAAGAACCTTTTTGAAGGTTGAAGGAAGATTTGAAGACTATAGCTTTATAGCTTTTTGGAGGGTTTTGTAAGATTGTCTTCAATTCCTTTCCTTGATTGTCTTGTCTTGTTGGATTATTATCCAAGGAACGATTTTGTGTGATATTTGATTCAGTTATTGGAGTGTTTTCATTAAATTCTTCTTTGTTCAAATATTCACCTTCTTCCCATATATTTAATACTTTCATTATGATGATGAGTGGCTAATTTCCTTGTGTGATTCTAGGGTGATTGGCTGAAGGTTGTGGGAAAAACAATGATAGAATGATCTTAATCACAGTAGGATCCTGAAAGTTCGAGTCTTTAACCTTAACCCTAAGCATCTCGTTCAGTCGATGAACATCTCGGCCGGGGTGGAATTTGGCTGACCGAGGTGACTTATCTGATCCGAAACTGAGAGTTAAGTGTTAGAGTTTGCCAAATCCTATTCTTATTACACCTTTCCTGGTTCAAAGCAAGCTTAGGATGAGACTTACCCGGTAATTCCTTAGTTTGTGTACCAACGATCATAAGTGTAGGTAATAAAGGTTTATCCTTTATTGGGGTTTGAGTGTGCTTCCATCCCATCTTTGTGAGTTAGCCTGAGACTTACCCGGTAAAGGTTGATTCTATTCCCTTAGATGGTGTGTTAGTTTGAGGTTATAGTTCTTTATCTTGATTCCTTGAGACTTACCCGGTAATAGGAGTTACGGTTTAGGATTAGTGAGTAGTGAGACTTACCCGGTGATCTATTCCACTTTAGTAACACCTTCCCTATGCAAAAATCTCAGCTTTGTCCGCTTATCTATAGATCTTGAGTTGGAACCACAACTAGATGCTTTAATCCCTAGAATTGCATGTTTGCTTTATTGACTTCTTATTCATCTTTGATTGTGTTAATTGCTCTTGTGGTTAGTATTCACGAAGCTTACCGTATTGACTTTGTTTCACCGAGTCCCTGAGATCGACCCCTGGAATTTCTTGCTTTTTACTACGATTGACCCGTACACTGCGGGTTCGCATCCTTGTTTTAAGCTTAAGTCTAGGGTTATAAATTTAAAGCTTGCACACACCGTTTGGAGCGAACAAGTTTTTGGCGCCGTTGCCGGGGACTTGGTCTAGACCAAGCCGGTTGCGGTTTGCTTTCGGGGCACTTGCCCCTGTTGCTACTAACTACTCTTTCTATGAGTTTTGTAGTTTTCAGGATTTCCGATGACTACATTTGATCCAGCCTGGATAGCAAGACAAAGTGCTAGGGCGGACCATTATGAATACTTGGAGGAGAAGTATTCCTTCTATTGGTTCAACAATGAATGGGAAAGAGAAGAGGTCATTCAACGTGAACTTACGATGTGGGATGAACTGAATGTCCCTAAAAAGATTTGTGAGCAACCTCTTGAAGATTCTCTTGAATCAAGATGGGAGAGGTTGATGAAGAAGGTGGAGGAGCTCAAGGAAAGCACCCTATCCTATGCTAAGCCGGAAGAGGAGCATAAGGAAGTGTTGCACGTTTCGAGCATACCTCCAGTCAAACCAGAAGTTTCTCCTGAAGCTTTTAAGGGAGAAGATGTGGAAGATCTCGATCTGACTGTTGAGACCTCGGTCGAGGTGGAAGTGACCTCGGTCGAGATGAATGAAGAACCTGCAGAACCGGAAGAGGCAGATGCAGAAGACTTTGGCCAAATTACTGAGATTGTGGTCAAGGTGGAAGAAAGACCAGCTGATTTGAGAGAGATTTCGTGTGTGGATTATCAACCCAACATGAAACTTGTCTCAAACCTTGGAGAACTTTGCAAGGTACATTCTCCTACTTCATTTGAATTCCCTATTAATATTTCTGAATTTTTCAGGAAGGCACCGGAGAGTTGGAGGTCTCTTCCGAAAGAACCTCCAAAGATCAAGATGAAACCTCCCTTGAAACTGTTGGAGGAAGATGCTCCTTGGATTACAAGGAGTGAAGTTCTCAAGCACTACACCGTTAAGGCGATGAAGTGTTTCTTGTTCAAGCATGGGGCCCCTCGCATGCTCAGGACCCTGTACCATCCCCAAGCTAAAGATGGGGAAGGTGCTATGATTCTCGAGAAATTGTTTTCTCGATCCAGGAAAGGATGGGGCACGAGGGTAGATTATGTCCCATTGAAGTGCAGGAAATCTAGAAGAATTCCGGTGAGAATCAAACCGTACAAGCTTGTACGTGGGAGATCTTACCATTTGTCGGTGAAATTAGGAACCGGAACCTTTTTGGAAGATTCTTATGATGGATGTGATGAGCACTCCACGACGTTCGAAGTGCATTAAGTAATCACATGCCGCATGGTCCAGCTAGCGACCTTAAATCAAGCGCTTCTTGGGAGGCAACCCAAGGTATTGCTTTCTTTTCCCGTTTTCTAGTCTAGCTTAGATAGTTTTTGTTTTTGCTTTGCTTTGCTTTGTTTTTGGCGTTCTGGACAGACAACAGGGAATATCTAAGGAAGGAGCATAACTGGAAGGACAGAAGTTCGAGATTATGAGAAGACAGAAGCATTTCGGTTACTGTCAGAGCACCTCGACCGAGTTTATTCTTGAGCAACCGAGGCGACTAGGGTTTCTGCAGAACTACCTCGGTCTGTACCACCTCGGTCCAGTCGAGACCATCTCGATCGAGGTGACAACAGATCCAGGAACGGTATAAATTGGAAAAAAATTTATTTTTACCTTTTTATCTTCTTCACCTCGACCGCGGCGACAGTCCACTTCGCTCTCTCTCAGATCTTGCTCGTTTTCGAAGATTTCTGCTTCTAAACTGTGATTGAAGGGTAGAGGAACCGATTGCAACAACAGATCTGCAAGAAAATCGAACGAATCGACCGAAACGAGGTAAAACAAGTCGAAACCCTAACTCGTTCATTCGTTTCGATTTGGGCTTTGGTTGCCCCTGATTCTGCTGAGAAAGGATTTAAGTACCCCTTAGGAAGCAATTGTAGTGATTTTGGGAGGAAAAGAACTGAATTTCTGAGAATTGGAATCGTAACTGCTGTGCCTCGGTCCGGTCGAACTGCATCTCGACCGAGGTGATTCTTGAGTCTTGTCAGCAACCGAGGTGGTCTGACAGTGTTGAGTGAGAATGAGTTCCGATCGTCGTCTAGCCCTGAGAGACAGATCTTCACCCTCCCCTTCTCCCTCTTCTTCCCGTCCTTACCGCCCGGTTATCCACGAGAGATGCCGGGTAGACTATGAGCGGATAGCTAGCCGTCCAGTTATCGCACCACGATTTCTGGACGTGTCGGCTTTCGATTGCCTAGGGTTAGATGCTGACCTTAGGAGGATGATTGCTACTGTAGGGCTGGATCAGTTTACTGAGATCCGAGCCCCAGCTTATTTGGAGCCGACCTTAGAGTTTGTTAGCTCCTTCTCCTACCTTCCCACAGACCGGTCTGTGAAGTACCGGTTGATGAACCGGAACTTCATAGTTCCTTTAGAGGTTTGGAGAGAGATTTTCGGCTTTTCCGAGCCCACCGCCACTGATTTCCCCTCCCGATCCGTAGCTAGGGAGTTCTGGGGGCAGATTGCCCATATTACCGAGCATGCA
>BSUD01000008.1:99720027-99852869 GCA_033239045.1 Fagopyrum esculentum | reverse complement strand
ATTTACTTTGGACCAGTTTTGAGAGATTTCGCATTCAGTTGTGACTCACCTCGGTTGACCAGAGAACATCTCGACCGAGGCGATCCAGAGACGCCGACTCGACCGAGGCGAACACCTAGGACGCGGCGAGAATATTTTATTCTTGGCTGAGATCTTTTTAAAGTTGGAAAGTGATCTTATATTTTTGGGCTTGGCTTCTGGAAGGAAGGAGATATGCAGAATCATATATTTTACCTATTTTTATGGGAAAAGATCTTTCTAAGATATCTTATCTTTGGAGGGTTATTTTCCTATAAAAAGGGTCGGATTTCCCACAAATCCGGCATCCGTTATCAGCGCAAGATCACGCTATACCTTCGATTAGGGTTTATAGCACGCAGCAGCAGCAGCAGCATACTCCAATTGGGAGTTTTTGAAGGAACCTTTTTGAAGGTTGAAGGAAGATTGAAGTCTATAGCTTTTATAGCTTTATTGGAGGGTTTTTGTAAGATTGTCTTTAATTCCCTCACTTGTTGGCTTGTCTTGTTGGATTGCTATCCAAGGAACGCTTTTGTTGTGATATTTGATTCAGTTATTGAAGTCTTTTCCTTAAATTCTTCTTTGTTCAAATATTCACCTTCTTCCCATATATTTAATACTTTCATTATGATGATGAGTGTCTAATTTCCTTGTGTGATTCTAGGGTGATTGGCTGAAGGTTGTGGGAAAAACAATGATAGAATAATCTTAGATTCCAGTAGGATCCTGAAAGTTCGAGTCTTTAACCTTAACCCTAAGCATCTCGTTCAGTCGATGAACATCTCGGCCGGGGTGGAATTTGGCTGACCGAGGTGACTTATCTGATCCGAAACTGAGAGTTAAGTGTTAGAGTTTGCCAAATCCTATTCTTATTACACCTTTCCTGGTTCAAAGCAAGCTTAGGATGAGACTTACCCGGTAATTCCTTAGTTTGTGTACCAACGATCATAAGTGTAGGTAATAAAGGTTTATCCTTTATTGGGGTTTGAGTGTGCTTCCATCCCATCTTTGTGAGTTAGCCTGAGACTTACCCGGTAAAGGTTGATTCTATTCCCTTAGATGGTGTGTTAGTTTGAGGTTATAGTTCTTTATCTTGATTCCTTGAGACTTACCCGGTAATAGGAGTTACGGTTTAGGATTAGTGAGTAGTGAGACTTACCCGGTGATCTATTCCACTTTAGTAACACCTTCCCTATGCAAAAATCTCAGCTTTGTCCGCTTATCTATAGATCTTGAGTTGGAACCACAACTAGATGCTTTAATCCCTAGAATTGCATGTTTGCTTTATTGACTTCTTATTCATCTTTGATTGTGTTAATTGCTCTTGTGGTTAGTATTCACGAAGCTTACCGTATTGACTTTGTTTCACCGAGTCCCTGAGATCGACCCCTGGAATTTCTTGCTTTTTACTACGATTGACCCGTACACTGCGGGTTCGCATCCTTGTTTTAAGCTTAAGTCTAGGGTTATAAATTTAAAGCTTGCACACACCGTTTGGAGCGAACAAGTTTTTGGCGCCGTTGCCGGGGACTTGGTCTAGACCGAGCCGGTTGCGGTTTGCTTTCGGGGCACTTGCCCCTGTTGCTACTAACTACTCTTTCTATGAGTTTTGTAGTTTTCAGGATTTCCGATGACTACATTTGATCCAGCCTGGATAGCAAGACAAAGTGCTAGGGCGGACCATTATGAATACTTGGAGGAGAAGTATTCCTTCTATTGGTTCAACAATGAATGGGAAAGAGAAGAGACCATTCAGCATGAACTTGCGATGTGGGATGAACTGAATGTCCCTAAAAAGATTTGCGAGCAACCTCTTGAAGATTCTCTTGAATCAAGATGGGAGAGGTTGATGAAGAAGGTGGAGGAGCTCAAGGAAAGCACCCTATCCTATGCTAAGCCGGAAGAGGAGCATAAGGAAGTGTTGCACGTTTCGAGCATACCTCCAGTCAAACCAGAAGTTTCTCCTGAAGCTTTTGAGGGAGAAGATGTGGAAGATCTCGATCTGACTGTTGAGACCTCGGTCGAGGTGGAAGTGACCTCGGTCGAGATGAATGAAGAACCTGCAGAACCGGAAGAGGCAGATGCAGAAGACTTTGGCCAAATTACTGAGATTGTGGTCAAGGTGGAAGAAAGACCAGCTGATTTGAGAGAGATTTCGTGTGTGGATTATCAACCCAACATGAAACTTGTCTCAAACCTTGGAGAACTTTGCAAGGTACATTCTCCTACTTCATTTGAATTCCCTATTAATATTTCTGAATTTTTCAGGAAGGCACCGGAGAGTTGGAGGTCTCTTCCGAAAGAACCTCCAAAGATCAAGATGAAACCTCCCTTGAAACTGTTGGAGGAAGATGCTCCTTGGATTACAAGGAGTGAAGTTCTCAAGCACTACACCGTTAAGGCGATGAAGTGTTTCTTGTTCAAGCATGGGGCCCCTCGCATGCTCAGGACCCTGTACCATCCCCAAGCTAAAGATGGGGAAGGTGCTATGATTCTCGAGAAATTGTTTTCTCGATCCAGGAAAGGATGGGGCACGAGGGTAGATTATGTCCCATTGAAGTGCAGGAAATCTAGAAGAATTCCGGTGAGAATCAAACCGTACAAGCTTGTACGTGGGAGATCTTACCATTTGTCGGTGAAATTAGGAACCGGAACCTTTTTGGAAGATTCTTATGATGGATGTGATGAGCACTCCACGACGTTCGAAGTGCATTAAGTAATCACATGCCGCATGGTCCAGCTAGCGACCTTAAATCAAGCGCTTCTTGGGAGGCAACCCAAGGTATTGCTTTCTTTTCCCGTTTTCTAGTCTAGCTTAGATAGTTTTTGTTTTTGCTTTGCTTTGCTTTGTTTTTGGCGTTCTGGACAGACAACAGGGAATATCTAAGGAAGGAGCATAACTGGAAGGACAGAAGTTCGAGATTATGAGAAGACAGAAGCATTTCGGTTACTGTCAGAGCACCTCGACCGAGTTTATTCTTGAGCAACCGAGGCGACTAGGGTTTCTGCAGAACTACCTCGGTCTGTACCACCTCGGTCCAGTCGAGACCATCTCGATCGAGGTGACAACAGATCCAGGAACGGTATAAATTGGAAAAAAATTTATTTTTACCTTTTTATCTTCTTCACCTCGACCGCGGCGACAGTCCACTTCGCTCTCTCTCAGATCTTGCTCGTTTTCGAAGATTTCTGCTTCTAAACTGTGATTGAAGGGTAGAGGAACCGATTGCAACAACAGATCTGCAAGAAAATCGAACGAATCGACCGAAACGAGGTAAAACAAGTCGAAACCCTAACTCGTTCATTCGTTTCGATTTGGGCTTTGGTTGCCCCTGATTCTGCTGAGAAAGGATTTAAGTACCCCTTAGGAAGCAATTGTAGTGATTTTGGGAGGAAAAGAACTGAATTTCTGAGAATTGGAATCGTAACTGCTGTGCCTCGGTCCGGTCGAACTGCATCTCGACCGAGGTGATTCTTGAGTCTTGTCAGCAACCGAGGTGGTCTGACAGTGTTGAGTGAGAATGAGTTCCGATCGTCGTCTAGCCCTGAGAGACAGATCTTCACCCTCCCCTTCTCCCTCTTCTTCCCGTCCTTACCGCCCGGTTATCCACGAGAGATGCCGGGTAGACTATGAGCGGATAGCTAGCCGTCCAGTTATCGCACCACGATTTCTGGACGTGTCGGCTTTCGATTGCCTAGGGTTAGATGCTGACCTTAGGAGGATGATTGCTACTGTAGGGCTGGATCAGTTTACTGAGATCCGAGCCCCAGCTTATTTGGAGCCGACCTTAGAGTTTGTTAGCTCCTTCTCCTACCTTCCCACAGACCGGTCTGTGAAGTACCGGTTGATGAACCGGAACTTCATAGTTCCTTTAGAGGTTTGGAGAGAGATTTTCGGCTTTTCCGAGCCCACCGCCACTGATTTCCCCTCCCGATCCGTAGCTAGGGAGTTCTGGGGGCAGATTGCCCATATTACCGAGCATGCAAACAGATGGCGCCCTGGAGATTCCAGGGAGAAGGTCATCTTCCACCCAGCCTTCAGACTAGCCCATAGGATATTCAGCGAGACACTTCTGGCGCGTACTGAGACGCCCCAGAAGATCCGACAGGGCGAGCTCTTCAGCCTCTACTGCATGGTCACAGGAGGTTTCCCAGACTTTGGCTTGATCTTGGCAGATGACCTGCACAGGATCAAGGCCAAGGCGAAGGGAGACATTTGCTGCGGAGGTCTAGTCACCCATATCGCTACCTATAACGGGATGGACCTCAGTGTTTGCACGATGGTGGCGGCTCCGAAGCCGTTTGGATTACAGGAGATGATCACACGGAGGATTCTAGTTCCCCGTGGTTTGACCACTCCTTACGTTGCTATGCCTTGGGAGCGGACTGCACCTCAGGGGATCCGCTGGTCTGCACAGTTTACAGTCTTCGATCCACACTACTGGAAGACAGCTTGGGCTCCACTGATGGAGGATCATAGAGAGGCAGCAGCTGCCCCGGCTGAGGAGGAGGAGGATGACGACGACGATGAGGAGACGGTAGATGAGAGAGATGGTGGAGTCCCGATGGATACAGGGACGGATACTGCAGGACCGAGCGCGCCACCGATCATTGATTTGGATGATGAGGAGGAGACGGAGCCTGCACCAGCTGAGACTTCTCCAGTTAGACCTGCTAGACGCAGGAGGCGCGGAGTGAGAGATCGAGCTGCCCACCGACGGATCGATGACCTGACGGATCAGGTTATCGACTCATATGCTGCATTATCGCTGGATATCCGCGAGATGCAGGAGCGGCAGCACTATCAGCACATCATGGCCCAGCTTCAGTTCGAGCGTGTCATGGGCTATCCTTTCGATCCGACTCAGTATCCTTATGTGCCACCACCACCACCGCCGGATCAGGATTATTGAAGAGCTGCAGGAATTTCTTTATTTTCTTTTATGCAGTTCAGCTATTTATCCGGTGAGTCCTCTCATTTTCAGACTTTTATTTGACCCACTGGGACAGTGTGTCCCAAGTATGGGGTGTTTGTATTTATTTGACTATTTGATGTTATTCGACTATTTTGATGTATGACACCTTATTTGATCGGATATTTCATATTTATGCTTCAGTTGCCTTTATATGATTATCTGATATTTCATGCATACTTACAGGTTATTTGATTGAGAAAAACGTCAAAACTGAATGAAAAATGTTTTTTAAAAAATTTTTTTCGATCTCGACCGAGTCAGTCTTGACCAAACGAGGCATTTCACCTCGGTTGAACCAAGAACACCTCGACCGAGGTGTGTTAATTGAGAGTTTTTCGAAAACGATATTTGTTTTTCTTATTTGGATATGATCTCAGTGAAGATCTTGTTTACTGACTGGTTTTAAATTCTTTATGTGTTTGAAAGGTTTTATAATATGTTTAAGTTGCTAAATGCTTTGTTTGAAATTATTGGCATGTTTAATACTTTGTTTTTATCCAAATTATGTTGAATTTGAAGGTTGACACCGCAGGTTAAGTTCTCTCACTTTCTTCTTGGAAAGACCAAGGCAATTCATTCTCTTCTTCTTCTTCTTCTTGATCATGCTTAGCCCCTCATATACATTTTGCCTCCCTTTACCTATCCGGGAATTTGGAAACAAGCAAAGTGGTGAAAGCAAGTGGAGTTAAAGTTGAGGAGTGGCTGGAAGTGAATGTGTTAGAAAGCAATAAATAGGTTTGGGGAAGTCAATCATGAAGATGAGTAACTCGGCACCATTCACATAGCCGGGTGTTTGTGTCTTGCCAAAGTCGGATTGAGCGATATTCCTAACGGGTCATGGTATGTGCATCTAGGGTTTGATGCATCTCAAGAAATTGATGATTGCAGATTTCCTAGGCTTCGGTTATTGTGCACCTCTGTCCATGCATCCCAAAAAGTAAAGTAAAAAGAAAAAGTGTGAGATAAGCAAAGCTTATTGGTGGAAGATGTTGCAAGTTGAAGTGAAAGTGAAGTTCATCCTTTTCCCGGATTCTAGCACCACATTACCTTACATACATCCCTACCCTACACGTTTCTTGACCTTTTCTTTTGGGAAGCCCTTGAGACCTTGAGCTTGTTGATTGACTTAGCGGTTTAAATCGGATTATACATGATTAATTTTGATAATTATGATTTATTATGCATTCTATGGTTTTATGCAAAGATGAACAACTTTCCTATATTTATAAAATGTTTTGAGCATATTGAGTTTTTAAATTCCAGGAAGTACTCTCTTAGAGTGATCTATGATAGTTGCACACCATAAAATGTTTTTGAAAGACTTTTCATTGATTTTCTTGACTTATAATCCATTCTATCTTGTCTTCTATATGCGGAACTTGCTTGGGGACAAGCAAGGGCTAAGTATAGGGTATTTTGATAGCATGAATTATAGTCTATATTTCAGGGTTTGTTTGGACGTTTTATCTTTCATAATCTGCATGTTTGTATGTGCATAATGTGATTTTACTACCATTTCATCTACCTTTGCGAGAATCGAGGTCTACACCTAGTTCTGTTGTAATTGCAGGTAATATGGTACGTTTTGCATCAAAAAGGAGCAAAAGGAGTCATGAGTAATTTGGAGCTACATCCAGGAAGCATAGCCATGGATTAAAGATTTACTTTGGACCAGTTTTGAGAGATTTCGCATTCAGTTGTGACTCACCTCGGTTGACCAGAGAACATCTCGACCGAGGCGATCCAGAGACGCCGACTCGACCGAGGCGAACACCTAGGACGCGGCGAGAATATTTTATTCTTGGCTGAGATCTTTTTAAAGTTGGAAAGTGATCTTATATTTTTGGGCTTGGCTTCTGGAAGGAAGGAGATATGCAGAATCATATATTTTACCTATTTTTATGGGAAAAGATCTTTCTAAGATATCTTATCTTTGGAGGGTTATTTTCCTATAAAAAGGGTCGGATTTCCCACAAATCCGGCATCCGTTATCAGCGCAAGATCACGCTATACCTTCGATTAGGGTTTATAGCACGCAGCAGCAGCAGCAGCATACTCCAATTGGGAGTTTTTGAAGGAACCTTTTTGAAGGTTGAAGGAAGATTGAAGTCTATAGCTTTTATAGCTTTATTGGAGGGTTTTTGTAAGATTGTCTTTAATTCCCTCACTTGTTGGCTTGTCTTGTTGGATTGCTATCCAAGGAACGCTTTTGTTGTGATATTTGATTCAGTTATTGAAGTCTTTTCCTTAAATTCTTCTTTGTTCAAATATTCACCTTCTTCCCATATATTTAATACTTTCATTATGATGATGAGTGTCTAATTTCCTTGTGTGATTCTAGGGTGATTGGCTGAAGGTTGTGGGAAAAACAATGATAGAATAATCTTAGATTCCAGTAGGATCCTGAAAGTTCGAGTCTTTAACCTTAACCCTAAGCATCTCGTTCAGTCGATGAACATCTCGGCCGGGGTGGAATTTGGCTGACCGAGGTGACTTATCTGATCCGAAACTGAGAGTTAAGTGTTAGAGTTTGCCAAATCCTATTCTTATTACACCTTTCCTGGTTCAAAGCAAGCTTAGGATGAGACTTACCCGGTAATTCCTTAGTTTGTGTACCAACGATCATAAGTGTAGGTAATAAAGGTTTATCCTTTATTGGGGTTTGAGTGTGCTTCCATCCCATCTTTGTGAGTTAGCCTGAGACTTACCCGGTAAAGGTTGATTCTATTCCCTTAGATGGTGTGTTAGTTTGAGGTTATAGTTCTTTATCTTGATTCCTTGAGACTTACCCGGTAATAGGAGTTACGGTTTAGGATTAGTGAGTAGTGAGACTTACCCGGTGATCTATTCCACTTTAGTAACACCTTCCCTATGCAAAAATCTCAGCTTTGTCCGCTTATCTATAGATCTTGAGTTGGAACCACAACTAGATGCTTTAATCCCTAGAATTGCATGTTTGCTTTATTGACTTCTTATTCATCTTTGATTGTGTTAATTGCTCTTGTGGTTAGTATTCACGAAGCTTACCGTATTGACTTTGTTTCACCGAGTCCCTGAGATCGACCCCTGGAATTTCTTGCTTTTTACTACGATTGACCCGTACACTGCGGGTTCGCATCCTTGTTTTAAGCTTAAGTCTAGGGTTATAAATTTAAAGCTTGCACACACCGTTTGGAGCGAACAAGTTTTTGGCGCCGTTGCCGGGGACTTGGTCTAGACCGAGCCGGTTGCGGTTTGCTTTCGGGGCACTTGCCCCTGTTGCTACTAACTACTCTTTCTATGAGTTTTGTAGTTTTCAGGATTTCCGATGACTACATTTGATCCAGCCTGGATAGCAAGACAAAGTGCTAGGGCGGACCATTATGAATACTTGGAGGAGAAGTATTCCTTCTATTGGTTCAACAATGAATGGGAAAGAGAAGAGGTCATTCAACGTGAACTTACGATGTGGGATGAACTGAATGTCCCTAAAAACATTTATGAGCAACCTTTTGAAGACTCTCTCGAATCAAGATTGGAGAAGTTGATGAAGAAGGTGGAGGAGCTCAAGGAAAGCACCATATCCTATGCTAAGCCGGAAGAGGAGCATAAGGAAGTGTTGCACGTTTCGAGCATTCCTCTGGTCGGACTGGAAGCTTCTCCTGAAGTTTTTGTGGAAGAAAAGGATGTGGAGGATCTCGATCCGACTGTTGAGACCTCGGTCGAGATGGAAGAAGAACCTGCAGAACCGGAAGAGGCAGATGCAGAAGACTTTGGCCAAATTACTGAGATTGTGGTCAAGGTGGAAGAAAGACCAGCTGATTTGAGAGAGATTTCGTGTGTGGATTATCAACCCAACACGAAACTTGTCTCAAACCTTGGAGAACTTTGCAAGGTACATTCTCCTACTTCATTTGAATTCCCTATTAATATTTCTGAATTTTTCAGGAAGGCACCGGAGAGTTGGAGGTCTCTTCCGAAAGAACCTCCAAAGATCAAGATGAAACCTCCCTTGAAACTGTTGGAGGAAGATGCTCCTTGGATTACAAGGAGTGAAGTTCTCAAGCACTACACCGTTAAGGCGATGAAGTGTTTCTTGTTCAAGCATGGGGCCCCTCGCATGCTCAGGACCCTGTACCATCCCCAAGCTAAAGATGGGGAAGGTGCTATGATTCTCGAGAAATTGTTTTCTCGATCCAGGAAAGGATGGGGCACGAGGGTAGATTATGTCCCATTGAAGTGCAGGAAATCTAGAAGAATTCCGGTGAGAATCAAACCGTACAAGCTTGTACGTGGGAGATCTTACCATTTGTCGGTGAAATTAGGAACCGGAACCTTTTTGGAAGATTCTTATGATGGATGTGATGAGCACTCCACGACGTTCGAAGTGCATTAAGTAATCACATGCCGCATGGTCCAGCTAGCGACCTTAAATCAAGCGCTTCTTGGGAGGCAACCCAAGGTATTGCTTTCTTTTCCCGTTTTCTAGTCTAGCTTAGATAGTTTTTGTTTTTGCTTTCCTCTAGACAACAATCAGGTATTCCAAAAGGAAGGATCACAGTTCAGGAGCTACACTGGAAGAACAAAATTTCGAGAAGTTGAGGAAACGAGCTTTACTGAGATACATCTCGGGTACTGTCAGAACACCTCGACCGAGATGTGCTTCGCCAACCGAGATGGTTTTATCTGGGAGCTGTTTCTTACTTATTCATGCAGTTTAGCTATGTTCGGTGAGTATCTTGTCCTTAGACTTTTATTTGACCCACTGGGACAGTGTGTCCCAAGTATGGGGTATGCGGATATGTTATTCGACTATTTTGATGTATGACACCTTATTTGATCGGATATTTCATATTTATGCTTCAGTTGCCTTTATATGATTATCTGATATTTCATGCATACTTACAGGTTATTTGATTGAGAAAAACGTCAAAACTGAATGAAAAATGTGTTTTAAAAAATTTTTTTCGATCTCGACCGAGTCAGTCTTGACCAAACGAGGCATTTCACCTCGGTTGAACCAAGAACACCTCGACCGAGGTGTGTTAATTGAGAGTTTTTCGAAAACGATATTTGTTTTTCTTATTTGGATATGATCTCAGTGAAGATCTTGTTTACTGACTGGTTTTAAATTCTTTATGTGTTTGAAAGGTTTTATAATATGTTTAAGTTGCTAAATGCTTTGTTTGAAATTATTGGCATGTTTAATACTTTGTTTTTATCCAAATTATGTTGAATTTGAAGGTTGACACCGCAGGTTAAGTTCTCTCACTTTCTTCTTGGAAAGACCAAGGCAATTCATTCTCTTCTTCTTCTTCTTCTTGATCATGCTTAGCCCCTCATATACATTTTGCCTCCCTTTACCTATCCGGGAATTTGGAAACAAGCAAAGTGGTGAAAGCAAGTGGAGTTAAAGTTGAGGAGTGGCTGGAAGTGAATGTGTTAGAAAGCAATAAATAGGTTTGGGGAAGTCAATCATGAAGATGAGTAACTCGGCACCATTCACATAGCCGGGTGTTTGTGTCTTGCCAAAGTCGGATTGAGCGATATTCCTAACGGGTCATGGTATGTGCATCTAGGGTTTGATGCATCTCAAGAAATTGATGATTGCAGATTTCCTAGGCTTCGGTTATTGTGCACCTCTGTCCATGCATCCCAAAAAGTAAAGTAAAAAGAAAAAGTGTGAGATAAGCAAAGCTTATTGGTGGAAGATGTTGCAAGTTGAAGTGAAAGTGAAGTTCATCCTTTTCCCGGATTCTAGCACCACATTACCTTACATACATCCCTACCCTACACGTTTCTTGACCTTTTCTTTTGGGAAGCCCTTGAGACCTTGAGCTTGTTGATTGACTTAGCGGTTTAAATCGGATTATACATGATTAATTTTGATAATTATGATTTATTATGCATTCTATGGTTTTATGCAAAGATGAACAACTTTCCTATATTTATAAAATGTTTTGAGCATATTGAGTTTTTAAATTCCAGGAAGTACTCTCTTAGAGTGATCTATGATAGTTGCACACCATAAAATGTTTTTGAAAGACTTTTCATTGATTTTCTTGACTTATAATCCATTCTATCTTGTCTTCTATATGCGGAACTTGCTTGGGGACAAGCAAGGGCTAAGTATAGGGTATTTTGATAGCATGAATTATAGTCTATATTTCAGGGTTTGTTTGGACGTTTTATCTTTCATAATCTGCATGTTTGTATGTGCATAATGTGATTTTACTACCATTTCATCTACCTTTGCGAGAATCGAGGTCTACACCTAGTTCTGTTGTAATTGCAGGTAATATGGTACGTTTTGCATCAAAAAGGAGCAAAAGGAGTCATGAGTAATTTGGAGCTACATCCAGGAAGCATAGCCATGGATTAAAGATTTACTTTGGACCAGTTTTGAGAGATTTCGCATTCAGTTGTGACTCACCTCGGTTGACCAGAGAACATCTCGACCGAGGCGATCCAGAGACGCCGACTCGACCGAGGCGAACACCTAGGACGCGGCGAGAATATTTTATTCTTGGCTGAGATCTTTTTAAAGTTGGAAAGTGATCTTATATTTTTGGGCTTGGCTTCTGGAAGGAAGGAGATATGCAGAATCATATATTTTACCTATTTTTATGGGAAAAGATCTTTCTAAGATATCTTATCTTTGGAGGGTTATTTTCCTATAAAAAGGGTCGGATTTCCCACAATTCTATCATCCGCTTACAGCTGAAGAAGTCGCATACAACGCAGCGGCTGCATTCTACTCCAATTGGGAGTATTTGAAGGAACCTTTTTGAAGGTTGAAGGAAGATTGAAGTCTATAGCTTTTATAGCTTTATTGGAGGGTTTTTGTAAGATTGTCTTTAATTCCCTCACTTGTTGGCTTGTCTTGTTGGATTGCTATCCAAGGAACGCTTTTGTTGTGATATTTGATTCAGTTATTGAAGTCTTTTCCTTAAATTCTTCTTTGTTCAAATATTCACCTTCTTCCCATATATTTAATACTTTCATTATGATGATGAGTGTCTAATTTCCTTGTGTGATTCTAGGGTGATTGGCTGAAGGTTGTGGGAAAAACAATGATAGAATAATCTTAGATTCCAGTAGGATCCTGAAAGTTCGAGTCTTTAACCTTAACCCTAAGCATCTCGTTCAGTCGATGAACATCTCGGCCGGGGTGGAATTTGGCTGACCGAGGTGACTTATCTGATCCGAAACTGAGAGTTAAGTGTTAGAGTTTGCCAAATCCTATTCTTATTACACCTTTCCTGGTTCAAAGCAAGCTTAGGATGAGACTTACCCGGTAATTCCTTAGTTTGTGTACCAACGATCATAAGTGTAGGTAATAAAGGTTTATCCTTTATTGGGGTTTGAGTGTGCTTCCATCCCATCTTTGTGAGTTAGCCTGAGACTTACCCGGTAAAGGTTGATTCTATTCCCTTAGATGGTGTGTTAGTTTGAGGTTATAGTTCTTTATCTTGATTCCTTGAGACTTACCCGGTAATAGGAGTTACGGTTTAGGATTAGTGAGTAGTGAGACTTACCCGGTGATCTATTCCACTTTAGTAACACCTTCCCTATGCAAAAATCTCAGCTTTGTCCGCTTATCTATAGATCTTGAGTTGGAACCACAACTAGATGCTTTAATCCCTAGAATTGCATGTTTGCTTTATTGACTTCTTATTCATCTTTGATTGTGTTAATTGCTCTTGTGGTTAGTATTCACGAAGCTTACCGTATTGACTTTGTTTCACCGAGTCCCTGAGATCGACCCCTGGAATTTCTTGCTTTTTACTACGATTGACCCGTACACTGCGGGTTCGCATCCTTGTTTTAAGCTTAAGTCTAGGGTTATAAATTTAAAGCTTGCACACACCGTTTGGAGCGAACAGAACCGCACCACAACCTTGACATCATTTGTGGAGAGGTGATTGCTTCTACACATCTCGACACATAGTCTACCGCCAATAGGATGTAGACGTTGCCACAAGAAGAGGGGAATGGCCCCATGAAGTCCACACCCCAAACATCAAATATCTCCACCTCTTGTATGTTGTTCAAGGGCATCTCATTCCTCCTTGAAATGTTGCCTGTCCTTTGGCAAACATCACAAGCTACCACAAAATTCTGCACATCCTTGAACAAACTTGGCCAATACAACCCGGATTGCAACACCTTTGCACACGTCTTGTGTGAGCAAGTATGGCCTCCACATGGCAAGGAATGAAAATGGCGGATCACACTCTCCACCTCATCCTCCGGTATGCATCTCCTAAAGACCCCTTCCGGCCCTCTCTTGAACAAGAGAGGCTCGCTCCAATAGTAATGCCTCACATCCTTGAAGAACTTTTTCCTTTGGGCATACGATAGACCGGGTGGTACCTCTTCACAAACGAGATAGTTCACTATATCCGCATACCATGGCTCACCTCCTCTAGACACTTGAAGCAAGCATTCCTCCATCATTTGCAATTGCTCATCCTGGAATGAGTCATCAATCGGGATGTCGTCTCTCTCAATCTACAATGGTGGTAGCCAACTAAGGTGGTCCGCCACAGAATTTTCGGACCCCTTTTTGTCCTGGATCTCCAAATCAAACTCTTGGAGAAGAAGGATCCACCGAATCAAAAGAGGCTTGGCATCCTTCTTTGTAAGGAGATAACGGATCGCAGCATGATCCGTATACACAATGACCTTCGCTCCAACAAGATACGAGCGGAACTTCTCAAAAGCATATACCACCGCTAGCAACTCCTTCTCGGTGGTAGCATAATTGAGTTGGGCATCATCTAGCGTCTTGCTAGCATAATAGATGGCATGTGTAAGCCCATCTTTCCTTTGACCCAAGATAGCCCCAACGGCTACATCACTCGCGTCACACATGATCTCAAACGGTAAGCTCCAATCCGGAGGTTGCATGATAGGGGCGGTGATCAAAACATTCTTCAACCTACAAAAAGCTTCAAGGCAATCCTTGGAGAAAACAAACTCAACATCTTTCATTATTAGGTTAGTGAGAGGCTTATAAATTTTAGAGAAATCTTTTATGAATCTCCGGTAAAAACCGGCATGCCCTAAGAAACTCCTTACCCCCTTTACCGAGGTAGGTGGTGACAACTTCTCTATTGTCTCTATCTTAGCCCTATCAACCTCAATGCCTCGGTTGGACACCAAGTGTCCTAACACAATGCCTTCACTTACCATGAAGTGGCATTTCTCCCAATTCAAGACAAGATTAGTCTCCTCACATCTCTTTAACACCAAAGACAAGTTAGCTAAACAATCATCAAATGAAGATCCATAAACAGAGAAATCATCCATAAACACTTCCATGATGTTTTCAATATATTCAGAAAAGATAGCCATCATACACCTTTGAAAGGTGGCGGGTGCATTGCACAACCCAAATGGCATTCTCCTATATGCAAATGTACCCCAAGGACATGTGAATGTAGTTTTCTCTTGGTCATCCGGGTGGATAGGGATTTGGAAGAATCCACTATAGCCATCTAAGTAGCAAAAGTGTGAATGTTGAGTTAATCTCTCTAGCATTTGGTCAATGAAAGGAAGAGGGAAGTGATCTTTCCTAGAGGCCACATTTAGTTTCCTATAGTCTATACACATCCTCCATCCCGTAACCGTCCTAGTTGGGATTAGTTCATTATCCTCATTAGTCACTATGGTCATCGCACCCTTCTTAGGAACCACATCCACGGGACTAACCCACTTACTATCCGAAATCGGGAAAATGATTTCCGCATCTAGCAATTTAAGGATCTCTTTCTTTACTACTTCTTTCATGATAGGGTTTAGTCTTCTTCGAGGTTCAATTGAAGGTTTATGATTATCTTTCATCAAAATTTTATGCATGCACAAGGAAGGTTTAATGCCAACTAAGTCATCAATGGTATAGCCTATAGCTCTCCTATGCAATCTCAACTCATGCAACAATCTATTCAACTCATCATCATTCAAGCATGCATTAACAATCACTAGATAAGTAGAATTTTCACCAAGAAAAGCATTCTTCAAATGAGAGGGGAGGGGTTTAAGTTCAAGTTTAGGAGGACCTTTATCGGTTGGAGACGCTCCATACAATTTGGGTTGAGATGAATCCAAAGCTATGGAAGACTCTCCTAGGCTCCTTGAAGCTTGATCAACCACTAAGGTACTTTCTGGAGAAACCACGGGCAGAATTACGGTCTCTGGCACAACCACGGCCGTGGAACTTGCTAAGCTGGCATTTTTGAGCATTCCAGAGAGTTCCACGGGACAAATCACGGCCGTGGTTCTTGGTGACAGGCCGTGATTCCTACAGTGTTCCAGCACACCTTCGTGCACTTCAAATTCAGCTCTTGTCTCCTTTTGCAATGCATCCAAAGCCTTGATTTCTTCATTGTAATCATCTTCAACCCCTTCCTCCATCAAACTTAAGCTAAGAACCTTCTCCAAGGGGTCCTTGATCAAGATCGAGCTCACAACTTCTCTACATTCCTCTTGCTCCACAATGTTGAACACATCTTCACCAAGGGCTGACCCCTTCATCATTGTGGATAGCTTGAACTTAATATTTTCCTCTCCTATGTTGAAGGAGAGGATTCCATTCTTACAATCCATGAACAGAATGTTAATATGCAATTTAGACATAAGTTCAAGGAATTTACCGAAGTGCTTGCCCAATCGAGCTCTTGCTCGTGATTGTGGGAACGGTAGTGGTGACTTGTATGGAGGTGGTGCAACATATGTTGGCTCATCATCCTTGCTCTTTCCTCCTTCTTCTTGCAATGTCTCTTCTTCTATCACCACTTTCTTTCCCTTATCATTCCCCTTAGGTAAGGGGTCCTTCATGCTCAACCCACTCCTTGTTGTGATGGCCAACACTTGGCCTCTTGGGTTATCTTCGGTTCTTCCGGGAAGCTTTCCCGGATCTCTATGAGCTTCACCCGCCTTTTGGAATACTTGTGCTTCAAGCACCTTTTGAGCTTTAGAAATGGAAGTCACCGTGCTCTCAAGACCACTCAACCTTCCAAGTAATTGCTCAAACATCATCTCGGTTCTATCCTTTGGAGGTTGAGTAAATCCTGGTGGAGGCTCTTGTGAAGCCTTAGGTGGTGGAGCTGCGCTTGTGGAAGCGGGAGGGTTCAAGGCACCATCCGGATTAGAATAGGAAAACCCGGGATGGTTGTTGTTAGGCCGATAATTTTTGAATTGCCGGTTGTTGTTGAAGTTCTTAGGGCCTTGATAATTGTTGAAGTTTCCTCTTCCCATGTAGTTCACATCTTCCTCCTTGGAAGACAAGTTTGCTTGCACTTGCACTTGAGGGCTTGCTTGATTCTTCAAAGTTGTAGCACACAACTCCCTCAAAGACTTAAGCTCATTGTTGATTGCATCAAGCTTGAAATTACTCATGGTGACTTCACTCACCTCATATGCTCCCGGTTTCCTCCCATCACTCTTCCTATGGGAGTACTTTTCTATCACCAAAGCTTGTTTCTCTACAAACTCCCAAGCCTCATCCACATTCTTCTCCATGAATGTTCCACCGGAAAGTGATTGAAGCTTGAATTGGCTATCCTCATCAAGCCCCTTGAAGTAAATCTCCAATAGCTCTATCTTCGGTATACCATGGTGTGGACAATCTAGGAGGAGGTCCTTGAACCTCTCCCAAGATTTGAATGGCTTTCTCTATCCTTCATCACGAAGGCATTGATCTTCCCTCTTAGCTCGGTAGTCTTGGAAGGTGGGAAGAATTTAGTCAAGAACTCGGTTGTCATCTCCTCCCAAGTACTCACACGTCCTAGTGGAATGGATTGGTACCAAGCCAAGGCTTTATCCTTAAGTGAGAGGAAAAAACCCTAAGCTTATGGTTGTTGTTCTCCAATCTAGGCGGCCTTAGAGTCTCCATCAAGATCTCATAGTTCATCAAGTGTTGATGAGGGGACTCTCCTTCCATCCCTCCAAATTGATTATGCCGGATCATTTGTAGAACTTGAGGGCGGAGCTCGTAATCATGGGTTGCGGGATCTCCTAAGTTCACACCCGGACGGTGCACTCTTTGAGCCGGATCTATACGTTGCCCTAACGTTTGTGGCTCCTCAATGGCAATGGGCATAACCCGAATATTAACCGCCGGCTGCGGTTGTGGTGAAGGTGGAGGCTGTTGACGATTAAGCTCTCTTTGCACAAGAGCTTGCCTAATCTCTTCAATCTCCCTCCTAGTTGCTTCTTGCCTCTCATTGGCAAGTCTTCTCTCATTCTCCAAGGCTTCATCCCTTAGTATAATTTGCTCTAAGGCTTCATCTAACTCAGCTTGAAGATCTCTTGCGGCCATCTCCTTCTCCTTTCTAATGCTCTTAGATCTAGCTTTAAGGGTTTTCTCCGGTTCGGGATCGAATGGAGCCAAATCCTTGACACGAGATCTTTGCATACATATAAAGAGTGAGAGATGTCCTGAAAAATCAAAGACACAAACCAAACGAGATAAAAAGCAACAAGAAAGACCTAAACTATAAACAATCACAAAAATGACTCAATCTAGACCTAGTCCCCGGCAACGGCGCTAAAAACTTGTTACGCTAAGATCGTATCACGCAAAAGTCTTAAATTTATAACTCGATATATTTTTCCTAACTCCTAGCGAACCCACAGTGTATGGGTCGTTTTGTAGTAAGGATAGTATTCCGAGGTCGAACACAAAGACTAAGTTGAAATTGAATCAAATAGTTACTAAGGATAGTGTAAATCTGGTGAAGAAAGGATGAAGGAATAAAGAAAAGAAAATCATAATGTTTTTGGATTGGTTTTGTGGTGATCTAGCAAGGATCACAATATCATGCAAGATTAATAATTCAAACGAACAACTAAACTAGCAAACAAACAAGCAAACAAACACGAGGTATGTGATCAAAGAGAGAAAAGCGGATTCTAGGGGTTAGAAATTCCGGTTATGACATTGGAATCAAGCTTCTAATCATTCTTTGGATTAGCTATGTTATGTTGGGAAATAATGTTTCTCAAATGGGATCAGTTACCGGGTAGGTCTCATGACCCACTAATCCCACACCTAAGGTCTTATTACCGGGTAAGTCTCTAGGAGCCTAAGGTTGGGAAATCATCACAAACCGGATTGCTATCTAAAGATATAACCTCTCCTTACCGGGTAAGTCTCGGGAAGGCAAGTCCCAAACATCAAACCTAGCACACGCAATCCAATAACGGCTTCTGAGGCTCACTACTACCTAGAGTTCATCATCTTTGGTACTTAAGATCGGAAATCACCGGGTAGGTCTCTTTCCTCACTTAGATTGCTAGCATTAGGTCACCCTAGGCTAGATTAAGCTTAACAAACACTAGGATTTCAACAATCTAACATCCTAACATGCAAATTTATCAATACAAGCAAGTCAGACAAAATCACGGGTAGTTCATCTCATTCCACGGCCGTGGTTTGGTTAGAACGAACCGTGGTTTTCAACAGCAGCTAAGTATGATCAAACAAATCATCCAAAGGTACATTTAAGTCTATTCCATCATAGTCCAAGCCATAACCATCGTTCCCTTACCCTAGAATCGCATCTATTTAGCCAACAACATGCATCTTATCAATCAAACTCAACAAGCATACAACAATGGCTTTCATAGCAAGAAAATGGAATGAAAGAGAAACAAAACAAGTAGGATAAGAAAATCAAGCTGAATAAAAGTCAAGAAGGACTTACAACCCTTCAAAAGAAGGTTCGAATCGTTTCTTACAACCCTAGTAAATGTCTTCAACAAAATTCACTCAAAACCACTAAAAAACTATGAAAACTATGAAACTAGTGTTCTTCTTCTTCTTCTCTAAAATGAGAGTGTTTCTTCTCCTCCAAGAGTAGCTCCAATCCAATGGTGTGTTGTTTTGAGAGCGTGGGAGAGAATGGAAATCAGAATCCCCTTTAGAATCAGCCTGCAGGACTACTTTTAGCCTCCACCAAGAGCAAGAGTCGGTTATGGAGATCGGTGGAGAGCTGTCCCAGCTGTCCAGCGGGAATCACGGTCCAATTCCACGCCCGTGGAAGTCCCAGTGACCGTGGTTTTGGTGTTTCATCCCTCTTTTGATCGTTGAGCCATGAGTTGGTGCAAGGCATGCACCAACATGGTTCTATGTGTTCTCCTTAGCTCCTAGCTTGCTCCATAATGAGTCCGGAAATGTGTCATTGCGAGGAACGATCCTCGAATGTATCGATTAAGCTCCAAAAGCTTCCAAAATACCTACAAAACATGCAAAGGTCCGTGTAGACGTCTATCTCGACAAATATACATGAATTGAACGTAAAGTCATGAACTAATGCCAAACTATGCATGAATAGCGGGAAAACTATCTAAATGGATGCCTAGACTAACATCATAAATCGTCTTATCAAGCGCCTCTCCCACGGATTGCCACCCCTGCGCCTCTTCCACCCGCCCCTACGGTTTCCTCTACAGTCTCCCCATCTGTGGTGAGCTGCTTCCTCCCTTGCTTTCCTCGGTTCTTTCCTTGGTTCTTATGGATGTTGTTGCCCCCTGATTTGATGTAAGACTAAGGTTGAGCCCTTAGAATGTGGAGATATCTTAGAGATCATTGAGACTAGAAGTTATAGACTTCTAGCGACCGTATCGTTCCTAATCTGTGATGCCTTGTGTGAACAGGCTTTCCTTGCTCCTTTCCTGAGGGAAAATGAGTTGGTCTCTGACCGTTTGAGTTATCTTCGAGTGAGGTAAGTCCCTTGGACTTACTTAGCTTCATTCCGTATATTGATTTAAGTGTTTTGGCTTGTTTGCGTTGTTTATCGTTATAACCGGAATAGGAATTACCCTTTATAACCGTAATTGGCCCACGTGTATGATAACCGGGCGGTGACCACTTGTCTAGTTCTACAAGAGACTAGTATGTGCTCTTGCAACCTAGGCTTGCAAGTAACGGATAGTACTGATCTATTCCTATTGGTAGACGGAAGCGGAGGCGAGTTTCGAGAGATTCTCGTGTGACAAAAGAAGTTGAATTAGTAATGGATAACTTAATGAAAAATAATTACCGGTTGTGTGCGAGCATGCTATATGTTTACATTACCTTATGTGTGTTTGTGCCTTTACGTTCGTTATGATATCTAGCATGGTAGCTAACGGTTTATACCGATGTTGTAGATGCATTGCAGGATATATGTACTACTGAGTGATCCGAATGGTGTTGTAGACCGGGGTTCCCGTACATTATCGGTCGGGATCGGGTTTATTTTATGTTGTTGCTTTCCCTTTTGTTTTGAACTCGGCTGCGAGTCTTTTACACTTACCTTTGTTTAAACCTTTGGTTTTATATTGAGTTTTGGTTTTTATTAGTCTGTGCCTTGTTGTAAGATCCGTTGTGTCGCTGCTACTCTAAGGGTCGGAACTCATTGTGAGGTCCTAGCCCATAACGCTTCGAGTTCCCAAAACTTGGGGTGTTATAATATGGTATTAGAGGTCTAGCTTGGCAATAAAGGCACTCAAAATCTTCTAAAAGGTCGGATAGATAAATAAACAGAACCCACAAGGGGTCTACGTTTTCACAAAGGGTTTTTGTTTTAAACTTGTCGGTCTGGGATAGATGTACGGGCGACAACCACTGCCTTCGTGGATCTCAATAGTTAGTGTTTCTTTGATGCTGGCCTTTATATGCTTTTCCTGGATTTCTGTTTTAGTTGTAGCGTGGCCTTATATATATATATATATTCTTATATATTTATCCTTATAGTAGATGGTGTGTACTAGAGCTACATCTGTTATGGGACGAGGAAGGGGTCGACCACCACTTCCACCTGCCATCCGTGGACGAGGACGTGCATGAAAACCTCCACCAGCTAGAGGTCGGGGCCAAGCTCCAGTTGCTGATCCGCCTATCGCTGAGGCGTTCATTGAAGAAGTTGTTGAGAGCGTTGTTCCTGAGGCTGGGAACGGGATTGCCGCTAGGTCCGGGGCACAAAGAGCATACTCGATGGAGTCCGGTCGAGTGTCTATAGGATTTTCTACATATCGCGACTATGTGCAGAGAGTCGAGGAGGCTATCAATATTGGAGGACCTGCACCAGCACCGCTAGTTCCAACGAGATCAGTTGAGGTTTTGCAAAGAGTTACACATGTTGTTGCTGCACTTGCTAGAGTTGCTGAGGCTGCTAGATTTCCGGCTGATGTGAGAGAGCCAAGGCCCGACAGTTGGTTGAAAGCTTTCGACTAGTTGAAGGTTCTCTGTTTCATGGGGAAGACTGGATTAGAGGTGGAGCTGTGGCTAGGACAACTGGATTCTACTATGGAGGCGATCGGTTGCTTAGAAGGACGTCGAGTCGACATAGCACAGACGTTGCTGGAGGATCACACTCATTCCCGGTGGAGGACCGCTCGCAGTAAGGTCACCAGTTATGAGCAGATGAAGATGGTGATCAGGGATCGCTACTGCACCGCAACTATGAGGAGCGATCGTCTACAGGATTTCCTCGAGGCTGAATTTGAGGATTTTCCTATTGCTGAGTTCGTCAACAAGTTTCAGGAGGAGTTGAGAGAGTCAACACGCTCTTATCTTGCTGGTTTCCGTTGTGATTCTTTGAATATCAAGATAGAGCTTATGCTTATGAGAGAGAGCGACCGGGTCAGAGGAGAGCTTCTCAAATAGGAGGTCCTGAAAAGAGACAAAGGACTGGACCAACCAATGCTAGAGCTATAGATGGAGCTTCTGGTTTTGGCGTAGTCAGACGCAGGGACGCTCCGGTTTCCAGCAGAGAACTGACAGAGGACGGTAGTGTCATAACTTCGGAGGTGCAGGACACATCCAAGCTGATTGCAAGAAGCTTGCAGTGACTTGCTACTTTTGTGGCAAGCCCGGACATAGAGCTGCGTTTTGTCGCTAGGACAAGATGCTATCTCAGCAGGGTTCTTTACCTGCTAGTGCTGTAGGAGGTGGACAAAGGTCTTAATATCATCATTGGCAACAAAGAGTTTTTAGTTCTACCGCTCCTCAAGGTTCCACTCCGGGTTAGGGCAGAGGACGAGAAGGTGACACTTTGACACCAGAGGTGCCTCAATTAGAGTTTATGAGTTGAGGAGTATAGTGGAGCTGATCGCTCCAGCAACCACATGTACCTTTCACATTAATGGTTTTCTTGTCAAAGTTCTTTTCGATACCGGTGCTAGGAATTCTTTTATATATTATGCTTCCGTAGAAAAATTGGCCTTAGTTACCGTAGAAGGTAGAACCTTCTTTATAAGATTACCCAATGGGGGTAAGATTAGAGGTACACGAGAGGTTCGCGATTGCCCTATTAAATTGGGAGGTCATGATTGACCAGCTGACTTCTTCGTCATGTACTTAGTACATGAAGAAGTTATCTTGGGCATGGATTGAATGAATCGACATTGAGCAGTTTTGAACATCGGCAAGAGGACAATGATGGTAACTACAGAGTCAGGCCATGTGGAGATTTTCCGAGGATGGGATCTCGGGAAGACCGGTACAGTCATCAAGGCAGTCCAAGCTGCGAGTCTTATCGGTTAGGGTTTCGAGGCTTTCTAGTGCTATGCCATGAATGTTAGTACGTGTAACACCCCAAATCCGTGGGACTCGGGGTGATACTGGGTTAGGATCTCATAATGGATCCTAACCCTAGCGTGACAACAAGTTCATTGGATCTTACAACAAGACACTGATAGATTAAAACCAAATACATATATTTATACAAAAGATACATCACAAGGTTTACAAAATCAAAGCCGAGTACAAAACAACAACATCATATCCATACAAGGATAAAACACCCCAAAACCCTCGCATATCCTAGTGTATAGAAGCCCTCGGCTGATCAACCTAGTGTAAGTAAGGTGGCTATTTAGGACGGCCAAGAGAGTTAAGTTGAGGTTTTAATTAAAGATGAAATAAAACAATGGAGAAAAGACAAAAGCACTAACAAGTAATGCAGCTCCAAAACAACCCAATGTAGCAAGGAGGCTCTAGAAGCTCATTACAAAACACAAGATAATATAGAGAGAAAATAAAAAATGGTGGATGATTCTAGCAATCAGCCATGAACCTATTTATACTAGAATTGACACTAAATGGGAGTAAATGGCCATCCTAAACAGCCACCTTTAATGTCATAAAGGTGGTGCAAACAACCAGAGTAAAGTCCTTTGGCGCTAAACCGCGGAGGCGGCCTTGCAGAGCCGCCGGGGCGGTTTCAGGTAGCAACACTTAATCTTCTTCTTGGCCGCAGGGGCGGCCTGACAATCCCGTAGGGGCGGGTCTTTAATGCTCTTCAAACGCTTGACTCTTCATCTTTTTGTCGATTCTGATGTCGAGTCGCAGGGGCGGCCGAATGTCACCGCAGGGGCGGTGACACTGGCTATTCGGCTTCACAGCTCCGCAGGTTGGTCCGCAGGGGCGTCCAGAGGTGGCCACAGGGGCGGTGACATGCTTCGTTCCGGGCGCTGGCGAAGGCGCAGACTGCGATCCGGAGTGTAGTGCCACCCGCAGGGGCGGTGACACTGCTCCGCGGGGGTGGTGTGGCACCAGAAGCTTGTCTTCGTGAATGATCTTCAACTCCCAAGTGCTTATAACATCTCTTTTGCTTCTTTTTGACTTCTTCTTCTGGATTAAGATGTTAGCAACACAAACCGACACTAATACAATAAAAGACGCTAAAAACAACCCTAATTGATAGTGATTCCATCACCTATCAAACTCCCCCATACTTAGACATTTTACTCGTCCCGAGTAACACATATGACAATAGTTCAGCAACTAAAAGCCTCAGGAAGCATGGTGTAGAAGATAAGGTAAAGGAATCAAGAGAATAACCAAGAAAGAAAGAGAGAAAAGAGAGAAAAATGAGAAGAAAGTGAGAACTACCATCCTTATTGCTCCAAGAGTGACCTATCCGGACAACCTCCTTATGACTCCCCTTCTTATGCCGCCAAACGTCGGAAGGAGAACCTACACTCGGTGCCGCTCGTTTTGTCAAGGCGCCCTTTCTGGTTTTCACCTTGCCAGTCTTCTTCTTTTCTTAATGATCTCACAAATTCCTCACATCCCTCAAGTCCATTTTTGCACCAACCTAATGTTGGCCGGACTACCTTCTTTTTGCCTAAACCACCCTTTCGGATTTTCGGTTAATCCAAGAATTTCTTGCCTTTTTCTCAATTTCTTTGGCTTTTTTCCTTCTTTTTTCTTTATTGAATTTCAATCATGGATTATAACGAGAATCATGAAACAATCACACAAATTAAACTATACATGCAAGATAGATTTCCCGCCCCCATACTTGACGAAAACTTTGCCCTCAAAGTGGAAAATAAAAGCTAAAACTAAAGATGGAGAAGGGAAAAAGAAGATACCCACTAATGGGATGGTCCGACTGGACCATCCGAACCCTACTCCGGAGGATACGGGAAGTGGCTGAACAAGCGCTCTTGTCGTTGGCAAATCTCATCAAGGCGGGTTTGCTGGGCATCAAACCGACCTCCCATGGTGGACTCAAAGTTGGCTTGCCAAGCCAGCTGCTGAGCCTCCAGTTGTTGCTGCTGAGCCGTCTGCCAAGCATCCTGGCGCCAGTCAAAGTGGGCGGTCATGCTCGTGGCAAAGCTGGACTGCCAGCACTGCTGCTGCTCCAACATGGTGCGTTGGTACTCAGTCTGCCAAGCCTGGTGTTGAGTGGTCAAGGCATCCATCTAGGCCTGGAGGCTCCCAAGGGCGGGGTCATCCTCTCTTGATGCAGTAGGCATCTCCTCATCATCTTGAATGGGCATGTGGTCCTCATAAGGAGCCCGACTGGAGCTCGCCGCATGCCTCTCAACAATGGCCACCTAAGGCCGCTTCGGCACAAACGGATTAGCCGGTATGTAAATCTTGTAGAGCTCATCTACGAAAGGTAGAGGGCGTGAAAGGTAGGTGATATGGCTCCCATCTACAAAAGAAAGCCAAAACAAATTCTCCCCATCTCGCCGGAGGAGCTTGCACCTCCGGAGAAGACCTTCCGTGTAGTATGGGATTGCCATCCCATTCTCTAGCTCGGACATATCCATAACCTGCTCAGGGATCAAAGAGATCATCCCACCTCCAACAATATCACGGGGGCTCATTCTTCCTAATCCGCTTCAAAGCGGTAAGGAAGAGATAAGGCCAATCTAGCACGGCGTCCCTAATCGGGAGGCAAGAGTACAACAGTGGAAGGTCCTTGAGAGCGACCTTGTTCTCCACCTTGTGTCCACAGAAGACACACATGATGATCTTGGAGAGGAGTCTCAAGCAGGGGTGAGTGAGTTTGTTGCTATACTCACCCCGACATGAAACTCAGAACCTGTTGCTGCCTGCCTGAACTCCACCAATTCCGGTGTGGGGACAGGTTCCCACCACCTGTTAGATGGGGAAAGAGTCACCCCAAAAGCCTTCTACAACTGTGAGAAGTCGAGTGTGTACTTCTTCTTGTTGAATTTAAAGGAAAGACCGACACACACATGATCATCCTTCTCCATGTTGATGGTGGCAATAAATTGGCGACTGAGCTCGCGGTATATGGGAGCACTCTTCTTTAGAAAGTCCCCGAGCCCAACATTGTCAAGGAAATATTGCATGCTCTCCAACATGCCAATCTTCTCCAATGTCGGAACGTGTAAAAACCGAGTTGTATACATAACCCGATCTTGCACAATCCCGTAACGGGTCTTCTCCACCTCAGACATCTTATATTTTTGTTGTGGTTCCATTCTTGCAAAGATTTGAAGGAAATATATCAGAATTAACAAAAATAGAGAATGAAGACAAATCCTCTGTTGTGTTTTCCGCATGGGTGGTTGGTGTGGTCCGCAAGGGCGGGTAGGCACAGGGGCGGCAGCTAGCAGACGCAGGGGCGGGAGAACACTTGAAGGCGATTTTGGACAGCTATGACAGGTGGAGGAGACGGGGCACTTTCTTGGTGATCCTTAGTGGTAGAGAGTGCCGCCAGCAGTGGTGAGTAGTGGTGGATGGTTGATAGCATGAATTATTGTCTATATTTTGGAGCCTGTTTAGACGTTTTATCTTCAATAATCTGCATGTTTGTATATATATTATGTGATTATATTTTCATTTCATCTACCTTTGCGGGAATCGAGGTCTACACCTAGTTTTGTTGTAATCGTAGGTAAAATGGCACGTTTTGCATCAAAAAGGAGCAAAAGGAGCTAAGGAGTCAATGGAGCTACATTCAGGAACTTAAGGAAGAATCCAGGAATCATGGAATTGGATTAAAGATTCACTTTGCACCAGATTTGAGAGATTTCACACTCAGTTGTGATTCACCTCGGTTGACTACAGAGTCACCTCGACCGAGGTGATCCAGAGGAGCCGACTCGATCGAGGCAAACACCTTGGACGCGGCAAGGATATTTTATTCTTGGCTGAGATCTTTGATTTTTGGAAGGTGGATCTTATCTTTTTGGGCTGGATTTCTGGAAGGAAGAAGATAATTTAGACCATATATTTTACCTATTTTTATGGGAAGAGATCTTTCTAAGATATCTTATCTTTGGAGAGTAATTTTCCTATAAAAAAGGGTTGGATTTTCCACAAATCCATATCATGCTATACCACCGATTGTGTTTAGACATCCGCTACAGCCATACCCCAGTTGGGAGATTTGAAGAACCTTTTTGAAGGTTGAAAGAAGAAAGTCTATAGCTTTTATAGCTTTTTGAAGGGTTTTTGTAAGATTCCCTTAGATTCCCTTCATTGTTGTTTGTCTTGTTGGATTTTAATCCAAGGAACGCTTGTTGTTTGATAATTGAGTCAGTTATTGAAGCCTTTCTCTTAAGGTTTTCTTGTTCAATTATTCTCTTTCTTCCCATATATTTGATTATTACTTTCATGATGTTGAGTGGCTAATCTCTTTGTGTGATTCTAGGGTGATTGGTTGAAGGTTGTGGGAAAAACAATGATAGAATAATCTTAATCACAGTAGGACCCTGAAAGCTCGAGTCTTTAGCTTAACCCTAAGCATCTCGCTCAGTCGATGAACATCTCGGCCGGGGTGGAATTCTTCTGACCGAGTTGACTTATCTGATCCGAAATTGAGAGTTAAGTATTAGAGTTTGCCAAATCCTATTCTTATTACACCTTTCCTTGTTCAATGCAAGCCTAGGATTAGACTTACCCGGTAATTCCTTTGTTTGTTTACCAATGATCATAAGTGTAGGTAATAAAGCTTTATCCTTTATTGGGGTTTGAGTGTGCTTTCATTCCATCTTTGTGAGTTAGCCTGAGACTTACCCGGTAAAGGTTGATTCTATTCCCTTAGTTGGAGTGTTAGTTTGAGGTTATAAGTTCTTTTCCTTAATTCATTGAGACTTACCCGGTAATAGGAGTTACGTTTGGGATTAGTGTTTAGTGAGACTTACCCGGTGATCTATTCCACTTTAGAAATACCTTCCCTATGCAAAAACCTCAGCTTTGTCCACTTATCTTTAGATCTTGAGTTGGAACCACAACTAGATGCTTTAATCCCTAGAATTGCATATTTTCTTTATTGACTTTTTATCATCCTGGATTGTTTTAATTGCTTTTGTGGTTAGTAATTACTAAAGCTTACCTATTCTGACTTTGTTTCACTAAGTCCCTGTGATCGACCCTTGGAATTCCTTGCTTTTTAATACGATTGACCCGTACACTGCGGGTTCGCATCCTTGTTTTAAGCTTACATTTAGGGTTATAAATTTAAAGCTTGCACACACCGTTTGGAGCGAACAAGTTTTTGGCGCCGTTGCCGGGGACTTGGTCTAGACTGAGCCGGTTGCGGTACGCTTTTGGGGCACTTGCCCCCGTGTCTACTAACCACTCTACTTGAGTGACTTTCGCAGGTTCTTTTTCTTAGGTTTATGCGAAGAACCCGCGCTGGGAAGGAAATCGTTCCTTACGATCCCAAACCAGAAAAGACATACAAACGACGCTTGAGAGAAGCAATGATGGCCGACCAAGACAATCGCGATCTTGAGGCCAAATTAAAGGAGGCGTTAGAACAGCTACACCTCAGCAGGGAAGAACTAAGGCAGGAGAAAGAAGAAACTCGCACCAGGACTGAAGCGATCGAAGTAGATATGGCAGCCTTACGAGACCAGTATCTACTTCGACCGAGGCAAGACCCAGTTCCAGATCCTCGACCGATGCAGGATCCAGTTCCAGATCCTCGACCGATGTAGGATCCAGTTCAAGACCCTCGACCGAGGCAGGTCCCAGCACCTGTCGCCCCAGCCGATGTACTTCCACCTCGGATACCAGTCCGAGGCGCTCTTATTGCAGGTGTTCCACAAACCCTAGGACAGAGGATGGACCCCAATCAGCAACTGAGGCGTCCAGGAATCGACCTAGGTGATCCAGCAGATCATGATTATGAGCTTCGACCGCAAGTTCTTTCCATGATTCGCCAATGCCAGTTTGGAGGGCTAGAGAGAGAATCTCCGCATCAACATCTACAAAACTATGAGATCTTGATGGAGACCTTGAGACCTTAAAGGATGGAAAACAACAACTACAAGCTAAGACCTTTCTACTTTTCCTTAAAAGATAGAGCTCTTACTTGGTATCAATCTCTTCCTCCAGGAAAAATTAGCACTTGGGAGGAGATGACGGCGGAATTCTTGACTAAATTCTTTCCCCCCTCTAAAACCGCTAAAATGAGAGGGAAGATTAATGCATTCATTATGAAGGACAAGGAGAGCTTGTCCAAGTCATGGGAAAGGTTTAAAGACATTCTTTTGGATTGCCCACATCATGGGATTCCAAAGATAGAGTTGTTGGAGATATACTTCAAGGGACTGGACGGAAGCACCTAGTTCAACCTTCAACTACTATCTGCAGGCACGTTCATGAACATGCCGATTGACGAAGCTTGGGAGTTCATAGAGAAGCAAGCTTTGCACATGGAGAAATACTCCCACCAAGGAGCTGAAGGTGGAGTTAAAAGAGTCAACTTTCAAGATGCTCCGCCTAACAACAATCAACTCACGTCTTTGAAAAATGACGTGAAGCAATTGAAGAAACTCTTAGTTGCTCAAACCAAGAAGGAAGATCAAGGATCAAGGAACAACAACAACGGATACCGTAACAACAACAACGGTTCCCGGAACAACAACTACAACAACAATAGAGGATCCAACAACAATAATTGGAGGGCGAACAACCAAAATTCGGGTAACAATCATTCTAACTCCAATTCTAACGATTCCTCTAATCCTTTCCTCTCTTCCTCTTCTTCCTCTACTCCATTAAAGAGCCAGGAGCAAGGATCAAGTTTGTCCCAGCCAGAAAAGAAAGACGCGGTGCTGGAGGCCATCTTGATCAAGCTTAGCGCTATGGAGACATCTATGACTTCATTTTCGAAGGCCCAAAAAGCCTTTGAACAACAACTTGCTAGTAGGGCGAATGAAACGCCAAGAGATCCAGGGAAGCTTCCAGCAAGAACGGAAAGCAACCCTAAGGGCCAGATTATGGCCATAACGACGAGGAGTGGACTGAAGACTGCAGATCCACTGCCTCGGTCGGTGCCAGTACCGACGAAGACCACCTCGGTCCAGGTGCAGACGAAGAACACTTCGGCCGAGATGCCAACCGAGGTGGAGCCACAGAAAGCGGAAGAGAAAACTAAAGTTTATATTCCACCTCCTGCATATAAACCACCACTTCCATTCCCCCAGTCAAGAGCCAGAGCACATCTAGACAAGCACTTTGGTAAGTTCCTTGACTTGATAAATAAACTACACATTAACATTCCTTTCCTTGATGCTATTTTAGGGATGCCCGCCTATGGGAAGTTCTTGAAAGAGATCCTATCAAGGAAGAGGAAGCTGGAAGACTTTGGTGAAGTAAGGATGACAACTAAATCCTCGGAGCTTATTCAAATCATGAAGGAGAAGATGCCACCCAAGTTAAGAGATCCCGGCTCATTTTGCATTCCCATTCAAGTTGGGGATGTCACTTGTGAAGCCTTATGTGATCTAGGGGCCAGCGTGAGCATCATCCCGCTGGAGCTATGTGTTAAGATCGGACTTGGAGAGCCCAAGCCGGTGAAGATTCGATTATACATGGCGGACCGCTCCATTACCCATCCCGTGGGCATTTTGAAAGACGTTCCGGTTAAGTTAGGTAACTTCTATTTACCTATAGACTTTGTTGTGCTTGATATTCCCGCAGATTATCCTGTTCCTATCATTCTCGGGAGGCCATTTCTTGCAACTTCGGGTTGCAATGTGGATTGTAAGAACGCCAAGCTGAAATTCAATATTGGCGGAGATGAAGTGGAGTTCGCACTACTTGCGGCCATGAAGGGAGAGCAGCTAGGAGATGATATCTTCAACATCTATGATGAAGAAGAATCAAGAGAATTGGTGAGCTCTATCCTTATTAACGATGCACTTGAGAAAGTTATTAGTTTTAGTTTAATGGAGGAAGGTATAGATGCCTCTTGTGATGCAGATATACGGAGCTTAAAGGCACTGGAAGAAGATCCAGGAGCTAAAACTGAGAAACTAATCCAGGAGACGAAGATCTCCAGTTTCGGTTCCAGTTACAGTACCTCGACCGAGGCACTTTCTGGACCAAGCGAGGTGACTGAAGAACATCTCGGTCAACGCCTCTGCGCCTCGACCGAGGTCGAAGGCGAGATGATATCAATTGAAACTTTCGAAAGTCCAGTTTTTGGATCTACTCCACTGGAAGGAGGAAGCAAGGATCCCCCTCAGAAAGCACCCCCAGTTGTGGAACTTAAACAACTCCCAAATCACTTGAGGTATGTCTTTCTTGGACCGGATTCCACCTATCCCATTATTGTTAGTGCTTCCCTCTCCGAATCTGAATTGACTAAACTAATGCATGTCCTAAGAAAGCATCAAAAGGCTTTGGGTTATACTATAGATGATCTTATTGGCATTAAGCCTTCTTTCTGCATGCATAGAATTCTAATGGAGGACGATCATAAGACTTCACGGGAACCTCAAAGACGGTTGAATCCGATCATGAAAGAGGTTGTGAAGAAAGAAATTCTTAAGTTGTTGGATGCAGGTATCATATATCCTATCTCGGACAGCAAATGGGTTAGCCCGGTGCATGTAGTTCCGAAGAAAGAAGGGATGACCGTTGTGACGAATAAGAACAACGAGTTAATCCCAACCAGGACCGTCACAGGCTGGAGGGTTTGCATTGATTATAGGAAGCTGAACACGGCCACTCGGAAGGACCATTTTCCACTTCCCTTCATTGATCAAATGCTCGAACGGTTGGCCCAACATTCACACTTCTGCTATTTAGACGGCTATAGCGCTTTCTTCCAGATTCCTATCCATCCGGATGATCAGGAGAAAACCACTTTCACGTGTCCATGGGGGACATTCGCTTATAGGAGGATTCCATTTGGATTGTACAATGCACCCGCTACCTTCCAGCGATGCATGATGGCTATCTTCTCCGAGTATATAGAGGAGATCATGGAGGTATTAATGGATGATTTTTCAGTATATGGTTCCTCTTTTGATGATTGCCTATCTAACCTTTCTCTAGTGCTACAAAGATGTGAGGACACTAATCTTGTCTTCAATTGGGAGAAGTGTCATTTTATGGTTAATGAAGGCATTGTGCTAGGACACCTCGTTTCTAATCGAGGTATTGAGGTCGATCGAGCTAAGATCGAGACTATTTAGAAACTCCCTCCCCCTTGTTCTGTTAAAGGTGTGAGGAGTTTTCTCGGGCATGTAGGTTTCTACAGGAGATTCATCAAGGACTTCTCTAAGATTTCTAAACCTCTAACTAACCTCTTGAATAAAGATGTTGTTTTTGAGTTTTCGCAGGAGTGTCTTAATGCATTTTACAGGATTAAGGAAGCGTTGATCTCCGCTCCCATTATCCAACCTCCGGATTGGACCTTGCCCTTTGAGATCATGTGTGATGCTAGTGATGTGGCCGTAGGAGCGGTGCTTGGACAAAAGAAGGATGGCCGAACCACCGCCATTTACTATGCTAGCAAGACGCTAGATGAAGCCCAGCGTAACTATGCCACCACAGAGAAGGAGCTATTGGCGGTTGTATATGCTTTCGAGAAGTTTCGTTCTTACTTAGTAGGGGCGAAAGTCATTGTCTACACCGACCACGCAGCCATTCGTTACTTGCTTGCTAAGAAAGATGCCAAGCCACGCCTTATTCGATGGATTCTCTTACTTCAAGAGTTTGACCTAGAGATCCGCGATAAGAAGGGATCCGAAAATTCTGTTACGGATCACCTCAGCCGGCTACCTCCATCTTCACGCGAGAAGGACAACCCACCCATAGACGATTCATTCCCCGATGAGCACTTGCACTTGTTGGAGCGTTTGATAGACTTACTTACTTTACCCCATGATGGAGGTGAAGTATGGGGTGAGGGCACCTCCCGTCACGAATAGAGACGCCGTATGGTCCAACTAGCGACCTTAAATCAAGCGCTTCTTGGGAGGCAACCCAAGGTATTGCTTTCTTTTCCCTTTTTCTAGTCTAGCTTAGATAGTTTGCTTTTGCTTTGCTTTGTTTTGTTTTTGGCGTCCTAGACAGACAGCAGGTGACATCTAAGGGAGGAATACAACCCAGGAGCACAACTGGAAGGACAGAAGTTCGAGAATTTGAGAAGACGGAGTTTGACTGAGACACATCTCGGTTGCTGTCACAACACCTCGACCGAGATGATTCTTGAGCAACCGAGGCGACTAGGGTTTCTGAAGATCCACCTCGGTCCGTACCACCTCGGTCCAGTCGAGACCATCTCGACCGAGGTGACAGCAGTTCCAGAAAAGGGTATAAAAGGGGGATGAGATTTCTCTCTCCTCCTTTACCTTCTCCTCGACCGCGGCACGCCTTTCGCCTCGCTTCGCCAATCTTCGCTCGTTTTCAATGATTCTCGCATCCAAACCGCTAAGAAAGGGTAGTGGATCACAGTGCAAGTGTTAATCTGCAAGAAAAACGAGTCAATCGACCGAATCGGGGTAAATATCGAAAAAACCCTAACCTCGTCTTTCTCCACTGTTTTCCTTTGATTTGGGCTTTGGTTGCCCCTGCATTTGCTGAAAAACAGATTAAGTACCCATAGGAACCTGTTGTAGTGATTTTGGGGGAAAAGAACTGGATTTTTGAGGAAATCAGTCGCGCAGTTTTTCGCCTCGGTCCAGTCGGCCTGTGCCTCGGCCGAGGTGTTCTACAGAGTTGTCAGGCCGACCGAGGTGGTCTGACAGGTTACAGAAAGATGAGTTTAGATAGACAGCTAGTCCTAAGGGACATATCCTCTCCTTCCCCTTCTTCTTCTTCCCGCCGCATGAGACCGGTGATCCACAAGAGACACCAGGTTGATTACGACCGCATAGCGGCCCGTCTAGTGATTGCACCTCGCTTCCTGGACATTTCTGCCTTTGACTGCCTCCATGTGGATGGAGATCTGAGACGTATGATTTCTATGGTGGGGCTAGATCAGTTCACTGAGATCCGCGCTCCCGCTTACTTAGAGCCTACCCTAGAGTTTGTTAGCTCCTTCACTTACCTTCCCACAGAGCGTGCCGTGAAGTACCGGTTGATGAACCGGAACTTCATAGTTCCTTTAGAATACTGGCGAGACATCTTTGGTTTCCCGGCCCCAACTGCTGCTGATTTTCCCTCCCGAGCTGTAGCTAGGGAGTTCTGGGGACAGATTGCTCACGTAGTTGAGCATGCAGATAGATGGGGCCCTGGAGACTCCAGGGAGCGTATCATATTTCACCTAGCTTTTAGGTTAGCCCACAGGATATTCAGTGAGACCCTTCTGGCGTGCACTGAGACGCCCCAAAAGGTCAGATAGGGGGAGCTTTTTAGCCTATACTGCATGGTGACTGGAGGGATCCCAGACTTTGGTTTGATGCTGGCAGAGGATCTGCATAAGATCAAGGCCTAGACGAAGGGCGACATCTGTTGTGGAGGCATTGTGACTCACATAGCGAGTTACCAGGACATGGACCTCAGTGCTTGTACCATGGTGGCGGCTGCCAAGCCGCTTGGACTTCAGGAGATGATCACTCGGAGGATACTGGTTCCCCGAGGACTTACTACGCCATATGTGGCGATGCCATGGGAGCCTACTGCACCACAGGGGAACAGATGGTCACCCCAGTTTTCAGTATATGATCCACACTACTGGCAGACTGCTTGGATCCCATTTATGGAGGATGCTAGAGAGGCAGCAACTGCACCAGCTGAGGAGGATGAAGTTGACTTAGAACACCTCGACCGAGGTGGTTTAACTACACCTCGGTTGACTTCGAACACCTCGACCGAGGTGTTCTAAGTCAACCGAGGATGCTAGAGAGTGCGCCGGTCATCGATTTGGACGATGACGAGACTGAGGCCGAGCCAGCTGCATCACTAGTACGTCCTGCTAGGCGTAGGGTACGCCGACAGAGAGATCCAGATGCTCACCGTCTGATTGATGATCTGACGGATCAGATGATCGATTCTTATGCCGCCCTATCCCTGGATATCCGTGAGATGCAGGAGAGACAGCATTAGCAGCACATGATGGCTGAGATTCAGTTTCAGCATATCATGGGCTACCCTTTCGACCCATCTCCGTATCCGTACGTGCCGCCACCACCACCACCGGATCGGGATTATTGAGAGCTTGCAGCATTTTTCTTTCTTTATTTATTATGCAGCTCGACTATGTCCGGTGAGTACTTTATTTCTTTAGACTTATTTTGACCCACTGGGACAGTGTGTCCCAAGTATGGGGTATTGATGTATTATTTGACTTATGTGATGTATGACTCGACTTTATCGGATATTTATGCTTTATTTTGCTTCTATGGTTTTATTTGAGATTATATGCATGCATACAGGTTATTTGATTGGGAAAAACGTCAAAAACTGGACAGAAATTTTTTTTTTGACCTCGACCGGGATGATTCTGGCCAAACGAGGTACTTCACCTCAGTTGACTTAGAACACCTCGACCGAGGTGGTTTAACTGAAAGTTTTCGAAAACGTTTTGTGCTTTTTATCTAGATATGATCTCAGTGAAGATCTTGTTTGCTGACTGGTTTTGAAATCTTTATATGTTTGAAAGGTTTTATGATATGTTTAAGTTGCTAAATGCTTTGTTTGAAATTTTGGCATGTTTAATACTTTGTTTTTATCCAAATTATGTTGAATTTGAAGGTTGACACCACCTTATGAGTTCTCTCACTTTCTTCCTGGAAAGACCAAGGCAATTCATTCTTTTCTCTTCTTCTTCTTGATCATGTTTAGCCCCTCATATACATATTTGCCTCCCTTTACCTATCCAAAAATTTGGAAGCAAGAAAGTGAAAAGCAAGTGAAAGAAAAGTTGAGAGGTTGGCTGGAAGTGAAAGTGTTAGAAAGCAATAAATAGGCTTGGGGATGTCAATCATGATGATGAGTAACTCGGCACCATTCACATAGCCGGGTGTTTGTGTCTTGCCAAAGTCGGATTGAGCGATATTCCTAACGGGTCATGGTATGTGCATCAAGGGTTTGATGCATCTCAAGAAATTGATGATTGCTGATTTCCTAGGCTTCGGTTATTGTGCACCTCTGTCCATGCATCCCAAAAAGTAAAGTAAAAAAGGAAAAGTGTGAAATAAGCAAAGCTTATTGGTGGATGATGTTGAAAGTCAAGTGAAAGTGAAGTAATATCCTTTTCCCGGATTCTTGCACCACATTACCTTCCATACATCCCTACCCTACACGTTTCTTGACCTTTCTTTTGGGAAGCCCTTGAGACCTCGAGCTTGTTGATTGACTTAGTGGTTTAAACTGGATTATACATGATTAATTTTGATGATTCTGATCTATTATGTATTCTATGATTTTATGCAAAGATGAACAACTTTCCTATATTTATAAAATGTTTTAAGCATACTCTGATTTTAAATTCCATGAAGTATTCTCTTAGAGTGATCTATGATTGTAGCACACCATCAAAATGTTTTAAAGGACTTTTTCATTGATTTTTAGGATTAATAATCCATTCTATCTTGTATTTTATATGCGGAACTTCCTTGGGGACAGGCAAGGGCTAAGTATGGGGTATTTTGATAGCATGAATTATTTTCTATATTTTGGAGCTTGTTTAGACGTTTTATCTTCAATAATCTGCATGTTTGTATATATATTATGTGATTATATTGTCATTTCATCTACCTTTGCGGGAATCGAGGTCTACACCTAGTTTTGTTGTAATCGTAGGTAAAATGGCACGTTTTGCATCAAAAAGGAGCAAAAGGAGCTAAGGAGTCAATGGAGCTACATTCAGGAACTTAAGGAAGAATCCAGGAATCATGGAATTGGATTAAAGATTCACTTTGGACCAGATTTGAGAGATTTCACACTCAGTTGTGATTCACCTCGGTTTACTACAGAGTGACCTCGACCGAGGTGATCCAGAGGAGCCGACTCGACCGAGGCGAACACCTTGGACGCGGCAAGGATATTTTATTCTTGGCTGAGATCTTTTATTTTTGGAAGGAGGATCTTATCTTTTTGGGCTGGATTTCTGGAAGGAAGAAGATAATTTAGACCATATATTTTACCTATTTTTATGGGAAGAGATCTTTCTAAGATATCTTATCTTTGGAGAGTAATTTTCCTATAAAAAAGGGTTGGATTTTCCACAAACCCATATCATGCTATACCACCGATTGTGTTTAGACATCCGCTACAGCCATACCCCAGTTGGGAGATTTGAAGAACCTTTTTGAAGGTTGAAAGAAGAAAGTCTATAGCTTTTATAGCTTTTGAAGGGTTTTTGTAAGATTCCCTTAGATTCCCTTCATTGTTGTTTGTCTTGTTGGATTTTAATCCAAGGAACGCTTGTTGTTTGATAATTGAGTCAGTTATTGAAGCCTTTCTCTTAAGGTTTTCTTGTTCAATTATTCTCTTTCTTCCCATATATTTGATTATTACTTTCATTATGATGAGTGGCTAATCTCTTTGTGTGATTCTAGGGTGATTGGTTGAAGGTTGTGGGAAAAACAATGATAGAATAATCTTAATCACAGTAGGACCCTGAAAGCTCGAGTCTTTACCTTAACCCTAAGCATCTCGCTCAGTCGATGAACATCTCGGCCGGGGTGGAATTCTTCTGACCGAGTTGACTTATCTGATCCGAAACTGAGAGTTAAGTGTTAGAGTTTGCCAAATCCTATTCTTATTACACCTTTCCTGGTTCAATGCAAGCCTAGGATTAGACTTACCCGGTAATTCCTTTGTTTGTTTACCAATGATCATAAGTGTAGGTAATAAAGGTTTATCCTTTATTGGGGTTTGAGTGTGCTTTCATTCCATCTTTGTGAGTTACCCTGAGACTTACCCGGAAAAGGTTGATTCTATTCCCTTAGTTGGAGTGTTAGTTTGAGGTTATAAGTTCTTTTCCTTAATTCCTTGAGACTTACCCGGTAATAGGAGTTACGGTTTGGGATTAGTGTTTAGTGAGACTTACCCGGTGATCTATTCCACTTTAGAAATACCTTCCCTATGCAAAAACCTCAGCTTTGTCCACTTATCTTTAGATCTTGAGTTGGAACCACAACTAGATGCTTTAATCCCTGGAATTGCATATTTCCTTTATTGACTTTTTATCATCCTTGATTGTTTTAATTGCTTTTGTGGTTAGTAATTACTAAAGCTTACCTATTCCGACTTTGTTTCACTAAGTCCTTGTGATCGACCCTTGTAATTCCTTGCTTTTTACTACGATTGACCCGTACACTGCGGGTTCGCATCCTTGTTTTAAGCTTACATTTAGGGTTATAAATTTAAAGCTTGCACACACCGTTTGGAGCGAACAATGGTGGTTGAGTGTGGTGGATGGTGTGTAGGGTTTAGGTCGGAGAGATTGAGGGGTGGTGGGTGAGAGATTGATGAGGGTAGCGCAGGGGCATCGGAGGGGCGCAGTGGAGGGCGGAGGAGTGGTGACGCAGGGGCATTGCAGAGGTGGCTAGAGGGAGCGAGGGAGTTGGGGCGCAATGGGCGTGAGTTGGGCGTTAGGTTGTGAGAGAGAGAGAGAGATGAGTGGTAGGTGAGGAGAGGAGAGATGGGTAGGTGGGGTAGGTGTATGGTATTTTTGGTTTTGTTATTTTTCTTATCTTTTCTGGGTAAATCCGCAGGGGCGGGGGCTTGTCACCGCGGGGGCGGTAACAAGGAAGGGGAAGACGCAGACCTAGCGCCGGGGGCGGCACTGGGGCTGCTTGTCAAGGGTGGTTGCCGCAGGGGTGGTGAGTTGTCACCGTGGGGGCGGTGACAGAGTTTGTGCTGGCGCAGACCCAGCGCTGAGGGCGGCACTCGGCGAGGGTGTCACCGCAGGGGCGGTGAAAAGGGCCGCAAGGGCGGTTTTCTTGACAGTGGCTCCTCTTCTTATTCTCCCGGGTTGCCTCCCGAGCAGCGACTTTGTTTTATGTCGTTGGCTCGACATAGGGACCCTATTTCTCTGCTTGGGACTCCTCTAGCACCATCTCGTCTATGGGGTCATTCTTCACTCCTTCTAGGTAGGGCTTGAGCCTTTGTCCATTGACCTTGAACATGTTGTGCATTTGTGGGTCGTAAAGATCCACAACACGATGTGGATGGACTTCGGCTATCACACATGGACATGTCTACCTTGAGCGTAGCTTGCCTGCAAAAAGCTTTAAACGGGATTGAAAAAGGAGGACTTTGGTACCCGTTTTAAAATCTTTTCGGAGAATGTTTCGGTCATGCCACGCTTTTGTTTTTTCTTTGTATATTGTGGCATGGTCATACACATCGAGCCTTAACTCCTCCAGCTCTTGCAATTGAAGCTTCCGGAAATCTCCTACCTCATCCATATTCATGTTGCACTTTTTCACCGCCCACCATGCCTTGTGTTCTAGCTCCACCGGAAGGTGGCATGCCTTTCCGAACACAAGTCGGAACCGAGACATCCCTATAGGAGTCTTGTATGCTGTTCGGTACCCCCATAGAGTGTCATTGAGCCTCAAGCTCCAATCTTTCCTTCCGGGGGAAACCGTCTTTTCAGGATGGTTTTGATCTCCCGGTTTGACACCTCCGCTTGACCGTTCGTTTGTGGGTGGTAGGCTGTTGACACACGTTGATAGAAGTGGTACTTCTTAAGGAGAGCGGTGATTGTCTTGTTGCTAAAGTGGGTTCCCCTATCACTTATCAAAGCTTTCGGGATGCCAATCCTTGCCAAAATGTCCTTAAGAAATGCTGCAACAACTTTGAAATCATCAGTTTTGGTGGAATTTGCTTCCACCCACTTGGAAACATAGTCCACCGCAAGTAATATATAAGTATGCCCAAAAGAGGTAGGAAAAGGACCCATGAATCTATCCCCCAAACATAAAAATTTCGCAAAATATAAGAGAAGAATGACACATTTCATTTCTCCTAGGGATGTTACCCACTCTTTGACACCTATCACACACCTTACAAAATGCAAAAGCATCTCTAAAGATGTGTGGCCAAAAGAATCCCGCATCTAAGACTTTCCTAGCTGTTTTGTTGACACCAAAATGTCCCCCACATGCTTCAGAATGACAGAATGTAAGGACAGATTGTACCTCATTGTCCCGGATACAACGGCGTATTACCTGATCACTACAATGCTTCCAAAGGTATGGATCGTCCCCAACGTAGTGTCTTGCTTCGGCCTTCACCTTCTCCCGCTGTGCTTTGGTGAAGTCTGGAGGGTACTCACCTCTAACAAGAAAATTTACAATTTCAGCAAACCAAGGTTTAAAAGAGTGGAGCTTAAACAAAACCTCTGTTGTGTAATCCGCAAGGGCGGCCAAGGCTTTACGCAGGGGCGCTTGGTTCGAGCCGCAGGGGCGGGGCTCTGGTTGCGCAGGGGCGGTTACACAACAGAGAGTTGTGTAGAATGTGTCATCTGGAAAGCTCCCAAGTATGGCTCTTCTGTTGGCTGGATCTTCCTCCTCCTTCACCAGCCTGCTCAAGTGGTCGGCCACAAGGTTCTCAACCCCCTTCTTGTTCCGTATTTCCAAGTTAAACTCGCTTAGAAGGAGCACCCACCGAATCAACCTTGGATTTGCTTCCTTCTTCTCCATGAGGTACTTGAGGGCTGCAAGATCAGTGAATACTATTACCTTTACGCCAAGGAGATATTGTCTGAACTTCTTTAGTGCAAACACCACCGCTAACATCTCCTTCTCGGGGGTGGAGTAGTTTCTTTGAGCTCCATTAAGCGTCATGGATGCATAATGGATGACATGTGATGCTCTTCCATCCTTTTGTCCTAGGACAACTCCTACAGCATAATCGCTGGCGTCACACATGATCTCAAATGGCTTCTCCCAACCCGGAGATCGGATGCTAGGTGCACTAGTGAGGCACGCTTTCAAGGTGTCAAATGCCTTCTTGCACTCTTCATCAACCATGAAAGTGGCGTCCTTCTTGAGTAGCTCACACAACGGCGCTGAAATCTTTGAAAAGTCCTTGATTAACCGCCGATAGAAACCTACATGACCTAGGAAAGAACGGATTTCACGCACATTAGTAGGGTAAGGTAAACTTTGAATAACTTCAACTTTTTCCTTATCTACTTCTATCCCTTTTGAAGATAATAAATGTCCTAACACAATTCTTTGTTCAACCATGAAATGACATTTTTCAGAATTAAGAACTAAATTGGTTTCTACGCATTTTTGAAGAACAAGTTTTAAGTGTCCTAAGCATGCATCAAAACTATTTCCATGGACGGTGAAATCATCCATAAAAACTTCAATAAAATTCTCTATATATTCTGAAAATACTTATCATGCACCGTTTGAAGGTGCCGGGAGCATTGCAAAGTCCAAATGGCATTTTGCGGTACGCAAAAGTGCCAAATGGACATGTGAAAGTCGTCTTTTCCTAATCTTCCGGAGCAATGGCTATTTCAAAATAGCCCAAATATTCATCCAAGAAGCAATAGTAGGGGTGACCTACAAGACGTTCCAACATTTGATCAATAAAGGGTAAAGGAACGTGATCTTTACGCGTTACCGTGTTTAGTTTGCAGTAGTCAATGGAAACTCTCCATCCGGTTTGTGTCTTGTTTGGGACCATCTCACCGTATTGGTTCTTCACCATGGTGATACCTCATTTCTTCGGAACCACTTGGGTTGGACTAACCCACTTACTATCCGAGATTAAGAATATCATGTCCGTTTGGAGGAGCTTCAATACCTCCTTTTTGACTTCTTCCATCATTGGCGGATTCAATCTTCGTTGGGGTTGCCTAGATGATTTCGCTTCTTCCTCAAGGAGGATCCTGTGCATACATGTGGAGGACTAATCTCTTTGATGTCCGAAATAGTCCATCAAAGAACCGTCTTGTGCTCTTTCAAAACCTTCACATATTTTGAATGTTGACAACTTGCTAGAGATGATTACCGGCAAGGTGTTGTTTTCTCCTAGAAAAGCATACTTGAGGTGTAGTAGAAGGTCCTTCAATTCTATCTCCGGTGCCTTCACTATAGATTGAACAAGCTTCTCGCTTGGAGTTAGTAATGTGGGCCCAATGGCCAAAGTGGAGATAGGGAGCCTTTTGTGCCCATCCAATTGAGCTAGGACTTCCTGCATGCTAGAAGTTAAGGCATATTCCGAAGTATGAATGTCAATGTCATGTTCAATTATGTTTTTCAATTGATCTATGTTGGATATATCAAAAACATCTTGAATGATAGGATCAATAACATCAATGGCACAAAGAGAATGATCATCAATAGGGTATTTCATTGCATCGTAAATGTTAAACTCAACTACCTCCCCATCGAATTCCATAGTTAATTTGCCACTAACATAATCAATCTTTGTCCTAGCGGTTTTTAGGAAAGGTCTTCCCAACAATATAGGTGCAGCATGTGAGTCATTTTCCATATCCATCAGAAAGCAATTAGCAAGAAAAATCAGATTATCTACCATCACTAACACATCTTCAATAATCCCTTTCGGGTAAACGTTAAATCTATCAACAAGTTGGACTACAACCCGAGTTTCAATGAGTGGCCCAAGGCCAAGAGATTTATAGATGGAATAAGGAAGAACATTGATAAAAGCACCTAGATCAAGCAGAGCTTTATCAAAACGGGTTTCCCCTATAACGCAATAAATGCTTACCTTGCCCGGATCACTACACTTCTTGGGCATTCGGCGTTGGTAGAAGGCGGACACATGCTCGCTAACTTGCACCTTTTGCTTGCCCTTCAGCTTCTGGTTCCTCTTGATGGTGCAAAGTTCCTTCAAAAAACGAGCATACTTACGAATACTCTTCACACGTTTAAGGAGAGGAATATTTACCTCGCATTTGGAAAAGGTCTCAAAGAGATCCTTATCCTCAATCACTATTCGCTCCTTTAGTGCCTCAGGAAAGGGAGCCGGTGGTTTCTTAGCATACAGAGGGGGGAAAATAGGACAGATGTAAGAATCCTCTTCAGCAGAACCCTGTGTTTTCTTTTCCACAGGGGCGGAAGATTGCAGGCGCAGGGGCGGCTCAAGGGTTGTCACCGCAGGGGCGGCGAAAACCAGCCGCAGGGGTGGCGTCTGTACAGGAGCCGATGCAGTTGCAGCCGCAGTGGCGGCTGTGGGGGCGTCAGACTCGTCAGAGGGTTTTTTCTTCACTTTTGTTAATGGCTTTTGCTGGATTTGCTTCCCACTTCTTAATGTTAAAGCACTAACATTCTCTTTAGGGTTGACAACCGTCTAGGAAGGCAAAATTCCGGAGGATTGGACTTCGATCCTTGTAATGGCCTCCGCCATTTGTCCATCCTGTTTTTCGAGGTTCTTGATGCTAGACTTTGTAGTTTGGACATGGGTAGCAAAATGTTTAGTTAAAACCTCTAGCATATCCTTAGTGGATTGAGACTTACCTTAGCGGGGCTGCTGCTGGTTTTGTTGATCTCTCAATCGAAAATTTTGTTGATCACGCCAATTTGGCATGTAATTTTGTGCATATGGATCGTTCCTTGGCCTTTGTCGTTGTTGTTGTTGTTGTTGTTGTTGTTGCCCGTAGCCCAATGCGTTCACCTCAGCATTGTCGTCTTGGACTTGAGGGCAGATGTCCGTTGGATGGTACGGATTGGAACAAACTCCACATGCCTTGAGCTGTTGTGGAGTTCCCATCAAAGCCAATCTTTTCACTATCTCCTTCAGTTCGGCAATTTCCGTTGAAATTTCATTACGGCCAGTATTGATAGCATGAACTCCTCTTTTGGTAGAGGTCCTTCTAAAATTCCGAGTCCCTTCCGCTAATTCCTGCATTTTCTCTAAAGCAAGGTCATGAGTGGTGTTTAGAATATTACCTCCACAAGCAGCATCGACGATCCTCCTCTCATTGTCAAGCAAGCCATTATACAAGTAAAAGACTAGATCTTGGGTAGAATACCCATGGAAAGGACAGCTCGATCGGAGTCTTGCGAAACGCTCGAAATACTCATAAAGAGTTTCGTCCGCCTCTTGCTCTATGTTGCTTATAGCTTTCTTCAAGCTATTTGCCTTCTTAGCTGGGAAATACTTCTCCAAAAATGCCCCATCCTTGAGCGTGAAACCGAACGCCCTCATCTTGATTTGTTCTTCGGTAATGTTGGCCGGCTTCATGCTCATACACACGGTATGAAATTTTCCAAGATGCTTGATGGGGTCTTCACCTCTCAACACATGGAAGGACGGGAGCAAGTGGATCAACCCCGTCTTGAGTTCAAAGTTGACTCTGTTACATCTAGGAATTGATGCACGCAAAAGTCTTAAATTTATAACTCACTATATTTTTCCTAACTCCTAGCGAAACCCACAGTGTATGGGTCGTTTTGTAGTAAGGATAGTATTCCGAGGTCGAACACAAAGACTAAGGTAAATTTGAATCAATAGTGACTAAGGATAGTGTCGATCTAGACTAAGAAAAGAAAAAGAAATAAAGAAATGAAAATCTCAATGTTTTTGGATTGGTTTTGTGGTGATCAATCAAAGATCACAAATCATGCAAGATTAACAAATAACTAAGCTAGCAAGGCAATTAAACAAACACAAACACGAGATAAGTAATCAAGAGAGAAAAGCGGATTCTAGGAGTTAGAAATTCCGGTTATGGCATAGGACTCAAGCTATCTACTCATTCCTTGGATTAACTAAGGTATGTTGGGAAAGGGTGTTTCTCAAATGGAACCAATCACCGGGTAGGTCTCATGATCCACTAATCTCGCAACTAAGGTCCTATTACCGGGTAAGTCTCTAGGAGCCTAAGGATAGGAATTCTACACAAACCGGATTGTCATCTAGGGATCTAACCTCTCCTTACCGGGTAAGTCTCGGGAAGGCAAGTCCTAAACATCAATCCTAGCACACTCAGTCCAATAGCGGCTTATGAGGCTCACTACTACCTAGAGTTCATCATCCTCGGTATCTTAGAGCGGAAATCACCGGGTAGGTCTCTTTCCTCACTTAGTTTGCTAACACTAGGTCACCCTAGGATAGATCTAGCTCAACAAACACTAGGATTTCAACAATATAACAACCTAACACTCAGATTTATCAATACAAGCAAGTCAGACAAAAATCACGGGCAGTTCATCAAGTCCACGGCCGTGGAACCCCTTAGAACAGAGGCTAGGTTTGAGCAAACAAATCATCCAAGGGTACATTTAAGTCTATCCTATCTTAGTCCAAGCCATAACCATCATTTCTTTACCCTAGAATCGCATATATTTAGCCAACAACATGCATCATAACATTCAAACTCATCAAGCATACAATCAAGGCTTCCATGGCAAGTAAATGAAGTGAAATAGAGATGAACAAGTAGAACAAAGAAATCCAAGCTGAAAATGAGTTTAAGTAAGACTTACAACCCTTCAAAAGAAGGTTCAAATCGTTCCTTACAAACCCTTGCAAACGTTTCCAACAAGTTGCTCCAAAATCTCTCTAACAACTATGAAACTTCTAAGATGAGTGTTCTTATTTTCTTCCCCAAAATGAGAGTGTTTCTTCTCCTCCAAGAGTGGCTCCCATCCAATCTTCCAATGAGAGAATATATGTAGTTGAGAGTGTGGGAGAGAATGGAATGATGGGGTTTGTCCTCAACAGCCTGCAGGACAACCTTATATCCTCAACAAATTGCAAGAGTCGGCCATGAAGATCGTGGGACAGCTGTCACAGCTGTATAGGGGAAACCACGGCCTATTTCCACGCCCGTGGAAGTCCCAGTGGCCGTGGTTTTGGTCCCTCAGCATTCTATGGATCATCAAGCCACAATTTGGTGCAAGGAATGCACCAACAAGTTCCCATGTGTCCTCCTTAGCTCCTAGCTTGCTTCCCAATGAGTCTGAAGGTGTGTCATCTCGAGGAACGATCCTCAAATGTATCGATTAAGCTCTTAAAGCTCCCAAAATACCTACAAAACATGTAAAAGTCCGCGTAGACGTCTATCTCGACATAATACATGAATTGAGTGCAAATCGTCACGAACTAGTGCAAACCATGCATGAATGAGCGGAAAAACTATCTAAATAAGTGCCTAAACTAACGTCATAAATCGTGTTATCAAAAATACCCCATACTTAAGGTTTGCTCGTCCCCGAGCAAGTCCCAACTATAGACTAAGAGATGACATGATTTATGCATGCAGAAAAACGACAAAATCTTTTTGGAATTGTGCTTCTAAAATTGGATCACCTTCATAGTCATGTTTCATGGTAATGGATAAGCAATCATGTATCAAATAAATGAAGGCACGAAAAGACAATTATACTTAACTCGAAAGCATGCATGAAATGTAAAAATGAAGAAGTCAAGATGATCATGAGCATATCGAATCTAGATCACTAAGTCTTACACACATGCAAATAGGTCACAAGGGCTTGTGAAATAAGAGGCTAAGAAACGTTGTGATTAGGTGGGAATTTTTCAAAAGTCATGTGATGCTAATCCGGGAATGGAACTAACTTCACAACTTCACATTTTTTTTATCAACTTCCCAAAAGTGTATATTTTCTCCTTCTTTTCTTTCTTTTCTTTTCTTTTTCTTTCACTTATTTTTGAGACGATGGCATTGGTGTACAAAAGCCGAAACCTTGGTGATTAGCGGTCCTCGGGCTTTTTTTATTTTTTGAGGTGCATCCACACCGGGCACACATACCAAAGCTCGTTAGGACTATCGGTTTATTTGACTTTGGCAATGCACAAACACCCGATTATGTGAATGGTGCCGAGTTACTCGTCATTTAAACCAACATCCCCAAACCTATATTTTTTTCTACACTTTTCACAACAAATTCAGCACTTCATTCACAACATCTATTCATCAACAACTTCACCCCACACTTGCTTTTCACACACATCAACACACTAGCATGCTCCTATTCCCGGATGGGTCAAAAGAGGTCACATTTTATATCAATTGAGGTGCTCAAGCAACATGATCAAGATGAGAAGTAGAGAAAATGAATTGCCTTAATCATTCCTAAATGATGTGCAAGAACTAGCATGCAATTTCAACTTTCAATCCTCAATCCAATCAAGGCAAGCATCATAATCACAAATCATTCATGGGATTCAAGATAAGTACTTCAAGTCCACATATGCGTTCATCTATTCAACACACAAGGCCATCCATAGCCAATTCACAAGATAATCTCATCATAAGGGTCATACCCAAACTTAGAAGCACTAAAATTTTTTAAATTTTTTGATTTTTTTGGATTTTTTGAAATATCTATGTACAATGCAAAACATGTGACAATATTAAACTATCCTAGATGCTAATCATGCAGGTGATCATGAAAACCCCACCCCATACTTAGAAACACATTGTCCCCAATGTGTAAATGAAGTAAAGAAGAGTGAAAGAGGGTCCTCACAATGTAAAATGATTTGCTTTGGTATTTGGGATTACTCAAGTGGATTGATAGTGGATGATCCTATCAACGATGATAGAGAGCTCAAGGTGTTCGTTATGGCGTCGGGACCCACGCTAGGCACCGCTAGCCGTCCAAGTTCCGTGTCCGCTCCACCATAATTGATGAGGGGTTCATCATCATCATCCATATGTCATGCAAGGTTTCCATGCTACTTAAACTCTAGCACACAAACTCCAAACACACACAAAAACACAAAAACAGAAAAATAGAAAGCAAAACAAAAACAAAAAGGGAAAGATGTCTACCAATGGGTTGCCTCCCACCAAGCGCTTCTTTAAGGTCATTAGCTTGACCGAACTCGGGGTGTTCTCACTCAAGGTGAAGTGGGGCAATCATTTCTACCGGAGCTCCCGGGATATACTTCTTCAACCGGTGCCCATTCACCTTAAAATCTCCACAATGCTCCCCTCCTATCTCAACCGCTCCATGGGGAAAGATCTTCTTCACCACATAAGGACCCGTCCATCTTGACTTTAGCTTTCCGGGGAAGAGCTGCAGCCTTGAGTTAAAGAGAAGGACAAGGTCGCCTTCACTCAACTCCTTCGGGATGAGACGCTTGTCATGCCAACGTTTAGTCCTTTCTGTAGATTCGGGCGTTTTCATAGGCATCCAACCAGATCTCCTCAAGAGCATTCATGTCTAGCAATCTCTTCTCACCGGCCTCCTTGAGGTCAAAGTTCAGCCACCTTATGGCCCAATACGCCCTATGCTCCATCTCCACCGGAAGGTGGCAAGACTTGCCATAAACTAGCTTGTTGGGAGTGGTGCCAATCGGTGTCTTGAAAGCGGTTCTATAAGCCCACAAAGCATCATCGAGCTTCATAGCCCAATCCTTTCTCGTTCTAGAAACCGTCTTCTTAAGGATTCCTTTTATCTCCCGGTTGGAGATCTCCACTTGGCCACTAATTTGGGGATGGTAAGGTGTTGCCACCTTATGAGTCACCCCATACTTAGCCAAAAGTGTGCCGAAGTTCCTAGTGGTGAAGTGCTTCCCTCCATCACTTATGATCACCCTTGGTGTTCCAAACCTAGGGAAGATCACTCGGTTAAAGAACCGCACCATAACCTTGGCATCATTTGTGGGAGAGGCGATTGCTTCTACCCATCTCGACACATAGTCCACCGCCAAGAGGATGTAGAGGTTGCCACATGAAGAGGGGAATGGTCCCATGAAGTCCACACCCCACACATCAAATATCTCCACTTCTTGTATGTTGTTCAAGGGCATCTCATTCCTCCTTGAGATGTTTCCCGTCCTTTGGCAAGCATCACATGCTACCACAAAATTCTGCACATCCTTGAACAAACTTGGCCAATAAAATCCCGATTGCAACACCTTTGCACAAGTCTTGTGTGAGCTAGCATGCCCTCCACATGGCAAGGAATGACAATGGCGGATCACACTCTCCACCTCATCCTCCGGTATGCATCTCCTAAAGACTCCATCCGGCCCTCTCTTAAACAAAAGCGGCTCACTCCAATAGTAATGCCTCACATCTTTGAAGAACTTTTTCGTTTGGGCATAAGAAAAACCGGGTGGCACCTCCTCACACACAAGGTAGTTCACAATGTCTGCATACCATGGCTCATTTCCCTTGGACACTTGTAGCAAGCACTCCTCCACCATTTGCAATTGCTCATCCCGGAATGACTCATCAATCGGGATGTCATCTTTCTCAATCTCCAACGGTGAGAGTCTACTAAGATGGTCCGCCACAGAATTTTCGGACCCTTTCTTATCCCGGATTTCCAAATCAAACTCTTGAAGAAGAAGGATCCACCGAATCAAACGAGGCTTGACATCCTTCTTTGTAAGGAGATAATGGATCGCAGCATGATCCGTATACACAATGACCTTCGCTCCAACTAGATACGAGCAGAACTTCTCAAATGCGTACACAACCGCTAGCAACTCCTTCTCGGTGGTAGCATAATTGAGTTGGGCATCATCTAGCGTCTTGCTAGCATAATAGATGGCATGTGTACGCCCATCTTTCCTTTGTCCCAAAACAGCCCCAACGGCCACGTCACTCGCGTCACACATGATCTCAAACGGTAAACTCCAATCCGGAGGTTGCATGATGGGCGCGGAAATCAAAGCATTCTTTAACCTACAAAAAGCCTCAAGGCAATCCTTGGAGAAAACAAACTCAACATCTTTCATTAGTAGGTTAGTAAGAGGCTTAGAAATCTTAGAGAAATCTTTAGTGAATCTCCGGTAAAAACCGGCATGCCCTAGAAAACTCCTTACCCCCTTCACCGAGGTAGGGGGTGGAAACTTCTCTATCGTCTCTATCTTAGCTCTATCAACCTCAATGCCACGGTTGGATACCAAGTGTCCCAACACAATGCCTTCACTTACCATGAAGTGGCATTTTTCCCAATTTAAGATAAGGTTTGTCTCCTCACATCTCTTAAGCACCAAAGACAAATTAGCTAAACAATCATCAAATGAAGATCCATAAACAGAGAAATCATCCATAAACACTTCCATGATGTTTTCAATATACTTAGAAAAGTTAGCCATCATACACCTTTGAAAGGTGACGGGTGCATTACACAACCCAAATGGCATTCTCCTATATGCAAATGTACCCCAAGGACATGTGAATGTAGTTTTCTCTTGGTCATCGGGGTGGATAGGGATTTGGAAGAATCCACTATAGCCGTCTAAATAACAAAAATGGGAATGTTGAGCTAATCTCTCTAGCATTTGGTCAATAAAAGGAAGAGGGAAGTGATCTTTCCTAGAGGCCACATTTAGTTTCCTATAGTTTATACACATCCTCCACCCCGTAACCGTTCTAGTTGGGATTAATTTATTATTCTCATTGGTCACTATGGTCATCCCACCCTTTTTAGGAACCACATGCACGGGACTAACCCACTTACTATCCGAAATCGGGAAAATGATTCCCACATCTAGCAATTTAAGAATCTCTTTCTTTACTACTTCTTTCATGATGGGGTTTAGTCTTCTTTGAGGTTCAATTGAAGGTTTATGATTATCTTCCATTAAGATCTTATGCATGCACAAAGAAGGTTTAATGCCAACTAAATCATCAATTGAATAGCCAATAGCTTTCCTATGCAATCTCAACTCATGCAACAATCTATTCAACTCATCATTATTCAAGCATGCATTAACAATCACCGGATATGTAGAATCTTCACCAAGAAAAGCATACTTAAGATGAGAGGGGAGGGGTTTAATTAGTTCAAGTTTAGGAGGATCTTTATCGGTTGGAGACGCTCCATACAATGTTGGTTGAGATGAATCCAAAGCCATGGAAGACTCCCCAAAGCTCCTTGAAGCTTGATCAACAACCAATGCAGTTTCTGGAGAAACCACGGGCAAAATCACGGGCTCTGGCACAACCACGGCCGTGGAACTTGCAAAGCTAGCCTTTTTGAACATTCCAGAGAGTTCCACGGGGCATTCCACGGGCGCGGTTCTTCCCCCCAGGCCGTGATTTCTACAGGAATTCAGCACACCTTCGTGTGCTTCAAATTCAGCTCTTGTCTCCTTTTCCAATGCATCCAAAGCCTTGATTTCTTCATTGTAAGCCTCCTCAACTCCTTCCTCCATAAAAACCAAGATAAGAACCTTCTCCAAGGGGTCCTTGATCAAGATCAAGCTCAAAACTTCTCTAGACTCCTCTTGCTCGACAATGTTGAACACATCTTCACCAAGGGTTGGCCCCTTCATCATTGTGGATAGTTTGAACTTAATATTCTCTTCTCCAATGTTGAAGGAGAGAATTCCATTTTTACAATCCACCAAGCATCCGGAAGTGGCTAAGAACGGCCTTCCCAAAATGATAGGAACCGGGTAGTCCGCCGGGATGTCCAAAACAACGAAGTCTATGGGCACATAGAACTTCTCGAGCTGCACCGGTATGTCTTCTAAGATTCCTACGGGGTGAGTGATTGAACGGTCCTCCATGTAAAGGGTCATCTTGACCGGCTTTGGCTCTCCTAGCCCAACCTTGTTACAAAGTGCAAGCGGTATGATGCTTACACTTTTCCCAAGATCACATAGGGCTTCATACTTCACTTCTCCCACTCCAATTGCACACAAAAGGATCCCGGATCTCTTAGCCTAGGAGGCATCTCCTCCTTCATGGTTTGGATCAATTCCGAGGACCTCTTCTTCATCCTCACTTCCCCATACTCTTCCAACTTCCTTTTGTTGGAGAGTATCTCCTTCAAGAATTTTCCATAGGCCGGCATACCTAGAATAGCATTAATGAACGGAATGTTAATATGCAATTTATACATAAGTTCAAGGAATTTACCGAAGTGCTTGTCCAAGCGAGCTCTTGCTCGTGATTGTGGGAATGGTAGTGGTGGCTTGTATGGAGGTGGTGCCACATATGTTGGCTCATCATCCTTGCTCTTACCTCCATCTTCTTGCAATGGCTCTTCTTCTATCACCACTTGCTTTCCCTTATCATTCCCCTTAGGTAAGGGATCCTTCATGCTCAGCCCACTCCTTGTTGTCATTGCCAACACTTGGCCTCTTGGGTTATCTTCGGTTCTTCCGGGAAGCTTTCCCGGATCTCTATGAGCTTCACCCGCCTTTTGGAACACTTGTGCTTCCAACACCTTTTGAGCTTTCGAAATGGAAGTCACCGTGCTCTCAAGACCACTCAACCTCCCAAGCAATTGCTCAAACATCATCTCGGTTCTATCCTTTGGAGGTTGAGTAAATCCGGATGGAGGTTCTTGTGAAGCCTTTGGTGGTGGAGCTGCGCTTGTGGAAGCGGGAGGGTTCAAGGCTCCGTCTGGGTTAGAATAGGAAAACCTGGGATGGTGGTGGTTAGGCCGGTAATTGTTGAATTGCCGGTTGTTGTTGAAGTTCCTTGGGCCTTGATAGTTGTTGTAGTTTCCCCTTCCCATGTAATTCACATCTTCCTCCTTGGAAGACAAGTTTGCTTGCACTTGTACTTGAGGGCTTGCTTGACTCTTCAAAGTTGTGGCACACAATTCCCTCAAGGACTTAAGCTTATTGTTGATTGCATCAAGCTTGAAGTTGCTCATGGTGACTTCACTCACCTCATATGCTCCCGGTTTCCTCCCATCACTCTTCCTATGGGAGTACTTTTCAATCACCAAATCTTGTTTCTCTACAAACTCCCAAGCTTCATCCACATTCTTTTCCATGAAAGTCCCACCGGAAAGAGATTGAAGCTTGAATTGGCTATCTTCATCAAGTCCCTTGAAGTAGATCTCCAAAATCTCTATTTTCGGTATACCATGGTATGGACAATCTAGGAGAAGGTCCTTGAATCTCTCCCAAGACTTGAATAGGCTTTCTCTATCCTTCATCACGAAGGCATTGATCTTCCCTCTTAGCTCGGTAGTCTTGGAAGGTGGGAAGAACTTAGTCAAGAACTCGGTTGTCATTTCCTCCCAAGTACTCACACGCCCTAGCGGAATTGATTGGTACCAAGCTAAGGCTTTATCCTTAAGTGAGAAGGAAAAAACCCTAAGCTTATGGTTGTTGTTCTCCAACCTAGGCGGCCTTAGAGTCTCCATCAATATCTCGTAGTTCATCAAATGTTGATGAGGGGACTCTCCTTCCATCCCTCCAAATTGATTATGCCGGATCATTTGTAGCACTTGAGGGCGGAGCTCGTAGTCATGGGCTGCGGGATCTCCTAAGTTCACACCCGGACGGGGCACTCTTTGAGCCGGATCCATACGTTGCCCTAACGTTTGTGGCTCCTCAATCATTATCGGCTCAAACCGAATATTAACCGCCGGCTGTGGTTGTGGTGGTGGAGGAGGAGGTTGTTGACGATTAAGCTCTCTTTGCACAAGAGCTTGCCTAATCTCTTCAATCTCCCTCCTAGTTGCTTCTTGCCTCTCATTGGCAAGTCTCCTTTCATTCTCCAAGAGCTCATCTCTTAACCTAATTTGCTCTAAAGCCTCATCCAAATCAGCTTGAAGATCTCTTGCGGCCATCTCTTTCTTCTTCTTAATGCTCTTAGATCTAGCTTTAAGGGTTTTCTCCGGTTCGGGATTGAATGGAGCTAAATCCTTTCCACGAGATCTTCGCATACACCTAAAGAATGAGAGATATCCTGAAAATGCAAAGACACAAACCAAACAAGATCAAAAGCAACAAGAAAGACCTACACTATATTCAATCACAAAAATGACTCAATCTAGACCTAGTCCCCGGCAACGGCGCCAAAAACTTGTTACGTCTAGGAATTGATGCACGCAAAAGTCTTAAATTTATAACTCGATATATTTTTCCTAACTCCTAGCGAAACCCACAGTGTATGGGTCGTTTTGTAGTAAGGATAGTATTCCGAGGTCGAACACAAAGACTAAGGTGAAATTGAATCAATAGTGACTAAGGATAGTGTCGATCTAGACTAAGAAAAGAGAACGAAATAAAGAAATGAAAATCTCAATGTTTTTGGTGATCAATCAAAGATCACAAATCATGCAAGATTAACAAATAACTAAGCTAGCAAGGCAATTAAACAAACACAAACACGAGATAAGTAATCAAGAGAGAAAAGCGGATTCTAGGGGTTAGAAATTCCGGTTATGGCATAGGACTCAAGCTATCTACTCATTCCTTGGATTAACTAAGGTATGTTGGGAAAGGGTGTTTCTCAAATGGAACCAATCACCGGGTAGGTCTCATGATCCACTAATCCCGCAACTAAGGTCCTATTACCGGGTAAGTCTCTAGGAGCCTAGGGATAGGAATTCTACACAAACCGGACTGTCATCTAGGGATCTAACCTCTCCTTACCGGGTAAGTCTCGGGAAGGCAAGTCCTAAACATCAATCCTAGCACACTCAGTCCAATAGCGGCTTATGAGGCTCACTACTACCTAGAGTTCATCATCCTCGGTATCTAAGAGCGGAAATCACCGGGTAGGTCTCTTTCCTAACTTAGTTTGCTAACACTAGGTCACCCTAGGATAGATCTAGCTCAACAAACACTAGGATTTAAACAATATAACAACCTAACACTCAGATTTATCAATACAAGCAAGTGAGAAAAAAATCACGGGCAGTTCATCAAGTCCACGGCCGTGGAACCCCTTAGAACAGAGGCTAGGTTCGAGCAAACAAATCATCCAAGGGTACATTTAAGTCCATCCTATCATAGTCCAAGCATAACCATCATTTTTTTACCCTAGAATCGCATCTATTTAGCCAACAACATGCATCATAACATTCAAACTCATCAAGCATACAATCAAGGCTTCCATGGCAAGTAAATGAAATGAAATAGAGATGAACAAGTAGAACAAAGAAATCCAAGCTGAAAATGAGTTTAAGTAAGACTTACAACCCTTCAAAAGAAGGTTCAAATCGTTCCTTACAAACCCTTGCAAACGTTTCCAACAAGTTGCTCGAAAATCTCTCTAAAAACTATGAAACTTCTAAGATGAGTGTTCTTCTTTTCTTCCCCAAAATGAGAGTGTTTCTTCTCCTCCAAGAGTGGCTCCCATCCAATCTTCCAATGAGAGAATATGTGTTGTTGAGAGTGTGGGAGAGAATGGAATGATGGAGTCTGTCCTCAACAGCCTGTAGGACCACCTTATATCCTCAACAAATTGCAAGAGTCGGCCATGAAGATTGTGGGACATCTGTCACAGCTGTATAGGGGAAACCACGGCCTATTTCCACGCCCGTGGAAGTCCCAGTGGCCGTAGTTTTGGTCCCTCAGCATTCTATGGATCATCAAGCCACAATTTGGTGCAAGGAATGCACCAACAAGGTCCCATGTGTCCTCAACTCCTAGCTTGGTTCCCAATGAGTCCGAAGGTGTGTCATCTCGAGGAACGATCCTCAAATGTATCGATTAACCTCCTAAAGCTCCCAAAATACCTACAAAACATGCAAAAGTCCACGTAGACGTCTATCTCGACATAATACATAAATTGAGTGCAAATCGTCACGAACTAGTGCAAACCATGCATGAATGAGCGGAAAAACTATCTAAATGAGTGCCTAAACTAACGTCATAAATCGTGTTATCAGACTCCTTCCCCAATTGCCGGTATGGTAACCGCAAGAAGATGTTGAGTCAAATCCGGCTGCGTGAGTTGACGAAGAGTTCGGTTGGCCATCTCTTCACGGATTTGTTGTTGTCTACGTTGTCGGATGTGCATTCTCTCAAATTTTGGATCAAAAGGAACAAACCCGGAGTTAGTAGCACGGGTTTGAACCATAAAAATGGTCCAAACCAATAATCAATAATCAAAAGAAATCAAAACACAACTAAACTCCCCGGCAACGGCGCCAAATTTGACGAGGCTAAAATCCTAGGTCGTTGTCTTTTAGCTTAGGTCAAAGTAGAATTCCTAATATTACACTAACAAGTTTGTGTATAGTGTATGTAAGGGTCGAACCCAAGAGAGTTAAGTTGAGGTTTTAATTAAATTCAATTATCGAGATTGTAACCAATAGGGGGGGGGGGGGTTGGATTGAATTGTAACAAGACAAAAGCACAAGAAAAGAAGTAAAGATGAGATAAAACGATGGAGAAAAGAGCTACACTAGGTTGATTCTTTGCATGCAAACTACTTTGGTTGGCTCTTTTTATAAACATTTCATCATTGTTCTCGTCTTGATCATATATATGTGTAGAGCCAACCGGCGTCAGCACAACTTAACAAGTTAATGATCTGTAAACCTACAAGAACAAGACACAAGTCAGCTTTCAAATAAATACAAAGAGATATAAAGAAAAGAATAAAACCGTTAGACTTTTCTTTATATTTATATTCCTTTTCCTTTAACCAATTTCAATCAGATTTTACCTAAAGGTTTTCTACTAGTTTAAGGACCCGAACCCGGAATCGATTAACCCTAGTTCTTTGCATTCACTTAGACACTTAAGGTGATCAAGCTAAGTGGTAAGAAACATGCAATTGTTAGTTAAAGCACAAGGAATATAAAACATATGACTGAATAATACTTATATTACTAAAGACTTACAACCAAAGCAGTAATGCAACTTCAAAACAACCCAATGTAGCAATGAGGCTCTAGAAGCTCATTACAAAACACAAGATAATATAGAGAGAAAATGAGAAAATGGTGGATGATTCTAGCACTCAGCCAGAAACCTATTTATACTAGAATTGACACTAAATGGGAGTAAATGGCCGTCTTAAACATGCACCTTTAATGTCATAAAGGTGGTGCAAACAGCCGGAGTAAAGTCCTCTGACGCTAAACCGCGGGGGCGGCCTTGTAGAGCCGCAGGGGCGGTTTAGGAAGAAACGCTTAATCTTCTTCTTGGCCACAGGGGCGGGCAATAACAGAGAATCCCTCCACAAACCGTCGGTAGTGACCGGCTAAGCCAAGAAAGTTGCGCACTTCCTGGACGTTCATCGGTGTCGTCCACGCTGCTATAGACTCGATCTTCGCCGGATCAACCTTGATCTCAGCGGTGGAGACCACATGACCCAGAAATGCTACCTCTGGAATCCAGAACTTGCACTTAGAGAACTTGGCATAAAATTCTCTATCCCTCAAAATTCACAACACTGTCCTCAGATATCCTTCATGATCCTCTTTGCTACGAGAGTACACCAGGATATCGTCTATGAAGACCACCACAAACTGATCCAGGAAGTCGATGAATATGCCATTCATCAACTCCCTAATGATTGCGGGTGTATTTGTGAGCCCGAATGGCATCACTACAAACACATAGTGGCCATACCAAATCCGAAATACCGTCTTATGCACATCCTGCTCTCTCACCCTCAGCTAGTGATATCCCGAGCACAAATCAATCTTGGAGAACACAATCGTTCCCTGAAGCTGATGTAACAAGTCATCAATGCGAGGCAATGTATACTTGTTCTTGATGGTCACCTTATTCAACTTTTTGTAGTCGATGCACAATCTCAACAATCCGTCCTTCTTCCGCACGAAGAGGACAGGTTCTCCCCATGGGGATGCACTAGGCCGGATAAAGCCCTTCTCAAGCAACTCCTCGAGTTGCTTCTTCAACTCTAACAACTGAATAGGTGCCATACGGTATGGGGCCTTTGAGATCGGGCTCGTACCAGGCTCCAACTCGATGCCAAAGTCTACACTCCTCTGAGGCGGCAAAACTGGACGGCTCGGCAAACACATATTTAAACTCGCAAACTACAAGAATGTCCTCTAACGCTATACTCTCACTCTCCTTCATGGCATAATACAAGAAGGCTTCACACCCTGAGCAATCAACCTCTCTACTCGGACTGAGCTAATAACCATACCCGTCTTTCCAAGGTCCCAACCTTAGAAAATCTCGATCTGACCTAACTCGGTAGAGACTGTCACGGTCCTACTACCTACATCTAACACAACACGATGTCTATCCATCCAATCCACACCCAGAATGACTTCCTCACGCACTAGTGGCATGACAAAGAAGTCCACAAGCAAATCACAAGTCCCTAATGAATATAACAAACACGTATCTCGCGGGTACCTTTGACCCTACTATCATCAGGTATCCCTTCTATCGTATCTAACATCAAACGCTCAACACATAAGACAAAAATCAATAAGTGCATAGCACTCGTATCAAAAAAAATCACAGACAGGTAAACCATTAATTTGAATGGTACCTACAGCAGCTGGTGATGTCGGCTCTTCAGGTCCAACGCTCACAAGTGAATTTATTAGGTATTCACGATACTATTCACACGTCTATTATCACAACTTCGTCTCGGTACAAGATCCCACGAAGGAAGATATTGTATACTGGAATAACCCGTTCGTTTCTCTATCGAACCTCATCTTTATCATAAGTTCCACTCTTAATATTGGTATACTCTAATCTCTGCCACTTCTTTGGCTTATTAGACCGAACAACCCCTCCAATCAGGTTCACCTCAGCTCAATCATACATTTGGTGTTGGTGTTCCTTGCTTCTCTTAAGCCTTAACAACCTTATCCATCCTCTTTGGTGTAACTAACACCGAAATCACCTTTTACAACACCTCAACGGATCTAGTGATGCCGAAGGATATGGAACGCGTCTTTCTTTCTTTGCCACTTATGTTACACGCTAGACGTCTTCTCAAGCTCGTTGCTTCATCGAGGTGCAACTTGAATCATCCACTTGGGTACTTCACAATCTAAGTAGGGTAACTATCTCGTTCCTTAATGCGATCCACACGTCGCCGAGAGCCTTGGAAATTACATTCTCAACGTCTTTTATAACTTGGTCTTCCGCCTTTGGTGACTTCAGCAATGGGGACTTAATCCAGACCCCTCGCGATTGGAGGTCCACCAACGCGTTCACGACTTACGATTACCGGAGATAGAGGTGGTCTACCTCTTCCCCGTCCTATAGCAGATGTTGCTCTAGTCTGAGCCATCAACGATAATATCATAACTATGTAAAAGGCTACATATGTACTCGTTTAAAAACCAAAATCCTTTTCAAAAGTCATACCCATTTTGGGTTATATTTATTTATCTACTCCATCTTTATTGCAGATTGTAAGTGCCATTGTTGTCAACCTAAGACTCAGATACCAACTTTGTAACACCCCAAATCCGCGGGACTCGGGGTGCTATTGGGTTAGGATCTCACAATGGATCCTGACCCTAGCCTGACAACAAGTTCATTGGATCTTACAACAAGACACATATAGATTAAAACCAAATACATAAAACTATGCAAAATATACATCATAAGGTTTGCAAAATCACACATCCTAGTCTACAGAAGCCCTCGGCTGATCACCTTGTTTGGCTCACTCTGTAGTCCTCCTATCTTGCTGAATATCTACAATACGGTATAAACCGTTAGCTAACAGAAATGAATAAGGATAAAGTAATAGCACATACAAACACCAACACATTACAATATGCAATGCCACACACACATCCGTTTATTATCTTTACTTAAGGTATTCCATTACTAATTCAACTTATTTTATGGCACAAGGAGCCTAAAGAACCTCGTCTCTTCCTCCATTAACACAGGGTTTTGCGTGGGGGTGGAATTACCAACCCCCCCCCCTGTGCTACTAGCTTCCGAGCACCTCATCCAATATTGGCGAGCTTTGACAGGTGGTCACCGCCCGGTAATAATACACTTGGGCCATATAAGGTAATGAAGTGGTCATCCTGGTCCCGTTTAGGTTATAAATGCAACAATCATATGCGCACACACACAACCATTACAAACACACAAATCCACAACTGCTCGCTAAGTAAGTCCTATGGACTTACCTGAAATGCTCATAATCTTGTACCACGTCACAGTTTCCCCTCGAGGAAACGATCAATGCCTGTATGCATGAGCAAGGCACACAATCAAACACTACAGAGGTTAGGAGACACGTCTCCTACACCTCATAACCATAACCAGCTATAACTCGCATCTAAACCTCACATCCGCAACATAGCTTACAATTCCTTAAATCTCAAGGTAGCATCTAATCAACATTCCTCAATCTCAATTCTATTTCTAATTTAATTAATTTACCTTTAATTAATTAATTAATTTTTACCAAAATAACGTTTTGCCCGCAGATAATTTCTAAACCCACATGTCATCATATTTCATCAAACAAACAACCTTTAAACACCAAAATAATATAACATCCATAATTGAATATTTAATTATCCATTTTGACAAGCCTAAGGTCAGTCTAGGCCAAATCGCATTACGGAAAACGAATAAATTAATAACTTATTCGTTACTAACCCGATTGACGATATGAAAGAAGATTCGGAATCACAACGACGCAGGCTACGCATGGACATCATCAAATTCACCGGAATCTGAGCGACGGAACCGTCCTGGTGACATATATTCTCGACCAAGTCTTCGTATGCTCGGAAATGCAGAAACTCGGTACCGATATGAAGAGAATGAAGAGAGGAATCCAAAAACTCAAACGGAATTGAAATCGGATTAGAAACGGAGAGTAGAAGTGAGTTTGAATGTTGAGAGAAATCACAACTTTTACGAAGAAACGTGAAAGGAAATGAATTAATAAACGATTTTCCGCTATTTATAGTGAAGACGATAATTATCCTTTAGGGAAGTCGATAATTATCATATAACCGATCCAAAGGCGGGTTGAATCCCCTTCTCCAAACTTCTCGAAATTTGAATAATAAATCTGGAATATTGTAGGGATAATTATTCCACAATTGTCTCGGAAAACGTGTATTCCTAAGCCGTCTTTCTTAGCCATTAAGAAACGAAATAGCAATTCTTTTGGCCGTTTTGCCTTTCCATGTTATTTCATATCTAGGACATGCCCAATGTCCTGATCATTCTCTCAACTACATTTTTATTAATTGGTGCTCCTAAATGCTCCAAATAACACCGGAGGGTAAAAATAATTTACCCGGAAAAAAAGTGAAAATTTCCCCATTGGTCCAAAATTACGTCAGGAACATAATGCTGGGACTCATACTCATCACTTGCAATCTTCGCAAGTTATATGTCAATTCCTATCAATGATTAAGTTAATCAAAATTAATTAGAATTCGGAAATCCTAGCTATTATAGTACGAGTCCAACTTTGTAGCGAATTCCAGTATCTTGCGAGTTTTCAGACGTTTTCGGAGAGTCATCAGGTTTACCTCCACATAGGAGTGTAGACTTTGGCATTGATCTAGATCCCGGTACGAGACCAATCTCTAAGGCTCCTTACCGTATGACGCCTATCGAGATGCTTGAGCTTAAGGAGAAGCTTGAGGAGTAAGCAGAGAAGGGCTTCATCCGCCCTAGTGTATCTCCCTGGGGCGCACCCGTACTCTTCTTCAGGAAGAAAGACGGGTCAATGAGGTTATGTTTTGACTTCCGAGAGCTTTACAAGGTGACGATCAAGAATAAGTACCCATTGCCCCGTATCGACGATTTTTTGGACCAGCTGCATGGAGCTTCAGTATTTTCGCGGATTAATTTGAGATCCGGATATCACTAGTTGAGGGTGAGAGAGAAGGACATAGCCAAGACGGCATTTCGGACCAAGTATGGCCTCTACGAGTTTGTAGTGATGCCATTCGGGCTTACGAACACGCCTGCAGTCTTCATCGACTTCCTAGATCAGTTTGTAGTTGTCTTTATAGATGACATTTTATTATACTCTCGTAGCAAAGAGGAGCATGCAGGACACCTGAGGATCGTACTCCATGTTCTGAAGGATAGAGAGCTTTACGCCAAGCTCTCTAAGTGTGAGTTTTGGATGTCCAATGTAGCATTCCTTGGTCACATCGTTTAAACTGAAGGGATCAAGGTAGATCCGGCAAAGATCAAGTCAGTAGCATCTTGGCCGCCTCCTAAGAACGTCAAGGAGGTACGCAACTTCTTAGGATTGGCGGCTACTACCGGCGTTTTGTTGAGGGCTTTTCAGTGATCGCCCTACCGCTCACTTCCTTGATGAGGAAGTCTACAAGATTCGTTTGGTCCGAGCCGTGCCTGCAGAGCTTTGAGGAGCTGAAGAAGAGGTTGACCTCTGCTCCCATCTTAGCTCATCTAGAGGGCATTGAGGACTTTGTGGTTTACAACGATGCATCCAAGGTAGGCTTGGGATGTGTTCTGATGCAGAGGGGTAAGGTGATTGCTTACGCGTCTAGATAGCTGAAGACATACGAGGAGAATTACCATACCCATGATCTTGAATTGGCTGTTGTGTTTCACGCTGTGAAGATTTGGAGGTATTATCTGTACGGAGCTAAGTGTCAGATTTTCACAGACCATAAGAGTCTAAAGTGCATATTCACTCAGCATGAGTTTAATAACCGCCAACGCAGATGGTTAGAGTTGATCAAGGACTTTGATCTTTAGATCTTACACCCCGGGAAGGCGAATGTAGTAGCTGATGCCCTCAGTAGGAAGATTCCCTGGGAGATGGCTATCGCTAGGCTTAAAGCTCAACCACAATTACAGTGAGACCTTGCATGGCTAGAGAAGGATATCCACTTTCCGGATTCCGACATCCAGTTGTCCACCTTGGAGATCTTACTTAATCTATTGGTAGAGATCCGAAAAAAGCAGGAGAGTTACCCAACTTTGTCACAGATCCGAGACCGGATGTCTCGAGGAGAGGCACCATAGTTTGCAGTCATTGCTGATGGGATCTTAAGACGCCAGGAGCGTGTATCTGTACCCTCAGATCGAGAGATGAGACAAAGGATCCTTCAGGAGGCTCACTCGGTGCGAGTTAGATGTATCTGGATATCGGACGCACATTCTGGTGGGGAGGTCTGAAGCCAGATGTGACGAGATATGTAGCTCAGTGTACGACCTGTCAACAGGTCAAGATCGAGCATCATCGACCGGGAGGAGAGCTACACCCACTTCCCATTCCTCAGTGGAAGTATGAGGACATATCGATGGACTTTGTTACCGGTTTGACACCGAGTCGAGGTTTTGATGCTATCTAGGTTATAGTAGGTCGACTAACGAAGACCGCACATTTCATTCCTGTCAAGAAAACGTGGCCGGTAAGTCGATTGACATAGGAGTTCACTAGAAAGATAGTGAGACTTCATAAAGTACTTAGGACTATAGTCTCTGACAGAGACGAACGGTTCACCTCGAGGTTCTGGCAGCAAGTGCATTCCGCCCTAGGTACGAGTCTGCAATTCACGACTACTTATCATCCTTAGACCGATGGTCAGTCCGAGTGGACCATTCAGACTCTAGAGGCTATGTTGCGAGCCTGCTTGTTAGATTGGGAACAGGTGTGGCTAGATCACCTTCCCTTAGTGGAGTTTTCGTATAACAACAGTTGGAACGCGTCGATCAGGATGACTCCTTATGAAGCCCTATATGGACAGAAATGTCGTACCCCGTTGTGTTGGGACGAGCCGAGCAATGCTAGTGGAGTAGTACCTGAGCAGATATAGGATGATATGGCTCGAGTAGTAGTGATCCGAGAGCGGATGATAGCAGCATAGATATGTCGGACCTTTTGAGATTCTTGAGAGAGTTGGAGAGGCAGCATACAAACTTTCTTTGCCACCGAGACTTGAGGGTGTTCACCCCATCTTCCATGTGTCTCAGTTACGGGAGTGTGTACCAAACCTGAGAGACATCGTCAATCACGAGGATCTAGTGGTCGAGCCAGACCACACGTTCGTTGAGCATCCGATAGCTGTCCTAGAGCGCAGTGCGAGACATTTGCGTTTGAAGGACATACCGATGATGAAGATTCAGTGGTCGATGCGAGGAGCAAATGAGGTGACTTGGGAGACAGAGGATAGTTTCCAGAGGAACTATCTGAAGTTCTACGCTGAGCTTGATGCACCTTTGTCCTAGTTGTTATGATTCAGTTTTTCTTTTGTTGAGTTGCATACGCTTTTGTGACGTTTTTAGTTTTGTGCCCCGAGTGGGAATATATGAGTTGAGTTCATTTTTTTGGTAATGCTGTCGTGTGATCTTTTGGGTCGTTGCAAGTTTCGGGACGAAACTTCATTTTAGGGGGATCTGATGTAACAACCAGTTTTGGTTGTCACCGCCCCTGCGGTGACAGCAGCCGACCCAGCGGCAAGGTGTGCTTTTAAACACCCCCCGGTAACAAGGGGCCGCCCATGCGGATGTGCCACAAATTGCCCGATCTATTTTCGTTCATTTTATCTTCTTTCCATAGATAGAATATTTGATCTTGTATCTTATGGGCCGGCTTCCTTATCTTCTTCCTAACCCTAGAATGTCCTTCCTTCTATATTTCCACCCTTTTTCTATATAAACCCGTCTTCTCTTCTTTTTCCCGTTTCTTGCATACGTTTTCTTCACCCTCGAGAGCTGCAGCTTGTTTCCTTCTCCCTTGCTGAACGTGTAAGTTCCCTTCTCTGAGTTCTTCATCACGTTCATGAGTTGTTGCATGCCTTTCCCTTCTGTTTCGTTTTCTTCTTTGGTCTTGCCTTTTCTTCTTCTCCAAGGATCAAGCTTGAGCCTTGATTCTTGTAGAGAGTTCCGTTGATGATTTGTTAACGGAGAAGCCGATAGTCGCTTTTGTCGAAGATCCGCCCCTGCGCTTTTGTAGTCCGACCCCGTGGATTGCCACCCCAACGCCTCTTCCAGCCGCCCCTGCGGTTTCCTCTGCATTCTCCCCGTCTGTGGTAAGCTGCTTCCTCCCTTGCTTTCCTCGTGGTTCCTTGGTTCTTATGGATGTTGTTGCCCCCTGAATGTGCTGTAAGACTAAGGTTGAGCCCTTAGCATGTGGAGATCTCTTAGAGATCATTGAGACTAGAAGTTATAGACTTCTAGTGACCGTATTGTTCTTGATTCGTGATGCCTTATGTGAACAGGCTTTTCTTGCTCCTTTCTTGAGGGAAATTGAGTTGTTCTCTGACCGTTTGAGTTACCTTCGAGTGTGGTAAGTCCCTAGGACTTAGCTTCATTCCGTATATTGGTTTGAGTGTTTTGGCTTGTTTGCATTGTTTATCGTTTATGATGGATAACCGGAATAGGAATCAATCTTTATAACCGTAATGGGCCCAAGTGTATGATAACCGGGCGGTGACCACTTGTCTAGTTCTATAGGAGCCTAGAATGTGCTTTTGCAACCCAGGCCCGCAGGTAACGGATAGTACTAATCTATTCCTGTTGGTAGTCGGAAGAATAGACGAGTTTTGGGAGATTCTCGTGTTACAAAAGAAGTTGAATTAGTAATGGATAACATAATGAAATATAATAACCGGTTGTGAGCGAGCATGCTATATGTTTATATTACCTTATGTGTGTTTGTGCCTTTACGTTTGTTCCGATATCTAGCATGTTAGCTAACGGTTTATACCGATGTTGTAGATGCCTTGTAGGATATAGGTACTACTAACTGATCCGGACGGTGTGGTCAGCCGGGGTTCCCGTACATTATAGGATGGGATCGGGTTTAAGTTTATGTTGTTGCTTTCTGTAACGACCGGATTTTTCGTTACACGTTGTTAGTGTTAGAGTAGTTTGGAAGCCAGGAAAAAGGGCTCATGCCCTTGCGGCTTAGATGGCACAGTCGAGCAGGCCGCAAGTGCGGCTAGGATTTCTGCAGGGGCCGTGACACACGAGGGCTGGATAGTAGCATTTTTCAACCAACCATTAACCTTCCTATCTTTTAATCCCTCTTTAATTGTTTGGGGAGTTGGTGGCTGAGGCTCCTTTGATATTCCCCCTCCTTTATGAAGACATTCTCCTCCTCCCCTCTTTTCTTTCAAGTTACTTTGTTTCCCTCCTCCAAACCTCACCCTCTTGCATTCTTCTTCTCCATCCTTCTGCTCCATTATTCTCTTTGTTTGCTCCAACTTAGATCCACCTTCCTCGAGGCCGGAACTGCAACGATGTGACAAGGGTAAGGCTTCTTTCTCTTCCTCTTTCCTTCTTCTTCCTTCCTTCCTTCCTCTTCCATAGCTTGTTTGGAGGATCCTTAAGAATCTTGCTCAACGTTCTATCGTTGTCTTGATGGTTGGTGATGAAGCTAGACCTTGGAGAGAGGATAAGACCTAGGGTGAGAGGTGAGAAGACATCCACAACACCAAAGGAGACTTATAGAGACCGGCTGCACAATCGAAAAACTCAACAGACGAACGTTCTACACAGTAAGGCGTAGAGGCGGATTCATAGAGGCGTAGGGGCGGGTTCAGTCAGGCGCAGGGGCGGACCCAGTCAGGCACATGGGTGGACCCAGATAGGCGCGGGGGCGGCTCAGTCAGGCACGGGGGCGGTTTTGCACCAGTGAGTCCCAAATCTTGTTCCTTCCTTCTTCCATTCCTTAGGTTTGTTATAGCTTAGAAGCATGCTAGGCTGACTTAGAGTAGTTGAACTGGAATGCCATATAGTGGTTGGACCTTAGAGGTCTCATGTAAGTTGTGTACGTCTCGTTGGTGGTATGATGTTGTGGTGTTCGATTAGAGCTTTGTGGAAGCAACCCTTGTGTGAATCTTTATGTTGAGAGTTGGAAAGGTTGTGGACTAAGAGTGTAGCCTTTGTGGACTAGGTTGTTGAGGAGGTTGAGCGTAGAAGTCTAAAGACTTCTAGTGGACTAGAGTGTGGTTTGATTTGTGTGCCTTGTCTTGAACAAGCGTTGTGCGTTTCCCGAGGGAACTTGAGAGTGAGGTGATGGTTTGAGCTTCGGAGACTGGTAAGTCCACGGACTTACTAAGCTAGCTTCTTGTATGAGTGTAATGTGTATGAGTGGTGTTTGTTAGTTAGGATAACAACGAAACCGGTTTAGGCCGACTTTATTATATTACGTAATTGACCCAAGTGTATGATAATGGGTCGTGACATCACTGCCTAGCTCTTGCGAGAGCTAGGAGGTTCCCTGCGACCAGCCCAGGCAGGTAGATGGTCAGATGCATTTGTACCATTCCTCGTTGGTGAACGGGGAAAGGGGCGAGGTTTGGGAATCCCTCATGTCACAAAATAAGTATCATTATTAATGGCATATCACCTAACTAAAGATTACAAACGGATTGAGTGTTGCATGTTGGTTGTGTATGTTGTGTGTGTTTGTGCTCTTACCTTTATACTTATGCATAGAATGTTAGCTAACGGTATTATACCGCCTTGTAGATGCCTTGCAGGTTAGAGAGGCGATCTAGTGATCCGGCGGTAGTGGGCAGCCGGGGTTCCGTGCATTATAGGACGGGACTGTTTATCTTATTTCCTGTTTTTGAGACTGATGATATTGTATTCTAGTTTTGAGACTCGGCTGGTTTGTTTTGAGATTATACTTTTGATTTCGCTCATGAAATAAAACTATGTTGTTTTGCCTTTTTATTTGTGTCGTGTTGTAAGGTCCGATGAAGTTGTTGCCAAGCTAAAGGTCGGGACCCATTGTGAGGTACCAGCTCGTGGCATTCCGAGTGCTCTAGGATTTGGGGTATTACAATATGGTATCAGAGCCAGGTTGGCAACAACGGCACTCGCTATCTTCAAAAAGGCCGAATAAACAAACAAACGGAAACCGCAAGGGTTCCGAACTTTTAAAATGAATTTTGTTTTCAAAACCATGAGTATAACCGGGTTGGAATAGATTGCATGGACCACCACTACCTCCACAGAACTCGATGGCATAGTTTATTGGACTTTTGTTATATCATGTGTTTGTTAGTTACGTTTTGACCTTTAGAAGTGACCTAGAGTAATAAGTTAGTTATGCCTTTATTAGAAAATAAAGTAGTCTTATATCGATCACATCTCTACCAGATGGCACGCACGAGAGCGACAACTTACGTTGGACGAGGAGGGGGCCGACCTCCCCTTCCTCCAAGAGCTCTGAGACAGGGACGTGTGGGTAGGCTTCCGAGGGGCTGAGGTCGGGGACGTGCTTCCGTTGTAGATCCGCCAACTGCGGATGTTCCTGCTGAGGAGGTGGCTGAGAGTATCGTTCCCGAGGTTAGGGATGAGACTGTTGCTAGGTCCGGAGTACGAAGTTCAGTGCCAGCTGATTCTGGCGGTGTATCGATTGGAGTATCGGGCATATGTCCAGCAAGTGCAAGAGGCATACAGGGTCGGGGTACCACCTCCAGCACTGCCGGTGCCAGCTGGGTCGGCAGAAGTCTCTTAGAGGGTGACTCAGGTGGTAGTCCCACCTATAGTAGCTGCACCAGTGAGAGTGAGAGACGAGATGAGGGCACCCTGGCCGGATTGTTGGTTGAAGACTTTCAACCATCAGCGAGTCCCCACGTTCGACGGGAACATTGGACTTGCGGTAGAGCATTGGATTAGTCATGTGGAGTCCAACTGGAGGCGATCCGTTGTCCTAAGGGTCGTAAGGTGGAGCTGGTCCTAACATTGTTTAGAGACCAGGCACAATTTTGGTAAAGGACCGTGCGAGGCGAAGTGACCCGTTTTGAGCGGTTGCTGAGTCTTGTGTGGGAGACCTTTTGTCCTACCTTGCTGAGGAGAGACCGAGTGCAGGACTTCTTGGAGGAAGGATTTGATGATGTTCTGATAGCTGAGACGATTAGGAGGTTCAGGGAAGATCTGTCACTGCTGGGTCCTGTTGCGCCTCCTGTGGACCAACACGTGTATCTGTTCTCGTGGAGGCTTAGGGAGACTACACGCTCCTATCTGACAAGGTTCTACTGTGAGTCCTTAGCCGATTACTAGGATTGGGCTTCCGCGTATGAGAGGGACCGATTGGATCCTAAGAGAGCTATGCAATCTGGAGGGTCAGACAAGAGACAAAGGACCATTCCAGCCAGTACAGGAGTAGGAGGTGCAGGTCATGGACGTGGTCAGTCTCAGGGCCGTTCTAGTTACCAGGTTGTACTGCCGAGTGTTTCTAGGGGACGTCAGTGCTACAGCTGCGGGGAGTATGGACACATTAAGGCGGAATGTAGGAATCTACCAGTGACATGCTTTACTTGCGGCCAGCTAGGCCATAGAGCTACCTTCTGCCGACATGGCAAGGTAACATCACAACAAGGGTCCTCGCCTGCTGGTACCTCAAGGGGTGAACAGAGGTAGTCTTAGTACCAGGCTCGGGGTCAGCAGCAGCGAGCCCTTGGTCAGGCATATGCTCAGGGTTTTGCTCAGATTCCAAGTAGAGGTAGAGGGCGTGGTGGAGGCACCTCAGAGACTAGGGGTACTCAAGCTCGAGTCTTCGAGTTGAGGAGCGCCGTAGAGCTAGCAACGCCCGCATCCACAAGTACTATTACGATTCATGGCTTTCCAGTCCGAGTACTTTTTGATACGGATGTGACACATTCTTTCATATCTGATGATTGTATAGATATGTTGACCTTAGATACAGTAGAGGGGGAACCTTTTCTTATAAGCTAACCCGATGGGAGTAAGGTTCACGGTACTTGAGAGATTCACGGTTGTCCCATCCGCCTGGGAGGTCATGACTGGTTAGCTGACTTCCACGTCATGCGCTAAGTGCATGAAGAGGTCATACTAGGGATGGACTGGATGGACCGTCATCGAGTTGTTTTAGACGTCAGTAAGTGGACAGTGACAGTCACTACAGAGTCTGTGAAGGAGGAGGTCTTTCGAGGGTGGGACCTCGGAAAGATCAGGACGGTCATTAGTGCGGTCCGAGCCGCAAAGCTCATAGGTCAGGGGTGCGAGGCCTTCTAGTGTTACGCCATGAAGGAGGAGACGAGACCATCTTTAGCAGAGACCCCTGTAGCTTTTGAGTTCGAGGATGTCTTTGGCGAGCCACCTGGCCTACCGCCGCAGCGGAGTGTAGATTGTGGGATTGAGTTGGAGCCCGGCACGAGGCCGATCTCCAAGGCTCCATACCGCATGGCACCAGTCGAGATGCTTGAGCTTAAGAAGCAACTCGAGGATTTAGCAGAGAGAGGATTTATCCGACCCAGTGTGTATCCCTGGGTCGCACTTATCCTCTTCGTCGAGAAGAAGGATGGATCTACGAGACTTTGTATCGACTATCGTGAGTTGAACAAAGTCACTGTCAAGAACAATTACCCATTACCGCATATTGATGATTCGCTGGATCAGTTGCAAGGCGCTACGGTGTTTTCGCGTATTGACTTGAGGTCAGGGTACCATCAACTGAGAGTGCGAGAGGAGGACGTACCGAAGACGGTTTTTCGGATCAGATACGGTCATTATGAGTTTGTGGTGATGCCTTTCGGGCTCACCAATGCTCCTGTTGTCTTCATAGAGTTGATGAATGGCATCTTCATTTACTTCTTAGACCAGTTTGTGGTAGTTTTTATCGATGACATCTTAGTGTACTCCCGGAGTAGGGAGGAGCACACCGGACACCTGAGGACGGTGTTACGGGTCTTACAGGACATAGAGATGTATGCTAAGCTCTCTAAATGCGAGTTATGGATGCCAGAGATTGCCTTCCTTGGCCACATTGTCTCTGCTGAGGGTGTCAAGGTGGACCCGGCAAAAATAGAGTCAGTTGCATCATGGCCGCTTCCTAAGACGGTCAAGGAGGTACGCAGTTTTCTAGGTCTGGCCGGATACTACCGCAGGTTCGTGAAGGGTTTTTGTGTGATTGCCAGGCCACTCACTTCCTTGCTAAGGAAGTCCATCAGATTTACATGGTCCGAGTCCTGTCAGCGGAGTTTTGAGGAGCTGAAGGAGAGGTTGACTTCCGCTCCCGTGTTAGCACAGCTAAAGGGCGTTGAGGATTTCGTCGTTTACAGTGATGCGTCCAAGCTAGGCTTGGGATGCATTCTGATGCGGATGGGTAGAGTCATTGCTTACGCATCTCGAAAGCTGAAGATGTATCAGGAGAATTATCCTACTCACGACCTTGAGCTAGCCGTAGTCATTCATGCATTGAAGATCTGACGCCATTACCTCTACGGGGCCACCTGTCAGATCTTCACAGACCACAAGAGTCTGAAGTACATATTCACTCAGCAGGAGTTGAATAACCGCCAGAGGAGATGGTTAGAGCTGATTAAGGATTTTGACTTAGAGATCCTTTATCACCCGGGGAAGGCGAATGTGGTCGCCGATGCCCTTAGTAGGAGGACACCCCGCGAGGCTGCGATAGCTAGATTGACCGTATAGAAACAGTTGCAGAGAGATTTGATCTGGTTGGAGGTAGACATTTGGTTCCCGGATACTGACGGTCTTTTGTCAGCGTTGGAGGTTTCACCGGATCTGTCAGAAGAGATCCGGCAGAAACAGGAGGTTTGTCCCGCACTGGCGAGGATTAGAGATAGGATGTCCAAAGGGGAGGCACCGCAGTTTATGGTGGGTGCAGAAGGGATTTTGAGGCACCAAGAGCGCATATGTGTACCATCTGACAGATAGTTGAGGCAGCGTATACTACAAGAGGCCCATTCTACACCATACTCCGTCCACCCGGACGCGAGTAAGATGTATCAAGATATATGGCGATCTTATTGGTGGGGTGGGATCAAGCCCGACGTGGCTAGATATGTAGCCCAGTGTGCGACTTGTCAACAGGTCAAGATCGAGCACCACATGCCTGGAGGAGAGCTCCAACGACTTCCGGTTCCATAGTGGAAGTGGGAGGACATTTCTATGGATATTGTTACCGGCTTGAGGTTGAGTAGAGGCTTTGATGCGATATGGGTTGTGGTGGATTGGTTGGCGAAGACGGCACGATTTATTCTTATTAAGCAAACGTGGCCGGTGTCTCGTTTGGTCGAGGAGTTTACCCGTCAGATAGTGAGGTTCCATGGGGTGCCGAGGACGATCATTTCGGATAGGGATGGGCGTTCTACCTCGAGGTTCTGGCAGCAGGTACACACCGCCCTTTGCACGAGCTTACAATCCACCACGGCGTATCATCCTCAGACGGATGGGCAGTCGGAGAGGACTATTCAGACCCTTGAGGACATGTTGAGGGCAAGTCTGCTTGATTGGGGGCAGATATGGCCCGACCATCTCCCCTTGGTGGAGTTCTCTTATAACAATAGTTGGCATGTAACTATTGGATGGGTCCTTATGAGGCAATATATGGACGGATGTGCCGTAAACCCTTGTGTTGGGATGAGCCTGGGAGGATGAGTGGTGTGGTTACTGAGCAGGTGCAGGATGATATGGCTCGGGTAGCTTTGATCCGAGAGAAGATGCTGGCCGCGCAGAGTTGTGAGAGGTCTTATGCTGATAAGAGGCGCAGTCCTATGGAGTTCAGGGTTGGAGCCCAGGTATGGTTTAGAGTGTCACCGGCGAGAGGCGTTAGACGCTTCGGCATTAAGGGGAAGTTGAGTCCCCGATATGTCGGGCCCTTTGAGATCCTTGAACGGATAGGAGAGGTAGCGTACATATTGGCATTGCCACCCCGACTGGAGGGAGTCCATCCAGTTTTTCATGTGTCTCAGCTGAGAGAGTCTGTGCATGACCAGAGACACATAGTGAGCCACGGCGACCTAGTAGTTAAGCCGGACCATACTTTTGCTGAGCACCCGATAGCAGTTCTGGAGAGAGGCACGAGACGCCTTCGATCGAAAGTAATACCCATGGTGAAAGTGCAGTGGTCGAGACGAGGAATCGACGAGGCCAGTTGGGAGACGGAGGATAGTATCCGGCGGAACTATCCCGAGTTTTATGCACGTCTAGAGACGTCTATAGGAGAGTCAGGTAGTTCTACATCCTTGTATTGGTTGTTTTCAGTGATTGAATGGGTGATGTATCAGATGTTCTTGTTTGTGACCCTTAGGTGGTCTTGATGTATTAACTTGTCAGTCATTGGGCTTGCCTACGTCTTGTGATCTCGGTTTATACTCCCTAATTTTCGGGACAAAAATTATTTTGAGGGAGATCTGATGTAACGACCGGATTTTTCGTTACGCGTTGTTAGTGTTAGAGGAGTTTGGAAGCCGGGCACAAGGGCTCATGCTCTTGCGGCTTAGATGGCGCGGTCAACCAAGCCGCAGGTGCGGCTAGAATTTCCGCGGGGCGGTGACACGTGAGGGCGGGATAGTAGCAATTTCAAGCAACCTTTAACCTTCCTATCTTTTAATCCATCTTTAATTGTTTGGGGAGTTGGTGGTTGTGGTTCCTTTGATATTCCCCCTCCTTTATGCAGCCATTCTCCTCCTCCCCTCTTTTTTTTCACGTTACTGTGTTTCCCTCCTCCAAACCTCACCCTCTTGCATTCTTCTTCTCCATCCTTCTCCTCCATTCTTCTCTTTGTTTACTCCAGCTTAGATCCACCTTCCTTGAGGCCGGATCTGCAGCGACGTGACAAGGGAAAGGCTTCTTTCTTTTCCTCTTTCCTAATTCTTCCTTCCTTCCTCTTTCATAGCTTGTTTGGAGGATCCTTAAGAATCTTGCTCAATGTTCTATCGTTGTCTTGATGGTTCGTGATGAATCTAGACCTTGAAGAGAGGATAAGACCTAGGGTGAGAGGTGAGAAGACGTCCACAACACCAAAGTAGACTTAAAGAGACCGGCTGCACAATCGAAAAACTCAGTAGACGAACGTTCTGCACAGTAAGGCGCATGGGCGGATTCATAGAGGTGCAGGGGCGGGTTCAGTCAGGCGCAGGGACGGACCCAACCAGGCGCAGGGGCGGAACCAAATAGGGGCGGGGGCGGCTCAGTCAGGCGCTGGGGCGGTTTTGCACCATTGAGTCCCGAATCTTGTTCCTTCCTTTCCTTCTTCCATTCCTTAGGTTTGTTATAGCTTAGAAGCATGCTAGGTTGGCTTAGAGTAGTTGAACTAGAATGCCATATAGTGTTTGGACCTTAGAGGTCTTATGTGAGTTGTGTACATCTCGTTGGTGGTATGTTGTTGTGGTGTTCAATTAGAGCTTTGTGGAAGCAACCCTTTTGTGAATCTTTATGTTAGGAGTTGGAAAGGTTGTGGACTAAGAGTGTAGCCTTCGTGGACTAGGTTGGTTAGGAGGTTGAGCCTAGAAGTCTAAAGACTTATAGTGGACTAGCAGTGTGGTTTGATTTGTGTGCCTTGTCTTGGACAAGCGTTGTGCGTTTCCCGAGGGAACTTGAGAGTGAGGTGATCGTTTGCGCTTCGGAGACTGGTAAGTCCACGGACATACTTAGCTAGCTTCTTGTATGAGTGTAATGTGTATGAGTGGTGTTTGTTAGTTAGGATAACAACGAAACCGGATTAGGCCGACTTTATTATATTACGTAATTGACTCAAGTGTATGATAACGGGTAGTGACATCACTGCCTAGCTCTTGCAAGAGCTAGGAGGTTCCCAGCGACCAGACCAGGCAGGTAGACGGTCAGATGCATTAGCACCATTCCTCGTTGGTAAAGGGGGATAGGGGCGAGGTTTGGGAGTCCCTCGTATCACAAAATAAGTATCATTAGTAATGGCATGTTACCTAACTAAAGATAATAAACGGATTGAGTGTTGCATGTTGGTTGTGTATGTTGTGTGTGTTTGTGCTCTTACCTTTATACTTATGCTTAGAATGTTAGCTAACGGTATTATACCGCCTTGTAGATGCCTTGCAGGTTAGAGAGGCGATCGAGTGATCCGACGGTAGTGTGCAGCCGGGGTTCCGGGCATTATAGGACGGAATTGTTTATCTTATTTCCTGTTTTTGAGACTGATGATATTGTATTCTGGTTTTGAGACTCGGCTGGTTTGTTTTGAGATTGTACTTTTGATTTCGCTCATGAAATAAAACTATGTTGTTTTGCCTTTTTATTTGTGCCGTGTTGTAAGGTTCGATGAAGTTGTTGCCAGGCTAAGGGCCGGGACCCATTGTGAGGTCCCAACTCGTGGCATTCTTAGTCCTCTAGGATTTGAGGTATTACACTATCCCTTTTGTTTTGAACTCGGTTACGAGTCTTTTACGCTTCCCTTTGTTTAAACCTTTGATTTTATATTGAGTTTTGGTTTTTATTTGTTTGTGCCTTGTTGTAATATCCGTTGTGTCGTTGCTACTCTGAGGGTCGGGACCCATTGTGAGGTCCTAGCCCGTAACGCTTCGAGTTCCCAAAACTTGGGGTGTTTCAACAACAGAGCGCGAGAGTGAGAGAAAACAAGTAAAGTACTTTCGTATTCCCTAACATCACAAGTTTGTTGTTACTTTGCGTGTTTGTGTAAATGTTACGAAAAGATAGTCCACAAGCATCCCAAAAGAGTAATTCATCAAGTCCAAAAGCCATGGACATACTAAAACAACTCATGGCTACAATTTCCATACTCGCTGAACGGATGGAAAAGCTCAAAACACGTCCTAGTGAGGAATCTCGGCCAGAATCTCGCCCGAGATATGACCCGAGATCCGTATATGAAGTCGATGGAAGTTCCCAACATCCACCTCCACCACTATCCCCCATGCCACCTCCAAACCCTCTCCAATGGCTAGATATCATTCATCCTAATCCTCTTTTTTATACAATTCACAATCCATACTTTCGTGGAGATTTTCAGGAATTAGGTGACGACGAAGATGAGAGCATGTGGAGAGGTTAACTAAGACGTCCTCATAATCCACGGAGAGGTCGTGACTATGATCATTTTAGACATCCCAAAAATAATGAAGGAATTGGAAAAGTTAAGGTCAAGATTCCAAGTTTTCAAGGCAAATGCGATCCGGACGTTTACATGGAATGGGAGATTAAAATTGAACAAATTTGGTCTTGCCACAATTTTAGTGAGCAAAGAAAGATCCAACTTGTTGCGTTGGAGTTCTATGGATATGCCTTAATTTGGTGAGATCATCTTGTCAAAGAACGGAGAAGAACACTAGATTCGGACATCAACACTTGAGAACCAAAGATGGCCTTAATGAAAGCTAGATCCGTGCCTCAACACTATGGTAGAGAAGTGAGGCAACGATCGGAGAACCTCAACCAAGGTTCCACGATTTACAAAGAAGTATATACCACCATGTATATGGTGATGGTAAAGGCTAATGTGCAAGAGGATGAGGAGTATATTATGTCTCGGTTTTTAAGAACTTTGCATCCTTCATTAGATAATGAAATTGATTTATATCCATATGCTTCAATGACTAATCTACTGCATTTGGCTATAATGGTAGAGAAGAAAATCAAAGGACGGAACTAGGGATCAAGTTCGTGGACTGTAGAGAGGAAATCGCGACCAAATCTCGGCCGAGATTCAGCCTGAGAGATTCCCAAAAAAGCAAGGGAAAACGATCCGCTTCTAATCCAGTAGCACATAAATCTTCTACTCAATCTCTCCCTTTGAATGAGCCTTCAAAGGACAACAAAGGGAGCACTACATGAGAGATTGTTCTAATAAACGGGTTTTGTTTTTAAATCAACAAGGGCAATATGAAAGTGAAGAAGAGCATGAAAATGATAATACTCATCTCAATGCATTGCATGAACATGATAGAAATAGTGAAAGAGATGAAGGTTGTAAGTATAAACGTAGAGAGTCCTTAATTGCTAGAAGAACCTTGCATGCTAAGATAGCCCATGTGAGGATAATCAACGGAAAACCTTTTTTATACTAGATGCCTTGTTCAAGGGAAGGTGTGCAACATGACTATTGATGGTGGAAATTGTTACAACATTGCTAGTGAGGAATTAATCACTAAGCTGCAAATCACTACTTTCTATCATCCTACACCTTAGAAATTGCATTGGATGACTGATTGTGGAGAGTTGAAAGTTAATAGACAACCTAGGATAGCATTCACCTTAGGGAAATATGAGGATATTGTTGTATGTAATGTTGTGCCTATGCAAGCATGTCATATCTTATTAGGAAGCCCGTGACAATTCGATAGAAAGGTCAAGCATAAAGGTTTTACTAACAAACATGCTTTTGAGTTTAACGGACAAACAATTACTCTTAAACCAATGAACCTCTTGCAGATTAAAGAACATTATGACAAGAAGGAAAATGCAAGGAAAAGGAGCAAGAAACAACTCCTAGAGAAGAAATCTCGGGCAAAACAAAGAAATCTCGCCCGAGAGATGAAGAACCTTGCCCCAGTACACAATTTTCACACTCCAGTGAGGAATCTCGGTCCCGAAAGACAAATCTCGCCTGAGATTTCCAGACCGAGATTCATTCTCTGGAGCCTCATCGGGTCCTTTTACAATCCAAACGGGAAGGGCTTTGGATGAGTTTTGTGATGTATTTCCGGATGAGATCTGCAGGTCTTCCACCTTGTTGAGGCATTGACAATCAAATTGATTTCATTCCAGGTTTGACACTTCCTAATCGTCCATCATACAGGATGAGTCTGCAGATTCAGGATCAAGTACAAGAGCGTTTGAATAAAGGCTATGTTCGGGAAATCTTGAGTCCTTGTGCGGTTCCTGTTCTGTAGGTGCCTAAGAAGGACTATACTTGGAGGATGTGTGTTGATTGTAGAGCAATCAATAACATCACTATCAAGTACTGGCACCCCATCCCGAGATTAGATGATATGCTAGATGAGCTTAGCGAAGCTACATTGTTCTCCAAGATTGATCTTAAGAGCGGCTTGATAGCATGTATTATAGTCTATATTTTGGGGCTAGTTTAGACGTTTTATCTTCAATAATCTGCATTGTATGGATGTATATTCTGCAATTATATTGTTGTTTAATCTACCTTTACGGGAATCGAGGTCTACTCCTATTTTCGTTGTAATTGTAGGTAAAATGGCACGTTTTGCATCGAAATGGAGCTAAGGAACTAAGGAGTCATTGGAGCTACATTCTGGAGCTTAATGAAGAACTCAGGAAGCATGGAAATGATTAAGAAGATTTACATTGGACCAGATTCGAAAGATTTCACATTCAGTTGAGATTCACCTCGGTTAGCTACAGTACTACCTCGACCGAGGTGATCTTGAGGAGCGTTGCGACCGAGGCGGACACCTTGTCGCCGGCAAGATCTTTATTTTTGGCTGAGATCTTTTATGTTTGGAAGGAGGAGATCTTATATTTTTGACTGGATTTATGAAAGGAAGATATTATAATTGGGAGATCTATTTTAGAGATATGAATATATTTTATAGGAAATTATCTTTTTAAGATATTATTATCTTTGGAAGATAATTCTCATATATAAAGGGTTGGATTTTCCACAAGTTCGACGATGCTTGGAGCATCCAGCAATTAAGGGATTTTCTGAAGGTTTGAAGGAAGTATTAATGATTGAAGTTCAAGGAAGGAAGGAGTCATAGTTGGAATTGCTTTTTTGAAGGAGTTTGTTAGACTTTCTAGATTGTCTTTTGGTTTGTTGTCTTTGCTGAGTTGTGATTGAGGAACGCTTGTTTATTGATTATTTGATTCAATTATTTAGACCTTTTTCTTAAGGTTTTCTTGTTCGAATATTGATTCCTTTTTCATTATATTGATTATTGTTATCATGATGATTGTTGGATAAGTTTCTTATGCGATTCTAGGGTGATTGGCTGAAAGTTTTGGGGAAGACGATGATAGAATGATCTTAATCCCAGCAGGACCTTGAAAGCTCGAGCCTTTAACCTTAACCCTAGAACACCTCGCTCAGTCGAAGAACATCTCGACCGGGGTGGGATCTGATTGAACGAGGTGAACCTTCCCTGATCCGAAACTGAAGTTAAGTGTTCTAGTTTGCCAAATCCTATCCTTATTACACATTTCCTGGTTCAATGCAAGCATAGGATGAGACTTACCCGGTGATTCCTTTGTTTGTTTACCTAAGATCATGAGTGTAGGTAATAAAGGTTTATCCTTTATTGGGGTTTGAGTGTGCCTTCATCCCATCTTTGAGAGTTAGCCTCAGACTTACCCGGTAAAGGTTGATTCTATTCCCTTGGTTGGTGTGTTAGTTTGAGATTATAGTTCCTTTCCTTAGTACCTTGAGACTTACCCGGTTATAGGAGCTTTGGTTTGGGATAGTGAGTAGTGAGACTTACCCGGTGATCTATTCCCACCTTAGAAACACCTTCCCTTTGCAAACCTCAGCTTTGTCCGCATTATCCTTTGAGATCTTGAGTCGGAACCACAACTAGATGCTTTAATCCCTAGAATCCGCATTTCCCCTTACTTTACTTTATATCATCTTTGATTGCTTTAATTGCTTTTGGTTAATTGGAATATTTGACTACCGATTTTGCTCTTTGTTTTACCTAAGTCCTTGTGATCGACCCCTGAAATTCTTGCTTTTTATTACAGTTGACCCGTACACTGTGGGTTAACATATTTGTTCAAGCATACTTCTTGGGTTATAAATTTAAAGTTTGCACACACCGTTTGGAGCGAACAAGTTTTTTGGCGCCGTTGCTGGGGACTTGGTCTAGACCGAGCCGGTTTCGGTTGTCTTTCAGGGCAATTGCCCTTGTTACTATTAACCACTCTACTTGAGTGTTTTCACAGGATCTTTTTAGGTTTATGCGAAGAACCCGTGCTGGAAAGGAAATCGTTCCTTACGATCCCGAACCAGAAAATACATACAAGCGACGATTAAGAGAAGCTAAGATGGCCAATCAAGACAATCGCGATCTTGAGGCTGAATTAAAGGAGGCGTTGGAACAGCTACGCCTCAACCAAGAAGAACTGCAGCGAGAGAGAGAACAGACTCGCGCAAGAACTGAAGAGATTGAAGCAGATATGGCCGCTCTAAGGGCCCAGTTTCTTGTCTCGACCGAACCAAGATCCTCGACCGAGGCAAGACCCAGTCCATGTTGCCCCGGCCGAGATACATCCACCTCGGATGCCTGTCCGAGATGTTCTTTTTGCTGGAGTTCCACAAACCCTGGGACAGAGGACGGACTCTAATGAGCAAGTAAGGCGTCCAGGAGTCAACCTAGGTGATCCAGCTGAGCATCATTACGAACTTTGACCGCAAGTTCTATCTATGATCCAACAATGCCAATTTGTAGGTTTAGAGAGGAAGTCTCCGCATCACCATTTGCAAAACTATAAGATTCTGATGGAGACCTTGAGACCTTCAAGGCTGGAAAATAACAACTACAAGTTGAGGCCTTTCTATTTTTCTTTGAAATACAAGGCGCTTGCTTGGTGTTCGCCACTTAGCGTGCGTGCAAATAATATTTAAATTTATAAAACTAGAATCAAGCAAGCGAACCCACAGTGTACGGATCGGCGTAGTAAAGCAAGAATTCCAGAGTATCGAACTCACGGATTTGGGGGGAACAAACCGGCTTTGCAAATATTGGAAAAACAGCAACCCTAAAGATCCAGGTATCTAATTGTGGCAATCGATTCAAGATATACTAAAGAACTAAGGACAGAGTTAAGAGTTGCAAAGGTATGCTAAAGTAAGGCAATGTACGGTGAAGTTCCAAGGCTTTATATGACTTATCTAAAGACACTCTCTATAAAGGTTGTTGAGGCTTCAGTATAGAAAGGATCTAAAGACAAGAAGTAATATCAAATACCCAAACTTGTAACCCATAAATCAAGACTAACTAAACCGTTTAAGGTTGTGACACTCGAAATCGAAATAGAGGTTGTTGAGGCTTCACTACTACCTAGAAAAGGGCAAACCTAGACTAGATTAAAGCTAATCTTTAACCTTGGATCAAAGTAAAAGCAAAGTTCGTAAACTAGGGTAAATCACGGGTAGTTCTAGAGTTCCACGGCCGTGGAAGTTCAAGAACAGACCGTGATCTTGGTTCGTCGACGAGATCTCTCTAACTCTCAGGGTCCAATTAGTTTACGATCGATCTATCATCATCTAAGCCACAATTATCAACCCTTCACCTTAGAATTGCTAAAGGGTTTTAGCCAATAACCATTGTCATGATATTAAAAATCAATTTAAGAAGAATGAAAGATGAAAACCCTTGAAAACTCGAATATAACTCAAAGTCAATCTCAAATCCGAAACACAAATCGGAATATTCAATGGATTCGGAATAGAACACAAAACCTCACAATGATCCTAGGCAAACACGAAGAACGGGATGTCAATCCGTCTTCGCTATCAAAACCCTAGGAAAAAGAGCGCAACTTCCACCACACAAAATCTTCCGAAATCCAAATTGCCGGCGCTTCCGCTAGTTCCTTCTCGAACTCTCTCAAGCAACCCTAAGCAAGGCTAAGCGATAAGCGTCGATGTCCGAAACTCTCTTCTCTGACCCTTTTATAAGAAAGGATAAAACAACCGTCCGGCCCATGTGCGTAAATGATGTGGCAATAATTAATTCGTCAAAAGATCGCCTAATGTGCGTAAACCGTCCGGCCCATGTGCGTAAACGGTCTCAAGGGGTTCCACGACCGTGGTTTAGAGCGTGGAAGTAGATTACGGTTCCATATGATTTCCACGACCGTACTTTATACCGTGTAACTCTCTGAAATACTCCACGTTCATGATGCCAAGATCCACGGCCGTGGTTTAGAGCGTGGAGTTCTCTACGACCGTATTTTAGAGCGTGGAAGTATAAATTGCTTGTGGTTTCCTTTGTGTCGTGTCATTCCTCATCCTAGCATCTCCTTTGACTTCTTTGATGTGTTCCTAATCTTTGGATGTGCTCAAATCTTCTCCTATCTCTCTCAATTGGTCCGGTTTTAGCTCTTATTCACCTATAATCATCACAAATCTAATGTAGACCTCCATATCGAAAATATAGACAAACTAGCTAACAAATGCTTCAATGCTTTATCAATGAACACTATAATGGATGAAAAACAATTAGAAAAAGTGCCTAGAATATCGCAATATTTCATGCTAACAAAATACTCCATACTTGCCACTTGCTTGTCCCCAAGCAAGGTCTTTTGAAAGCTTTAGAACACAAGTTAGGATGAAATATGCATGCAAACTCAAAATCAAAACATCTTTTAGGTAAATGTGCTTCTAGTCAATAGATCATTCTCAAACCTTGCTTCATTCATTCTTGAAACGCTCATATACATAACCAAAGAATGTAGAGGAAAGAAACATCATGAATTGATCAACTTCAATGTAAACATCATAACCTTCAAGCATTATCAAAATCAAGCATAAGAAATTTCAATTTAGATAACCAAGCCAAATAACACTCTTTTGATCTTAAGGACTTCCAAATAAGGTCTAGAATGTGGAAGGGAGGGAAAACTTATAAGGAGTGTGGTGTATGAATCCGGGAAAGTGGACAACTAACTCTTTTCTTTTTATTTCGATTTGCAACACCATCAACCTTGAGCTTTGCTCTCTTCTTTTCACATCATTTTCAACTTTACTTTTGGAGTTATGGACAGAGGTGCACAAAAACCGAAGCCTAGGAGATTGGCGTTTCTCAAATTTCGAGATGTCTCAAACCCTTGATGCACATATCATAATCCGTTAGGAATATCGCTCAATCCGACTTTGGCAAGACACAAACATTCGGCTATGTGAATGGTGCCGAGTTACTCATCGTCATGATTGACTTCCCCAAACCTATTATTTCTATTCGTTGAATGCAAACAATTGCTTTCATGGCCCTCCCACATCAAACATGCCAAAACATAACTCCTCCAAATTCCCGGATAGGTAAGAGAGGCAATTATTTCATTGAGGGGCTAAATGAACAAAGAAAGGAGAAAGAAAGGTCGAATTGCCTTAATCATTTCATAAAGAAGTATAAGAACTTATCATGTGATTTCAACTTCGATTTCTCAATATGATTTAGATAAAACTCTTCACATTATGAAACTTCCAAGAAAGGATAACCAACACATTCAATTCCTTTTCAATTCATTATTCGTTTAGGCATACAATTGTCATCAAAAACTTAATTCACAAGTAGTAATTATCATAGAAATCATCTCAATTCTTAGAAGCACAAAACCTTTTAGAATTTTCAAAATTTTAAAATTTTTATGGGTTTTTCAAAAGCTTTTTCATGCAATGCAATAATGAAACGTGTGACAATGAAATGAAGCAAGTGTTCTCCAATCAAGGCAAGCAAAGTGAGTAGAGTTATTACAAACGATAGTCACACCCCACCCCATACTTGAGACAAACATTGTCCCTAATGTTCAAAAGAAATAAAGAAAATAAAGAAAGAAAAATGAACTCACAAGACGGCGGTGGAGCGGCTAATACTGTCAATCATCCATGGTCATCACTGAGGTGGAGGCGGTGGTGGAAACGGGAAGAAGCCGGGGTCGAAGTTCCACCCAAACTGCTGGCAGTATATATCTCTCATCATCCTATCATGCTCATCAGCTCGTGCGTCCCTAGCGTCCTACCGGATCTCCAAATCTCCTACTCTGTCGGAGAGGTTGGTAACCTAGTCCGGTAGCTGCTCATACCACCCTGGTGCCTGGCTGTACCAAGCTGGTGCATCTTGTGGGGCTGGTGCTGACGGCGGTTGTGCATACCATGTCGGTGGTGCTTCCATCCACTCCGGCTGTGATCAATACCAAGCAGGAGGGGTATCCATCCATGTCGGCCTCTCACTCATGCTAGCACGGCGAGAGGAAGAGGCTCCTGTAGGTCCAACTGGTCGTGGTGAACGCCTGGGAGGGTCAGGGAAATGTGCCGGCTGATCCATGAAAGTGCCAAAGTCATGCTCCTCTCCTCCTCCCTCAAAACCATCACCTCCTCATATCTCCTCCTCATCTGCAGCTGGTACCTCAACGGGGACGTAGGGAGGGGCTACTAACCTATTTGCGTGCATAGCAGCGAATGTCTACTTCCAGTTATGACGTCCAGCCATAATGGAATACTCAGGGAGCCATGGAACGCCTCTACCTCCTCTATCCTCCCATGGTATGGCAACGGTAGGTGGACCTCTATGTCTAGGAAAGATCAAACCTCTAGTCATGAGGCTTTGGAGACCCAACGGTCTCGCCGCTATCCTAGTGCAAGCAGAAAAATCTATCCCCAACTGTCTGGCGATGTGGGTGACCATACCACCATATCCAATGTTCCCGGCTCTCTTATTCTTAAGCTTACTCATGGTGGAGGCTAGAAGGGTAGCACAGTCAGCAGGTCTACCGTGCAACATAGCATAAAGGAGGAACAACTCATCTGTCTTAATCTTTTGAGGGGTCTCGGTCCTAGGGAAAAGACACTCAGAAAGTACTCTATGGGCTATCTTCAAGGGTAAGTGATAGATTAGCTTAGCCTTTGTGCCAGCTAGTTGCCAGTGGTCCTCGCTGGCATAGATCATAGCGATGTCCTCCCAGAAATCCTTAGTGTATACACCGCTAGGAAAACGACCATTGAAGGTCTCTTGGAACCCAAAGAAGGCTCTGAACACTAAGATCGAGAACTCGTAGTTCTCCTCCATCAGCCTAATGGAAACTGTCCTATCCACATGTCTATGCTCAAAAGAAATCACAAACTCTCGAGTGATCTCCTCATATGCGTCTTCCCTAATAGCGGAAAAGATGATCAAGCCGGCTCTATCTAGAAGTCATGTAAGATCACTCACCACATTTAGTGGCTCTAACTCCTCAAGAACTAAGTAGCGTGGTCCTATGACCGCCCTCTTCTCGATCCTTTCTAAGGCATCGAGGTAATCCTCATGGATTTTTGGAATTCTAGGGGGTGGGGGTGATGGTGGCTCACTAGGAGGTACTTGGGAGGAGGAGGAAGCATCACCTTTCCTCTTCTTACTTCTAGTAGACATTCTCCTAATCAAATCCATTTCAGAGGCAAAATTACGGCCTGTACTACAGATTCCACGGCCGTGGTTTACCCAGAGACCGTGATTCGGCTCTGAATTTCTCAAAACTCAATCAATTCACACCAAATTCACCAAGCAGCAGTCCTAGACCAATTCCAATCAGTTCTCTTAAAAATTCTTGCAAAAATTGAGCCAAATCGACAAAGTAGAGAAAGAGAAGAAAACCTAGGTTTTGGATTCTTAAAATCCAAATTTCGTCTTCTTCAGAGATTGTTCGCTTGATTTGTTGATTGGATCTTGTAGATGGTTGAATTTGCTTCACTTCAGGCTCAAGAAACGTTCGAAACGATTACCGAACAAAGATTTGAGAGAGGAGAGATGGGTTCGGCGATTTAGGCGTGGAAGAGGGTCGTGGAATGGGAATTTTGTGTGGTTTTTGTGAAGAAGGTGGTTTATATAGTGACCGTAAAGTTTTTGGAAAATTACGGTCACTCAGGGTGTTCCACGGCCGTGGTTTTGTACGGAACCGTGGTTTTGGTGATTTTTCTCAGAATTTTGCAAATTACGGTCACTGTAGGTTTCACGACCGTGGTTTTGGGCGTGGAACTCTCCGTAATGTGCCAAAATCCAAGTTTCGTCAATTTCCTTCAACTTTTCCTTCTCCCTTGCCTATTCCATTGCTCCTACATCCAAAAACACGAACATGCCGGAAGGTATCGAAGGCAAAACAAAACAAAAACGTCTAAACTAATCTAACCTACGGATGATAAACAAAAACATAGGTGCAATACCTTGGGTTGCCTCCCAAGAAGCGCTTGTTTAAGGTCCGTAGCTAGACCGTACTTGCACTTACTCGAGTGCGGTAGCTACGAACTCCTCAGCTTGGAGTTCCGGTGAGTACTTCTTGAGTCGTTGACCGTTCACCTTGAAGCTTCCGCCCTTTTCACCCCATACTTCAACTGCACCATGGGGAAAACACGTATGATTACATAAGGTCCGGTCCAATGAGATTTAAGCTTACCTGGAAAGAGAAGAAGTCTTGAATTGAAGAGGAGAACTTGATCTCCTTCTTTGAGGTCTTTTGGATTGATATGCTTATCATGCCAACGCTTCGCTCTTTCTTTATAGATCTTGGCGTTTTTGTAGGCGTTTAAGCGAAGTTCTTCAAGCTCGTTAAGGTCCAAGAGGCGCTTCTCGCCTGCTTCCTTTATGCTGAAGTTCAACCACTTTATTGCCCAATACGCCTTATGTTCCAGCTCTACCGGCAAGTGCAAGACTTCCCATACACAAGGTTGTAGTGTGTCGTACCTATAGGAGTTTTATATGCAGTCCGGTATGCCCACAATGCATCATCTAGCTTCAAAGACCAATCCTTCCTTGTTCGTGAAACCGTCTTCTCTAGGATTCCTTTAATCTCCTGGTTTGAAATCTCCACTTGTCCACTTTTTTGTGGATGATAAGGGGTGGCGATCTTGTGAGTCACCCCATACTTAGCTAGTAGAGCTTCGAATCATTGGGCAATGAAGTGAGAGCCTCCATCACTAATGATAGTCCGTAGTGTCCCAAATCGTGGGAAAATGGTCTTGTTAAAGAACTTAACCACAACCATGGCATCATTAGTAGGAGAGGCAATTGCTTCAACCCATCTCGAAACATAATCTACAGCTAGAAGTATGTATTGGTTTCCACAAGATGATGGGAAAGGTCCCATGAAGTCTACTCCCCAAACGTCAAAGATCTCTACCTCCTGAATGTTGTTAAGAGGCATCTCGTTTCTCCTAGAGATGTTCCCTGTTCTTTGACAAGCATCGCAGCAGGAAACAAAGGTTTGCACATCTTTAAATAAAGTAGGCCAAAAGAATCCAGATTGTAATACCTTAGCGCTAGTCTTGTTCGAGCTAGCGTGTCCTCCACAAGGTAGTGAATGAAAATGACGGACGACGCTTTGCATCTCGTCTTCCGGCACACATCGTCGAATGATGCCGTCAGGACCTCTCTTAAAGAGGAGAGGTTCATTCCAAAAGTATTCCCGAACATCCTTAAAGAACTTCTTTCTTTCTGCATAGGATAATCCGGGTGGTAATTCCTGGCAAACCAAATAGTTAACAAAATCAGCAAACCATGGTTCATTACCTTTAGCGATCTTGTCGATGCACTCCTCTATTATATGTAAATGCTCGTCCGGAAAGGATTCATCTATGGGTAGATTGTCGTCCTCTAGATGTGGTAGACGAATCAAATGATCTGCAACAGAATTTTCCGAACCCTTCTTGTCACGGATCTCTAGATCGAATTCTTGTAGGAGAAGAATCCATCTAAATAGCCTTGGTTTCGCATCCTTCTTTGCAAGTAAATACCGGATCGCAGCATGATCCGTGTATACAATCACCTTTGCACCTACAAGATAAGAACGAAACTTTTCAAATGCATATACAATTGCTAGAAATTCTTTTTCGGTAGTCGCGTAGTTAAGTTGCGTTTCATCTAGCGTCTTGCTAGCATAGTAGATAGCGTGGGTTCGTCCTTCCTTCTTTTGCCCAAGCACACCTCCTATAGCTACGTCACTTGCATCACACATAACCTCAAATGGAAGATTCCAATCCAGAGGTTGAATAATCGGGGCTGAGATTAGAGCTTCCCGAATCTTATTAAACGCGTCTAAACACTCCTGCGAGAAATCAAAAACTGCATCCTTCATCACTAGATTAGTAAGCGGTTTTGATATCTTAGAGAAATCCTTTATAAAGCGTCTATAAAATCCAGCATGTCCTAGAAAGCTTCTTATCCCTTTCACCAAAGATGGAGGAGGGAGCTTTTCTATAGTCTCTATCTTAGCCTTATCCACTTCAATCCCTCTACTAGAGATCAAGTGTCCTAATACAATGCCTTCTTTCACCATAAATTGACACTTTTCCCAATTAAGAACTAGGTTAGTGTCTTCACACCTTTGTAGAACAAGAGAAAGGTTAGAAAGACAATTATCGAAAGAGGAACCATAAACAGAAAAGTCATCCATGAAAACCTCCATGATTTCCTCTATGTACTCCAAGAAGATAGCCATCATGCACCTTTGAAAGGTGGCTGGGGCGTTGCAAAGCCCAAACGACATTCTCCTATAAGCAAACGTACCCCACGGGCACGTGAATGTGGTCTTCTCTTGATCGTCCGGATGTATCGGGATCTAAAAGAAACCACTATAACCGTCAAGATAACACAAATATGAGTGTTGTGCTAACCTCTCAAGCATTTGGTCGATGAATGGTAGTGGGAAGTGATCCTTCCTCGTTGTGATGTTTAGCTTGCGGTAGTCTATGCACATCCTCCATCCCGTCACGGTTCGTGTAGGAATGATCTCATTGTTCTTGTTGGTAATGACCGTCATTCCTCCTTTCTTTGGAACCACCTGTACGGGACTCACTCACTTGCTATCGGAGATAGGGTAGATGATACTTGCATCAAGTAGTTTAAGAATTTCCTTCTTGACAACCTCCTTCATGGTCGGATTTAACCGCCTTTGAGGTTGTCGCGAAGTTCTAAAATCTTCTTCCATTAGGATCTTATGCATGCATAGTGAAGGCTTGATTCCTACTAGATCCTCTATAGTGTAACCTAAGGCTTTCCTATGTTTCTTAAGAACAACCATAGGCTTACTATGTTCATCTATACTTAGATCGGAACTAACAATCACCGGAAAGGTAGAATTTGGTCCTAGAAATTCGTACCTTAGATGTGCGGGAAGTGGCTTCAATTCCATCACTATAGGACTCTCTAATGACTCTTGAGGAGTGTCCAATGCTTCCTTAGAAGTCTCTAAGGGTATAGAAGATGTCGGAGAAGAATCAATAGAAGTGGTAGAAAGAACGTAATTGTCCTCAGATTTTCCCAAAATTACGGCTCCATGTTTCCTCCACGGCCGTGGTTTTGGGCGTGGAAGTCATTACGGTGCCTCTGCTTGTTCCACGGCCGTGGTTTTGACCGTGTAACTTACTGGAGTCCTCTGAATAGCTAATTATGGTCATGTTGGTGGAAACCACGGCCGTGGAATAGCATGACTAACCGTGATTCCTTACGTTCTCTGACCCTTCGTAGAGTTTTTCAAACTCTTCTTCATACACTTCCTTTTGCTTCTCTAAAGCTTCAATTTCCCCATTGCATTCCTCTTCTTCCCCTATATCCATAATGCTCATAGCGATCACCTTTTGCAAGGGATCTTTGAAGAGAATCGAGCTTACTTCCTCTCTAGATAGCTCTTCGTCATGGATGTTGAATATATCCTCTTCAAAAGCTGGTTCTTTCATCAAAGTAGAAAGAACGAACTCTACCTTTTTCTCTCCTATGTCGAAGGCGAGTCTAGCATTCTTGCAATCAACCATACAACCGGATGTTCCAAGAAACGGTCTTCCGAGTATGATCGGGACCGGACTATCTGCAGGAATGTCAAGCACAACAAAATCTATGGGAACATAGAACTTACCAAGCTTGAGCGGGACATCTTCAACTATGCCGACAGGACGAGTTGTGGATCGATCCGCCATATATAACGTCATCTTCACCGGTTTAGGTTCGCCTAAACCGATCTTCCTGCACAAGGCAAGCGGAATGATGCTAACGCTTGCTCCTAAATCACATAATGCATCATATGTGACATCTCGCACTCCTATGGGAACACAAAATGACCCCGGATCCTTCAGCTTTGGGGGCATCTTTTCTTTCATCGTCTTAATGAGATCCGATGAATCCGAACTCATCTTGACTTTTCCAAAATCCTCTAATTTCCTCTTGTTAGAGAGGATCTCCTTTAAGAACTTTCCATAAGTTGGCATACCTACGATTGCATCAATGAAAGGTATATTAATATGCAGTTTGCTCATGAGTTCAATAAACTTACCGAATTGCTTGTCTAGACGCGCTCTTGCTCTAGATTGTGGGAATGGTAGGGGAGGTTTGTAAGCTGGAGGAGGAATGTAGATGTCTTCCTTCTCCTTCCCCTTTTCCTTCTCTTTTTCGACGGGAACTTCCACAAATTTAGGCTGCGGGTCGGTGGTTGTTGCTCCGCTCCTAGTTGTGATAGCCATCACCCTTCCTTTCGGGTTATCCTCCGTCTTTCCTGGAAGTTTTCCTTGGTTCCTAGGAACTTCCTCAGCATTGCTAAACATTTGGTTTTCTAAAACCTTTTGGGCTTTATCAACCTTAGTAATATGACTCTCCAATCCTTGAAGCTTTCCCAAGATTGTTTCCAACATGGGATCGGGCTTCTCTTTCCCCGAAATGCTTCCACTATTAGATGTTTGTCCCTGAATTTTCAAAGGAATGGAAGAAGAAGAAGAAGAAGGTGGAGTTAGTGAATTTCCTGAATTGGGATAAGACTTACCGGAGTTTTGTTGTTGGTTGGAACGCCAATTGTTGTTGTTTGAACCCCTATTGTTGTTCCAATTGTTATTCCGGTTGTTGTTGTTGTTCCAATTGTTCCGGTTGTTGTTCCGGTTGTTGCGATTTGTGTTCTCATTCCCATTGTGGTTATTGTTGTTCCTTAAATAACCAACATATTGCTCCTTTTGCTTTGGAAAGCTAGCCTTGATGACTTCCTTCAATTCTTTAATCTCGGAGTTGAGAGAAAAGATTTGAGTTTGAGCAGCTTGTGTTAGCTTTGCTCCTTGCTCCACTCGATTTGCTTCTACTTTCCGGTGAGAATACTTCTCAATGACTCGGGCTTGCTTCTCAATGAAGTTCCAAGCGTCATCTTCCCTCATGTCCATGAATGTACCACATGAAAGGGATTGGAGCTTGAATTGTGTTTCCATATCCAGCCCCTTATAGTATATCTCCAATAGCTCCAATTTGGAAATGCCATGATGTGGGCAATCCAATAGTAAATCTTGAAATCTTTCCCAAGACTGGAACAAACTTTCATTAGATCTCATAGAAAATGCATTAATCGTACCTCTCAACTCCTCCGTCTTGGATGGCGGAAAGAATTTGGTGAGGAACTCCGAAGAAAGATCCTCCCATGTGTTGAGTCTTCCATTTGGAAGAGCTTGAAACCAAGATAAAGCTTTCCCTTTCAAAGAGAAGAAGAATGGCTTGATCTTGTAATTGTTGGCAGTTGCATTCTTTGGCTTCATTGTCTCCATCAAGATCTCAAAATTCTGTAAATGTTGATGTGGAGATTCAGCACTCGTTCCTCCAAACTGACTTTGGCGAACAATGGTAATAACTTGTGGGTTGAAGCTAAACCCCTGCATATCATCAGCATCAAAGTTCACACCTAGACGGCATGGTTGCTGAATTGGATCCATCCTTTGGCCAAGAGTTCTTGGCTCTTCATCTACACGAGCGGCTCTCGCACCCCCAGCCGGGACACAATAATTGGCAGCCGGTCTTGGATTATATTGATTCATGTTGATCGTCGGATTAATGTCCTCTAGCGGTGGCATGGAAGAGTCTCTATCCTCATCGGATGAGTTGGTTCGAACTGATCTTGCCGGTTTCCTTCTCTTCTTCTTCTTGGAATCGCTCAATTCCAGCCTCATTTGAAACATCATGTCCCTGAGCTCATCAATTTGCAATTGATGACGGTCCGATTCTTCTTTGCGAGTCTTCTCGCTCCATCTAAGTTGAGCTTCGGATTCCTCCAACTCTGCTTGAAGATCCCGCTTCTTGTTTTCAGCCATCTTTCTTTCTTTGAGCTTCTTCCTCAAAGTCTTCTCAAGTTCTTGATCAAGAGGTAAAAGATCTTTGTTGTTCCTAGACCTGCGCATATACCTAAGGTAACCTGCAAATATCACTCAAAGGAGATATCAAATAACAAGGGCAAGCTCCCAAGCTTGACAACCGATAACCGAATTCGGCCTAGACCAAATCCCCGGCAACGGCGCCAAAAACTTGTTCGCCACTTAGCGTGCGTGCAAATAACCTTTAAATTTATAAAACTAGAATCAAGCAAGCGAACCCGCAGTGTACGGATCGGCGAAGTAAAGCAAGAATTCCAGAGTATCGAACTCAGGGATTTGGGGGGAACAAATTCAGTTCGCATATTGTCAAGCAAGTAAATGTATAAAGCTTTGCAAATATTGGGAAAACAGCAACCCTAAAGATCCAGGTATCTAATTGTGGCAATCGATTCAAGATTTACTAAAGAACTAAGGACAGAGTTAAGAGTTGCAAAGGTATGCTAAAGTAAGGCAATGTACGGAGAAGTTCCAAGGCTTTATATGACTTATCTAAAGACACTCTCTATAAAGGTTGTTGAGGCTTCAGTATAGAAAGGATCTAAAGACAAGAATTAATATCAAATACCCAAACTTGTAACCCAAGGATCAAGACTAACTAAACCGATTAAGGTTGTGATACTCGAAATCGAAATAGAGGTTGTTGAGGCTTCATTACTACCTAGAAAAGGGCAAACCTAGACTAGATTAAAGCTAATCTTTAAACTTGGATCAAAGTAAAAGCAAAGTTCGTAAACTAGGGTAAGTCACGGGTAGTTCTTGAGTTCCACGGCCGTGGAAGTTCAAGAACAGACCGTGATCTTGGTTCGTCGACGAGATCTCTCTAACTCTCAGGGTCCAATCAATTTACGATCGATCTATCATCATCTAAGCCACAATTATCAACCCTTTACCTTAGAATTGCTAAAGGGTTTTAGCCAATAACCATTGTCATGATATCAAAAATTAATTTAAGAAGAATGAAAGATGAAAACCCTTGAAAACTCGAATATAACTCAAAGTCAATCTCAAATCGGAAACACAAATCGGAATATTCAATAGATTCGGAATAGAACACAAAACTTCACAATGTTCCTAGGCAAACACGAAGAACGGGATGTCAATCCGTCTTCGATATCAAAACCCTAGGAAAAAGAGTGCAACTTCCACCACACAAAATCTTCCGAAATCCAAATTGCTGGCGCTTCCGCTAGTTCCTTCTCGAACTCTCTCAAGCAACCCTAAGCAAGGCTAAGAGATAAGCGTCGATGTCCGAAACTCTCTTCTTTGACCCTTTTATAAGAAAGGATAAAACAACCGTCCGGCCCATGTGCGTAAATGATGTGGCAATAATTAATTCGTTAAAAGATCGCCTAAATCACGGTCTCAAGGGGTTCCACGACCGTGGTTTAGAGCGTGGAAGTGGATTACGGTTCCATATGATTTCCACGACCGTACTTTATACCGTGTAACTCTCTGGAATGCTCCACGTTCATGATGCCAAGATCCACGGCCTTGGTTTAGAGCGTGGAGTTCTCTACAACCGTATTTTAGAGCGTGGAAGTGTAAATTGCTTGTGGTTTCCTTTGTGTCGTGCCATTCCTCATCCTAGCATCTCCTTTGACTTCTTTGATATGTTCCTAATCTTTGGATGTGCTCAAATCTTCTCCTATCTCTCTCAATTGGTCCGGTTTTAGCTCTTATTCACCTATAATCATCACAAGGCTAATGTAGAACTCCATATTGAAAATATAGACAAACTAGCTAACAAATGCTTTAATGCCTTATCAATGAACACTATAATGGATGAAAAACAATTAGAAAAAGTGCCTTGAATATCGCAATATTTCATGCTAACACTTGGTAGCAATCTCTTCCACCCGGTAAGATCAACAATTGCGAAGAGATGACGACGGAGTTTCTAACTAAATTCTTTCCTCCCTCCAAGACCGCTGAAATGAGAGGGAAGATCAATGCATTCATCATGAAGGACAAGGAGAGTCTGTCCAAGTCATGGAAAAGATTCAAAGATGTTCTATTGGATTGCCCACATCATGGGATTCAAAAGATAGAGTTGCTGGAGATATATTTCAAGGGATTGGATGGAGCTACTCAATTCAATCTCCAACTACTTTCCGTCGGCACATTCATGGATATGCCGATAGACGAAGCTTGGGAGTTCATTGTTAAAAGCAAGCTTTGCATACGGAGAAGTACTCCCATCAAGGAGCCGAGAATGGAGCAAGGAGAGTTAGCTTCCAAGACACTTCATCAAATGGATCTCAACTCACCTCGCTTAGCAATGATGTGAAGCAATTGAAGGAGCTTTTAGTAGCTCACACAAAGAAGGAGCAAGATGGAGGATATCAAGGAAGAAATAACTACCAAGGGTCACGGAACAACAATCACAACAACAATAGAAACTCCAACAGCAATAATTGGAGATCTAATCAACAAAATCCGGGTAACCCTTATTCTCATGCTCAAAACGCTCTTAACCCCCACTCTTCCTCTTCTTCTACTCCATTGAGAAGCCAGGAGCCTGGATCGAGTTCGTCCCAGCCAGAGAAGAAAGATGCAGTGTTGGAGGCAATCTTGATCAAGCTCAACGCTATGGAGACGTCGATGACCTCATTTTCGAAGGCACAAAAAGCCTTAGAGCAACAATTCTTTAATAAGGCGAATGAAGCACCAAGAGATCCAGGGAAGCTCCCAACAAGAACAAAGAGCAACCCTAAAGGACAGATTATTTCATTAACGAAAAGAAGTGGACTGAAAACTACAGATCCAGTACCTCGGTCGGTGCCATTACAGACGAAGAACACCTCGGTCCAGGATCAGACGAGGAACACTTCGGTCGAGGTGCCAACCGAGGTGGAGCCCCAGAAAGCGAAGGACAAATCTGAAGTTTATGTTCCACCTCCTGCTTATAAACCACCACTTCCATTCCCCTAGTCAAGGGCCTGAGCACATCTAGACAAGCATTTTGGTAAGTTTCTAGACCTATTGAATGAACTACACATTGACATCCCTTTCCTTGATGTTATTCTAGGGATACCCGCCTATGGGAAGTTCTTGAAAGAGATTCTTTCAAGGAAGAGGAAGCTGGAAGACTTTGGAGAAGTAAGGATCACATCTAAGTCCTCGGAGCTCATTCAAATTATGAAGGAGAAGATGCCACCCAAATTGAGAGATCCCGGTTCATTTTGCAATCCCATTCAATTTGGGTATGTAACTTATGAGGCATTGTGTGATCTAGGAGCCAACGTGAGTATCATCCCGCTGGAGCTATGTGAGAAGATCGGACTTGGAGAGCCCAAGCTGGTGAAGATAAGGCTATACATGGCGGATCGCTCCATTACCCATCCCGTGGGCTTCTTGGAAGATGTTCCCGTCAAGTTAGGTAACTTCTATTTACCTATAGACTTTGTTGTACTTGACATACCCGCAAATTATCCCGTTTCTATCATTCTCTGGAGACCATTTCTACCAACTTCGGGTTGCAATGTGGATTGTAAGAACGCCAAGTTGAAATTCAACATTGGTGGAGATCAAGTGGAATTTGCATTGCTTGCTGCAATGAAAGGAGAGCCGCTGGAAGATGATATCTTTAACATCTGTGATGAAAATGATGCGAGAGAAATGGTGAGCTCTATCCTTATCAATGACCCTCTTGAAAGAGTTCTTAGTTTTAGTTTAATGGAGGAAGGTATATATGTTTCTTGTGATGCAGATATGCGGAGCTTAAAAGCATTGGAAGCAGATCCAGGAGCTAAGATTGAGAAACTAATTCAAGGGAAGAAGAGAAATTCATGTTTCGGTCCCAGTTCTAGTACCTCGACCGAGGCACTTTATGGACCAAGCAAGGTGTTATTATCTAAAGAAAATCTCCGTCACCCACCTCGGACACCGACCGAGACAGCAAGCGAGATGTTGTCAACTGAGGACAACAAACTTCCTAAACCTTTTTTAGAGAATCATTTACAGTTGGTGGAGCACTGGCTCCACCAATCTTCTGATGGTAAAGAGTCTTGGTATGCTAATATTGTTAATTATCTTGTTTGCCAGGAAATACCGTCCAGATTGACGTACGCTCAAAGGAAGAAGTTCTTCAAAGATATACGTCACTACTACTGGAATGAACATCTACTGTTTAAGAGAGATCCGGATGGGATGCTTCGACGATGCATTCCAAAGGATGAAGTTGCTAGTATTATACGGAATTGCCACTTGCATCCTTGCGGAGGACATGCTAGCGCTCACAAAACATGCGCTAAGGTATTACGCTATGGTTTCTTTTGTCCTACGTTATTTAAGGATGTGCAAACGTTTGTTGTTTCTTGTGATGCATGCCAAAGAACAGGGAACTTGTCTAGAAGGAACGAGATGCCACTCAACAATATTCACGAGGTTGAGATTTTTTATGTATGGGGAGTTGATTTCATGGGACCTTTCCCATTCTCCTAGCTGTTGATTACGTCTCTAGATGGGTAGAAGCCATCGCTTCCCCCACTAATGACGCTATGGTGGTTGTGAAGTTCTTCAATCGGACTATCTTTCCACATTTTGGGACACCACGCATCATCATCATCGATGGAGGGACACACTTCATCAACCGGAAGTTTTCAGCACTTCTATCGAAGTATGGGGTAACCCACAAGGTAGCAACCCCTTATCACCCTCAAACTAGTGGACAGGTCAAGATCTCGAATAGAGAAATCAAGGCAATTTTGGAGAAGACCGTCTCTAGGACGAGGAAGGATTAGTCCATGAAGTTGGACGATGCTCTTTGGGCTTATAGGACCGTATTCAAGACTCCCATTGGTACCACCCTGTTCGCTCCAAATGGTGTGTTCAAGCTTTAAATTTATAACCCAAGATGTATGATTAAAACAAGGATGCGAACCCGCAGTGTACGGGTCAATCGTAGTAAAAGCAAGAATTTCGGGGTGTCGATCTCAGGGACTTAGGTGAAACACAAGCAAGTATAGGTTGTCAATATTACAACTAACCACAAAAGCAATTAAAGCAATCAAAGATGATAATAAGGTCAATTAAGGAAATATGCAAATTCTAGGGATTAAAGCATCTAGTTGTGGTTCCAACTCAAGATCTCAAAATAAGCGGACAAAGCTGAGGTTTTGCAAAGGGAAGGTGTTACTAAAGTGGAATAGATCACCAGGTAAGTCTCACTACTCACTAACCGCAAACCAAAAGCTCCTATTACCGGGTAAGTCTCAAGGTATTAAGGAAAGGAATTATAATCTCAAACCAACACTCCAACTAAGGGAATAGAATCAACCTTTACCGGGTAAGTCTCAGGCTAACTCACAAAGATGGGATGAAGGCACACTCAAACCCCAATAAAGGATAAACCTTTATTACCTACACTTATGATCATGGCTAAACAAACAAAGGAATTACCGGGTAAGTCTCATCCTAAGCTTGCATTCGAACCAGGAAAGGTGTAATAAGAATAGGATTTGGAAAACTCTAACACTTAACTCTCAGTTTCGGATCAGAAAGGTGACCTCGGTCAGTCAAGTTCCACCCCGGCCGAGATGTTCATCGACTGAACGAGATGTTCTAAGGTTAAGGATAAAGACTCGAGCTTTCAGGGTCCTACTAGAATTTAAGATTATTCTATCATCGTTTTTCCCACAACTTTCAGCCAATCACCCTAGAATCGCACAAAGAAATTAGCCACTCATCATCATGAAAGCAATAATCAAATATATGGGAAGAGAATGAATATTTGAACACAAAAACCTTAAGAACAAGGCTTCAATAACTGAATCAAATATCAAACAAATAAGCGTTCCTTGGATCACAAATCCAACAAGACAAATCAACAAGAATGGAATCTAAGAAAGTCTTACAAAACCCTTCACAAAAGCTATAATAAGCTATCAATCCTTCCTAGATTGATCTTCAATCTTCCTTCCTACAAAACTCTGGAAAAAATCCCTTAATTGCTGGATGTTATCAGCCCTCTAAGCATGGTTGAACTTGTGGAAAATCCAACCCTTTATATAGGAGAATTATCTTCGAAAGATAAAATATCTTAAAAAGATAATTTCCTCTTAAAATATATCTTATCTCCTAAAATAAATCTTCTAAATGTATGATCTTCCTTCCAGAAATCCAGCCCAAAAATATAAGATCTCTCCTTCCAAAAATAAAAGATCTCAGCCAAATAAAATATATCTCGCCGCGTCAGGATATTCGCCTCGGTCGAGACGCTCCCTTTGATCACCTCGGTCGAGGTGGTACTGTGGTCAACCGAGGTGACTCTCAGCTGAAGGTAAAATCTCTTAAATCTGGTCCAAAATTAAATCTTTAATTCAATTTCATGCTTCCTGGATTCTTCCTTAAGCTCCTGAATGTAGCTCCAATGACTCCTTAGCTCTTTTAGCTCCATTTTGATGCAAAACGTGCCATTTTATCTACGATTACAACGAAACTTGGTGTAGACCTCGATTCCCGCAAAAGTAGATGAAATGACAATATAATCACATAATATACGTCCAAACATGCAGATTATTGAAGATAAAACGTCTAAACAGAACCCAAAATATAGACTATAATTCATGCTATCAAAATACCCCATACTTGTCCCTTGCTTGTCCCCAAGCAAGTTCCAAATCTTAAGTACAAGATAGAATGGATTATAAGTCATTAAAATCAATGAAAAGTCTTTCAAAACATTTTTGGTAGTGTGCTCAAATCATAGATCACTCTAAGAGAATGCTTTATGGAATTTAAAATCAAAATATGCTCAAAACATTTTATAAATATAAGAAAGTTGTTCATCTTTGCATAAAATCATAGAATGCATAATAAATCATAATTATCGAAATTAATGATGTATAATCCAGTTTAAACCACCAAGTCAATCAACAAGCTCGAGGTGTCAAGGGTTTTTCAAGAGAAGGTCAAGAAACGTGTGAGGGTGGGATGTATATAGGGAATGTGGTGCTAGAATCCGGGAAAAGGATCTTCACTTTACTTGCTTTGAACTTCAACATCTTCCACCAATAAGCTTTGCTTATTTTACTTTTTTAATTTTTGGGATGCATGGACTGAGATGCACAATAACCGAAGCCTAGGAAATCAACAATCATCAATTTCTCGAGATGTCTCAAACCCTTGATGCACATACCATGACCCGTTAAGAATATCGCTCAATCCGACTTTGGCAAGACACAGACACCCGACTATGTGAATAGTGCCGAGTTACTCATCATCATGATTGACTTCCCCAAACCTATTTGTTTCTTTCTAATTTCCAGCCAATACCTCAACTTTTCTTTCACTTGCTTTTCACTTGCTTGCTTCCAAATTCCCGGATAGGTAAAGGGAGGCAAATATGTATATGATGGGCTACGCACGATCAAGAAGAAGAAGAGAAAAGAATGAATTGCCTTAATCATCCCAGGAAGAAAGTGAGAGAACTCATCATGTGGTGTCAACCTTCAAATTCAACATAATTCGGATAAAAACAAAGTATTAAACATTCCACAAATTTCAAACAAAGCATTTTGCAACTTAAACATATCATAAAACCTTTCAAACATATAAAGATTTCAAAACCAGTCAGCAAACAAAATCTTCATCGAGGTTATATCCAGATAAGAAGCACCAAAATCGTTTTGAAAACTGTCTCAGTTAAATCACCTCGGTCGAGATGTTCTAAGTCAACCGAGGTACTGCACCTCGATTGGTCAGAATCACTTCGGTCGAGGTCAAAAAAAAATTTTCTTAACCAGTTTTTGACATTTTTCTCAATCAAATAACCTGTATGCATGCATGTAGTCTCAGATAAACACATAGAGCAAGATAAAACAGTAATATCCAAATAGAGTCATACAAGCATACACATAAAGTCAAATCATACATCAAAATACCCCATACTTGGGACACATTGTCCCAATGGGTCAAAATAAGTCTAGAAGAAGTGTACTCACCAGACATAAGCTGAGCTGCATGATAAATAAATAAAAGAAATCCCTGCAAGCTCTAATCCTGATCTGCTAGTGGTGGTGGATATGGCACGTACGGGTACTGGGATGGGTCAAAAGGGTAGCCCATAGTGTGTTGGAACTGGATCTCAATCATCCGGCGCTGATAGTGCTGGCTCTCCAGCATCTGGTGTGTCCGACTCTCCATCTCTCGGCGTTGGTCATCAAGGCGCTCACAAATGTCAACAGTAAGAGCGGCGTAGGAGTCGATCATCTGATCGGTGAGGTCGTTGATCCTCTAATGTGCTGCCGTATCTCTAAATCTGCGGACTCTGTGCCTAGCAGGACGTGGTGGTGGTGCAGCTGCCTCCTCCTCAGTCTCCTCGTCGTCCAAATCGACGACTGGCACACTGGGACCAGTTGTGTCTGTCCCTGTATCCATGGCAGCACCGCCATCGTCCTCCTCATCCTCATCAGCCTCCTCCTGTGCTTGTGCTGCTACATCTCTAGCGTCCTCAATGTACGGAGTCCATGTAGTGGACCAGTACTGAGGGTCGTAAACCAAAAACTGAGACGACCACCTAATACCCTGAGGCGCAGTCTGCTCCCAAGGCATCGCCACATATGGCGAAGTAAGTCCACGAGGAGCCAGAATCCTCCTGGTGATCATCTCCTGCAATCCTAGCGGCTTGGCAGCCGCCACTAGTGTACAAGCACTCAGATCCAATCCCATCGCAGTAGCTAAATGAGTCACTAACCCTCCACAGCAGATGTCTCCCTTCGCCTTGGCCTTTATCTTGTGCAAATCCTCAGCCAACATAGTACCGAAATCAGGAACGCCTCCAGTCACCATGCAAAATAAACTCAAGAGCTCCCCCTGTCTCACCTTCTGGGGCGTCTCAGTACGCGCCAGAAGTGTCTCGCTGAATATCCTGTGGGCGAGTATAAAGGTGAGGTGGAAGATGATCCGCTCCCTGGAATCTCCAAGTCTCCACCTGTCAGCATGCTCAACTATGTGAGCTATCTGTCCCCAGAACTGGCGAGTTACAGCTCGAGAGGGGAAATCAGTAACTGTCGGGGTCGGGAAGCCGAAGATGTCTCTCCACTGATCCATCGGCACTAGATAATTCCAGTTCAGCAGCTGGTACTTGATGGCCTGCTCTACAGGCAAGTGAGTCACAGTGCTCACAAACTCTAGTGTAGGCTCGAGGTAGGTTGGAGCTCTGATCTCCATGAACTGCTCCAGCCCAACCATCGAGACCATCCGTCTCAGATCATCTACAACGTCCAAACAGTCAAAAGCAGGAATTTCCAAAAAGCGCGGTGCAATCAGTGGACGTGTACAGATGCGGGCGTAGTCGACCTGGTGACGCTCGTGGATCACCGGTATAGAAGGTCGAGAAGAAGAAGAAGGAGAAGGGGAAGATCTATCCCTCAGTACAAGCTGTCTGGCAGATCTAGAACTCATTCTCTCTCTGTCAGACCACCTCGGTTGCCCTGACAATCCTCAAGAACACCTCGGTCGAGATGCAGGTCGACTGGACCAAAGTAGAAGGCTGTTCGATTCCAACTCTCAAATTTTCAGTTCTTTTCCCCCAAAATCACTACCAATTGTTCCTATGGGGTACTTAATCCTTTTCTAACAGAAAGAATTGACAACCAGAGCCAATTTCTTCGAAAATTAGTGAAAGAAGAGGAGATTAGGGTTTTATCGATTTACCCCAGATTCGACCGATTGGAAGCATTTTTGTTGCTGATTGTCGCTTGCAAACTGATCCTCTACTCTTTCTTTGAAGAATGGGAGCAAGAATCGTCGAAAATGATCGAGAATCGGAGAGCGAGGTGAATCTGTGTGCCGCGGTCGAGAAGGTGAGAGAGGGAAGAGAGAGAATTCGTTCCCCCTTTTATACCCTTTTCTGAAACTGCTGTCACCTCGGTCGAGGTGGTCCCGATTGGACCGAGGTGATACGGACCGAGGTGGATTGTCATAAGCCCTAGTCGCCTCGGTTGCTCAAGAATCATCTCGGTCGAGGTGTTGTGACAGCAACAGAGATATGTCTCAGTCAAACTCCGTCTTCTCGATTTCTCAAACTTCTGTCCTTCCAGTGTTGCTCTTGGGTTGTATTCCTTCCTTAGAGATTACCTGTTGTCTGTCTAGGACGCCAAAAACAAAGCAAAGCAAAGCAAACTATCTAAAGCTAGGCTAGAAAAGAGAAAAGAAAGCAATACCTTGGGTTGCCTCCCAAGAAGCGCTTGGTTTATTGTCGCTAGCTGGACCGTATGGTGTCCCTAAACAAGGTATAGTGGTGCAATCTCCTCAACCGGGACTTCCGGTTTGTATTTCTTAAGTCTATGACCATTGACCTTGAATCTTCCACTTGTTTCTCCCCAGATCTCGACTGCACCATAAGGGAAAGCATGTATCACTAGATAAGGTCCTGTCCATCTAGACTTTAACTTACCTGGAAAGAGGCGAAGGCGGGAGTTGAAGAGTAGAACTAAATCTCCTTCTTTGAACTCCTTAGGGATGATACGCTTGTCGTGCGATTTCTTTGTCCTTTCCTTGTAGATCTTGGCATTTTCATAAGCGTTCAAATGCAACTCCTCCAGCTCATTGATATCCAATAGCCACTTCTCACCGGCTTCCTTGATGTCGAAGTTCAACCATTTGATTGCCCAATACGCTTTGTGTTCTAACTCATTGGGCAAATGGCAAGACTTCCCATATACCTAATTATAAGGGGTGGTACCAATGGGAGTCTTGAATGCGGTCTTGTAGGCCCAAAGAGCGTCGTCCAACTTCATGGCCCAATCCTCCCTTGTCCTAGAGACGGTCTTCTCCAAGATTGCCTTGATTTCTCTATTAGAGATCTCGACTTGTCCACTAGTTTGAGGGTGATAAGGGGTTGCTACCTTGTGGGTTACCCCATACTTCGATAAAAGTGCCTTAAACTTCCGGTTGATGAAGTGTGTCCCTTCATCGCTAATGATGATGCGTGGAGTCCTAAAACGTGGAAAGATAGTCCTATTAAAGAACTTCACAACCACCATGGTGTCATTAGTGGGAGAGGCAATGGCTTCAACCCATCTAGAGACGTAGTCGACAGCTAGGAGAATGTAAAGGTTTCCTCCAGATGATGGCAAAGGTCCCATAAAATCAACTCCCCATACATCAAAGATCTCGACCTCTTGTATGTTATTGAGTGGCATCTCGTTCCTCCTAGATAAGTTTCCTGTGTTTTGGCACGCATCACAAGAGACAACAAACGTTTGCACATCCTTAAATAATGTAGGCCAAAAGAAACCGGAACGTAATACCTTGGCGCAGGTTTTGTGAGCGCTAGCATGCCCTCCACAAGGAAGCGAGTGGCAATTCCGTATGACACTAGTAACTTCATCTTCCGGAATGCATATTCGAAGCATCCCATCCGGACCTCTCTTAAATAGTAGAGGTTCATCCCAATAGTAATGGCGTACATCTTTACAGAATTTCTTCCTTTGAGCGTAGGTCAATCCGGGTGGTATTTCCTGGCAAACAAGATAATTAACAATGTCAGCATACCAAGGCCCTTTATTATCAGAAGTTTGGTGGAGAAAGTGTTCAACCAACTAAGGATGAATTTCAGAAAAGAGAGTAAGAAGTTTGTTATTTTCAGTTGATATCATCTCGCTTGCGACCTCGGTCGAGGTCTGGAGAGGATGACCGAGATGTTCTTCAGTCAAGAACACCTCGCTTGGTCCAGAAAGTGCCTCGGTCGAGGTACTGCAATTGGGACCGAAACTGGAGATTCTCTTCTCCTGGATTAATTTTTCAATCTTAGCTCCTGGATCTTCTTCCAGTGCCTTTAAGCTCCGTATATCTGCATCACAAGAAGCATCTATACCTTCCTCCATTAAGCTAAAACTAATAACTCTCTCAAGTGGATCATTAATAAGGATAGAGCTCACCAATTCTCTTGATTCTTTTTCATCATAGATGTTGAAGATATCATCTCCAGCGGCTCTCCTTTCATTGCCGCAAGCAATGCAAACTCAACTTGATCACCGCCAATGTTGAATTGCAACTTGGCGTTCTTACAATCCACATTGCAACCCGAAGTTGCTAGAAATGGTCTCCCGAGGATGATAGGAACGGGATAATCTGCGGGAATGTCAAGCACAACAAAGTCTATAGGTAAATAGAAATTACCTAACTTAACCGGGACGTCTTCCAAAATACCCACGGGATGGGTAATGGAGCGGTCCGCCACGTACAACCGTATCTTCACCGGCTTGGGTTCTCCAAGTCCGATCCTCACACATAGCTCCAGCGGGATGATGCTCACGCAGGCTCCTAGATCACATAACGCCTCACAAGTGACATCCCCAACTTGAATGGGAATGCAAAATGAGCCGGGATCTCTTAACTTAGGTGGCATCTTCTCCTTCATGATTTGAATGAGCTCGGAGAATTTAGATGTCACCCTTACTTCACCAAAATCTTCTAGCTTCCTCTTCCTTGATAGAATCTCTTTCAAGAACTTCCCATATGCGGGCATCCCTAGAATAGCATCAAGGAAAGGGATATTAATATGTAGTTTATTCATCAAGTCAAGGACCTTACCAAAGTGCTTGTCTAGATGTGCTCTGGCCCTTGACTGAGGGAATGGAAGTGGTGGTTTATATGCAGGAGGTGGGACATAAACTTCAGTTTTGTCCGACGCTTTCTGAGGCTCAACCTCGGTTGGCACCTCGGCCGAAGTGTTCTTCGTCTGTACCTGGACCGAGGTGTTCTTCACTGGCATCGACCGAGGCACTGGATCTGCAGTTTTCAGTCCACTTCTCATCGTTATTGCCATGATCTGTCCCTTGGGGTTGCTCTTTGTCCTTGCTGGAAGCTTCCCTGGGTCTCTTGGCGCTTCATTCGCCTTATTAAAGAATTGTTGTTCTAAGGCTTTTTGTGCCTTCGAAAATGAAGTCATGGATGTCTCCATAGCATTGAGCTTGATCAAGATAGCCTCCAGCACTGCATCTTTCTTTTCTGGCTGGGACAAGCTTGATCCAGGCTCCTGGCTCTTCAATGGAGTAGAACAAGAAGAAGAAGAAGAAGAAGAGAGGAAAGGATTAGAAGAGCTGTTCGAATTGGAGTTAGAGTAAGAGTTACCCGAATTTTGATTGTTTGGCCTCCAGTTATTGCTGTTGGATCCTCTATTATTGTAGCTGTTGTTCCGGGAACCGTTGTTGTTGTTCCGGTAACCGTTGTTGTTCCTTGAGTTTTGATATCCTTCCTCTTCTTTCTTGGTGTGAGCAACCAAAAGTTCCTTCAATTGCTTCACATCATTCTTGAGGGAGGTAAGTTGATTATCATTTGATGGAGCTTCTTGGAAATTAACTCTCTTAACTCCATTTTCAGCTCCTTGGTGTGAGTACTTCTCCATGTGCAAAGCTTGTTTTTCAATAAATTCTCAAGCTTCATCAATTGGCATGTCCATGAATGTGCCGGCGGATAGTAGTTGAATGCTGAATTGGGTAGCTCCATCCAATCCCTTGAAGTAAATCTCCAACAACTCTATCTTTGGAATCCCATGATGTGGGCAATCCAAAAGAAAATCTTTAAATCTCTCCCGTGACTTGGACAAACTCTCCTTGTCCTTCATGATGAATGCATTGATCTTCCCTCTCATTTCGGCAGTTTTGGAGGGGGGAAAGAATTTCGTCAAGAATTCCGTCGTCATCTCCTCCCAAGTGTTGATCTTTCCGGGTGGAAGAAACTGGTACCAAGTAAGCGTCCTGTCCTTCGAAGAAAAGTAAAAAGGTCTTAACTTGTAATTATTGTTTTCCACTCTTGAAGGCGGGTCTCCATCAAGATCTCATAGTTTTGTAGATGTTTATGTGGAGATTCCCTTTCTAGCCCTCCGAACTGGCATTGGCGAATCATGGAAAGAACTTGCGGTCGAAGTTCATAATCATGCTCCGCTGGATCTCCTAGGTTGACTCCTGGACGCCTCACTTGGTGGTTTGGGTCCATCCTTTGCCCTAGGGTCTGTGGAATACCTCAAAAGAGAACATCTCGGACTGGCATCCGAGGTGGAAGTATCTCGGCCGGGGCAACTGGAGCGGGGTCTTGCCTCGGTCGAGGATCTGGTCGATGCAGAATCTGAGCTCGTAACTCAGTCATATCTGCTTCAATCTCTGCAACTCGGATGCGATTTTCCTCCCTTTCGCGCTGCAGTTCTTCCCTATTGAGGCGCAGTTGTTCAATTGCCTCCTTCAATTCGGCCTCAAGATCGCGATTGTCTTGGTTGGCCATTTTCGCTTCTTTCTAGCGTCTCTTATATGTCTTTTCTGGTTCGGGGTCATAAGGAACGATTTCCTTCCCAGCACGGGTTCTTCGCATAAAGCTAAGAAAAAGAACCTGCGAAAGTCACTCAAGTAGAGTGGTTAGTAATAATAGGGGCAACAGCCCCGAAAGACAACCGCAATCGGCTCGGTTTAGACCAAGTCCCCGGCAACGGCGCCAAAAACTTGTTCGCTCCAAATGGTGTGTGCAAGCTTTAAATTTATAACCCAAGATGTATGCTTAAAACAAGGATGCGAACCCGCAGTGTACGGGTCAATCGTAGTAAAAGCAAGAATTCCGGGGTGTCGATCTCAGGGACATAGGTGAAACACAAGCAAGTATAGGTTGTCAATATTACATCTAACCACAAAAGCAATCAAAGCAATCAAAGATGATAATAAGGTCAATTAAGGAAATATGCAAATTCTAGGGATTAAAGCATCTAGTTGTGGTTCCAACTCAAGATCTCAAAATAAGCGGACAAAGCTGAGGTTTTGCAAAGGGAAGGTGTTACTAAAGTGGAATAGATCACCAGGTAAGTCTCACTACTCACTAACCCCAAACCAAAAGCTCCTATTACCGGGTAAGTCTCAAGGTATTAGGGAAAGGAATTATAATCTCAAACCAACACTCCAACTAAGGGAATAGAATCAACCTTTACCGGGTAAGTCTCAGGCTAACTCACAAAGATGGGATGAAGGCACACTCAAACCCCAATAAAGGATAAACCTTTATTACCTACACTTATGATCATGGCTAAACAAACAAAGGAATTACCGGGTAAGTCTCATCCTAAGCTTGCATTCGAACCAGGAAAGGTGTAATAAGAATAGGATTTGGAAAACTCTAACACTTAACTCTCAGTTTCGGATCAGAGAGGTGACCTCGGTCAGTCAAGTTCCACCCCGGCCGAGATGTTTATCGACTGAATGAGATGTTCTAAGGTTAAGGATAAAGACTCGAGCTTTCAGGGTCCTACTAGAATTTAAAATTATTCTATCATTGTTTTTCCCACAACTTTCAGCCAATCACCCTAGAATCGCACAAAGAAATTAGCCACTCATCATCAGGAAAGCAATAATCAAATATATGGGAAGAGAATGAATATTTGAACACAAAAACCTTAAGAACAAGGCTTCAATAACTGAATCAAATATCAAACAAATAAGTGTTCCTTGGATCACAAATCCAACAAGACAAATCAACAAGAAGGGAATCTAAGAAAGTCTTACAAAACCCTTCACAAAAGCTATAATAAGCTATCAATCCTTCCTAGATTGATCTTCAATCTTCCTTCCTACAAAACTCTGGAGAAAATCCCTTAATTGCTGGATGCTATCAGCCCTCTAAGCATGGTTGAACTTGTGGAAAATCCATCCCTTTATATAGGAGAATTATCTTCGAAAGATAAAATATCTTAAAAAGATAATTTCCTATTAAAATATATCTTATCTCCTAAAATAAATCTTCTAAATGTATGATCTTACTTCCAGAAATCCAGCCCAAAAATATAAGATCTCTCCTTCCAAAAATAAAAGATCTCAGCCAAATAAAATATATCTCGCCGCGTCAAGATATTCGCCTCGGTCGAGACGCTCCCTTAGATCACCTCGGTCGAGGTGGTACTGTGGTCAACCGAGGTGACTCTCAGCTGAAGGTGAAATCTCTTAAATCTGGTCCAAAATAAATCTTTAATTCAATTCCATGCTTCCTGGATTCTTCCTTAAGCTCCTGAATGTAACTCCAATGACTCCTTAGCTCTTTTAGCTCCATTTTGATGCAAAACGTGCCATTTTACCTACGATTACAACGAAACTTGTTGTAGACCTTGATTCCCACGAAAGTAGATGTAATGACAATATAATCACATAATATACATCCAAACATGCAGATTATTGAAGATAAAACGTCTAAACAGATCCCAAAATATAGACTATAATTCATGCTATCACACCCCTTACAATTTGTATATGGGAAGTCTTGCTATCTACCCGTTGAGTTAGAGCACAAGGCATATTGGGCAATCAAGTGGTTGAATTTCGATATCAAGGAAGTCGGAGAAAAGAGGCTATTGGACATCAATGAGTTGGAAGAGTTGCGCTTAAACGCTTATGAGAATGCCAAGATCTACAAGGAAGACATGTGCTAAAAGAGGCTATTGGACATCAATGAGTTGGACATCAGTGATCCGCCATTGTCATTCCTTGCCATGTGGAGGGCATGCTAGCTCACACAAGACATGTGCTAAATTGTTGCAATCGGGTTTCTTTTGGCCAAGCTTGTTCAAGGATGTGCAAGGCTTTGTGGTAGCTTGTGATGCTTGCCAAAGGACGGGCAACATCTCAAGGAGGAATGAGATGCCCTTGAACAACATACAAGAGGTGGAGATATTCGATCTATGGGGTGTGGACTTCATGGGACCATTCCCTTCTTCATGTGGCAATCTCTACATCCTATTGGCGGTGGACTATGTCTCAAGATGGGTGGATGCTGTTCGCTCCAAACGGTGTGTGCAAGCTTTAAATTTATAACCCTAGACTTAAGCTTAAAACAAGGATGCGAACCCGCAGTGTACGGGTCAATCGTAGTAAAAAGCAAGGAATTCCAGGGGTCGATCACAGGGACTCGGTGAAACAAAGTCAATACGGTAAGCTTCGTGAATACTAACCACAAGAGCAATTAACACAATCAAAAATGAATAAGAAGTCAATAAAGCAAACATGCAATTCTAGGGATTAAAGCTTCTAGTTGTGGTTCCAACTCAAGATCTAAAGATAAGCGGACAAAGCTGAGATTTTTGCATGGGGAAGGTGTTACTAAAGTGGAGTAGATCATCCGGTAAGTCTCACTACACACTAATCCTAAACCGTGACTCCTATTACCGGGTAAGTCTCAAGGAATCAAGATAAAGAACTACAACCTCAAACTAACACACCATCTAAGGGAATAGAATCAACCTTTACCGGGTAAGTCTCAGGCTAACTCACAAAGATGGGATGGAAGCACACTCAAACCCCAATAAAGGATAAACCTTTATTACCTACACTTATGATCGTTGGTACACAAACTAAGGAATTACCGGGTAAGTCTCATCCTAAGCTTGCTTTGAACCAGGAAAGGTGTAATAAGAATAGGATTTGGCAAACTCTAACACTTAACTCTCAGTTTGGGATCAGATAAGTCACCTCGGTCAGCCAAATTCCACCCCGGCCGAGATGTTCATCGACTGAACGAGATGCTTAGGGTTAAGGTTAAAGACTCGAACTTTCAGGATCCTACTGGAATCTAAGATTATTCTATCATTGTTTTTCCCACAACCTTCAGCCAATCACCCTAGAATCACACAAGGAAATTAGCCACTCATCATCATCATGAAAGTATTAAATGTATGAGAAGAAAGTGAATATTTGAACAAGAAGAATTTAACGAAAAAGACTTCAATAACTGAATCAAATATCACAACAAAAGCGTTCCTTGGATATAAATCCAACAAGACAAGACAACGAGTGAGGGGATTGAAGACAATCTTACAAAACCCTCCAAAAAGCTATGAAAGCTATAAACTTCAATCTTCCTTCAACCTTCAAAAAGGTTCTTCGAAACTCCCAATTGGAGTATGCTGCTGCTGCTGCGTGTGCTGGATGTATAACGGATGATAGCGGATGCCGGATTTGTGGGAAATCCGACCCTTTTTATAGGAAAATAAACCTCCAAAGATAAGATATCTTAGAAAGATCTCTTCCCATAAAAATAGGTAAAATATAAGATCTTCTTCCTTCCAGGAGCCAAACCCAAAAATATGAGATCACTTTCCAATTTTAAAAGATCTCAGCCAAGAATAAAATATTCTCGCCGCGTCCTAGGTGTTCGCCTCGGTCGAGTCGGCGTCTCTGGATCGCCTCGGTCGAGAATGAATCTCTGGTCAACCGAGGTGAGTCACAACTGAATGTGAAATCTCTCAAAACTGGTCCAAAGTGAATCTTTAATCCATGGTTATGCTCCCTGGATGTAGCTCCAAATGACTCATGATTCCTTTTGCTCCTTTTTGATGTGAAACGTGCCATTTTACCTACGATTACAGCAAAACTAGGTGTAGACCTCGATTCTCGCAAAGGTAGATGAAATGGTAATATAATATCATATAACACATACAAACATGCAGATTATTGAAGATAAAACGTCCAAACAAACCCTAAAATATAGACTATAATTCATGCTATCAAAATACCCCATACTTAGCCCTTGCTTGTCCCCAAGCAAGTTCCGCATATAGAAGACAAGATAGAATGGATTAATAGTCATAAAAATCAATGAAAAGTCTTTCAAAAACATTTTTATGGTGTGTTACAATCATAGATCACTCTAAGAGAATACTTCATGGAATTTTAAAAACTCAATATGTTCAAAACATTTTATAAATATAGAAAAGTTGTTCATCTTTGCATAAAACCATAGAATGCATAATAAATCATAATTATCAAAATTAATCATGTATAATCCGATTTAAACCACTAAGTCAATCAACAAGCTCAAGGTCTCAAGGGCTTCCCAAAAGAAAAGGTCAAGAAACGTGTAGGGTAGGGATGTATGTAAGGTAATGTGGTGCTAGAATCCGGGAAAAGGATGAACTTCACTTTCACTTCAACTTGCAACATCTTCCACCAATAAGCTTTGCTTATTTCACACTTTTTCTTTTTACTTTACTTTTTGGGATGCATGGACAGAGGTGCACAATAACCGAAGCCTAGGAAATCAGCAATCATCAATTTCTTGAGATGCATCAAACCCTTGATGCACATACCATGACCCGTTAGGAATATCGCTCAATCCGACTTTGGCAAGACACAAACACCCGGCTATGTGAATGGTGCCGAGTTACTCATCTTCATGATTGACTTCCCCAAACCTATTATTGCTTTCTAAAACTTTCACTTCCCGCAACTTCTCAACTTTAACTTGCTTTCACCACTTCGCTTGCTTCCAAATTCCCGGATAGGTAAAGGGAGGCAAAATGTATATGAGGGGCTAAGCATGATTAAGAAGAAGAAGAAGAAGAAGAGAATGAATTGCCTTGGTCTTTCCAAGAAGAAAGTGAGAGAACTCAACCTGCGGTGTCAACCTTCAAATTCAACATAATTTGGATAAAAACAAAGTATTAAACATGCCAATAATTTCAAACAAAGCATTTAGCAACTTAAACATATTATAAAACCTTTCAAACACATAAAGAATTTAAAACCAGTTAGTAAACAGGATCTTCACTGAGATCATATCCAGATAAGTAACACAAAAAATCATTTTCGAAAACTCTCAGTTAACACACCTCGGTCGAGGTGTTCTTGGTTCAACCGAGGTGAGACGCCTCGTTTGGCAAAGACTAACTCGGTCGAGGTCAAAAAAAAAAAATTTTAAAACCATTTTTTTTTTCTTTCAGTTTCGACGTTTTTCTCAATCAAATAACCTGTAGGTATGCATGTAATATCAGATAATCATATAAATGCAGAAGTGAAGCATAAATAAAATATCCGATAAGATAGAATGTCATACATCAAAAGTAGTCAAATAACATCAAGTAGTCAAATAAGTACAAACACCCCACACTTGGGACACACTGTCCCAGTGGGTCAATATAAGTCTGAAAAATGAGAGTACTCACCGGATAAATAGTTGAACTGCATAAAAATATAATAAAGAAAATCTTGCAGCTCCTCAATAATCTCGATCCGGTGGTGGTGGTGGTGGTACGTACGGATACTGAGTCGGATCGAAAGGATAGCCCATGACACGCTCGAACTGAAGCTGGGCCATGATGTGCTGATAGTGCTGCCGCTCCTGCATCTCGCGGATATCCAGCGATAATGCAGCATATGAGTCGATAACCTGATCCGTCAGGTCATTGATCCGTCGGTGGGCAGCTCGATCTCTCACTCCGCGCCTCCTGCGTCTAGCAGGTCTGACTGGAGAAGTCTCAGCTGGTGCAGGCTCCGTCTCCTCCTCATCATCCAAATCAATGATCGGTGGCGCGCTCGTCCCTGCAGTATCCGTCCCTGTATCCATCGGGACTCCACCATCTCTCTCATCTACCGTCTCCTCGTCATCGTCGTCCTCCTCCTCCTCATCCTCAGCTGGGGCGGCTGCTGCCTCTCTATGATCCTCCATCAATGGAGCCCAAGCTGTCTGCTAGTAATGTGGATCGGCAACTGTGAACTGTGCAGACTAGCGGATCCCCTGTGGTGCAGTCCGCTCCCATGGCATAGCAACATATGGAGTGGTCAAACCACGAGGAACCAAAAAATCCTCCGTGTGATCATCTCCTAAAGTCCAAGCGGCTTCGGATCCGCCGCCATCGTACAAACACTGAGGTCCATCCCGTGATAAGCAGCAATATGGGTGACTAGACCTCCACAGCAAATGTCTCCCTTCGCCTTGGCCTTGATCCTGTGCAGGTCCTCTGCCAAGATCAAGCCAAAGTCTGGGAAACCACCCGTGACCATACAGTAGAGGTTGAAGAGCTCGCCCTGTCGGATCTTCTGAGGCGTCTCAGTACGCGCCAGAAGTGTCTCGCTGAATATCCTAAGGGCTAGTCTGAAGGCTGGGTGGAAGATGACCTTCTCCCTGGAATCTCCAGGGCGCCATCTATCTGCATGCTCAGTAATATGGGCAATCTGCCCCCAGAACTCCCTAGCTACGGATCGGGAGGGGAAATCAGTGGCGGTGGGCTCAGAAAAGCCGAAAATCTCTCTCCAAACCTCTAGGGGAACTATGAAGTTCCGGTTCATCAACCGGTACTTCACAGACTGGTCTGTGGGGAGGTAGGAGAAGGAGCTAACGAACTCTAAGGTCGGCTCCAAATAGGCTGGGGCTCGGATCTCAGTAAACTGATCTAGCCCAATAGTGGCAATCATCCTCCTAAGGTCTCCATCTAACCCTAGGCAAACAAAGGCTGACACGTCCAGAAAACGTGGTGCAATAACTGGCTGGCTAGCTATACGCTCGTAATCTACCCGGCATCTCTCGTGGATCACCGGGCGGTATGGTCGGGAAGAAGAGGAAGAAGGGGAAGGTGAGGATCTGTCTCTGAGGGCTAGGCGACGATCGGAACTCATTTTCTCTCAACACTGTCAGAACACCTCGGTCACTGACAATACTCAGAAATCACCTCGGTCGAGATGCAGTTCGACTGGACCGAGGCGCAGCAGTTCGCGATTCAAATCTCAAAAATCCAGTTCTTTTCCCCCAAAAATCACTACAATTGCTTCCTATGGGGTACTTAAGCCTTTTCTCAGCAGAATCAGGGGCAACCAAAGCCCAAATCGAAGCGAATGAACGAGTTAGGGTTTCGACTGTTTTTACCTCGTTTCGGTCGATTCGTTCGATTTCTTCGCAGATCTGTTGTTGCAATAGGTTCCTCGACCCTTCAATCGCAGTTTGGAAGCGGAAATCTTCGAAAATGAGCAAAAACGGAGGAGGCGAGGTGATGAAGGCGCCGCGGTCGAGTTGGGTGAAGTAAAAAGTAAAAAAAATAAATTTTTCCCCCTTTTATACTGTTCCTGGATCTGCTGTCACCTCGGTCGAGATGGTCTTGACCGGACCGAGGTGGTACGGACTGAGGTGGTTCTGCAGAAACCCTAGTCGCCTCGGTTGCTCAAGAATCAACTCGGTCGAGGTGCTCTGACAGTAACCGAGATGCTTCTGTCTTCTCAAAATCTCAAACTTCTGTCCTTCCAGTTATGCTCCTTCCTTAGATATTCCCTGTTGTCTGTCCCATTCGCCAAAAACAAAGCAAAGCAAAGCAAAAACAAAAACTATCTAAGCTAGACTAGAAAACGGGAAAAGAAAGCAATATCTTGGGTTGCCTCCCAAGAAGCGCTTGATTTAAGGTCGCTAGCTGGACCAAGATGCATCTCAAATATGATGGGAGGTGCCCTCACCCCATACTTCACCTCCATCGTGGGGTGAAGTAAGTAAATCCATCAAACGCTCCAACAAGTGTAAGTGCTCATCGGGGAATGAATCGTCTATGGGTGGGTCATCCGTTTCGCGGGAAGATTCCGGTAGCCGGCTGAGGTGATCCGCAACTGAGTTCTTGGATCCCTTCTTATCGCGGATCTCCAGGTCAAACTCTTGAAGCAAGAGAATCCATCGAATAAGGCGCGGCTTGGCATCTTTCTTAGCCAACAAGTAACGAATGGCTGCATGGTCGGTGTAGACAATAACTTTCGCCCCCACTAGATAGGAACGAAACTTCTCGAAAGCATATACAACCGCCAATAACTCCTTCTCGGTGGTAGCGTAGTTGCGTTGGGCTACATCTAGCGTCTTGCTAGCATAGTAAATGGCGGTGGTCCGGCCATCCTTCTTCTGTCCAAGCACCGCTCCTACGGCTACATCACTAGCGTCACACATGACATCAAAAGGCAAGGTCCAATCAGGAGGTTGGATAATGGGAGCGGAGATCAACGCTTCCTTAATCCTGTAAAAAGCATCAAGACACTCCTGCGAAAACTCAAAAATAACATCTTTATTCAAGAGGTTAGTTAGAGGTTTAGAAATCTTAGAGAAGTCCTTGATGAATCTCCTGTAGAAACCTGCATGCCCGAGAAAACTCCTCACACCTTTAACAGAACAAGGAGGAGGGAGCTTCTCAATAGTCTCGATCTTAGCTCGATCGACCTCAATACCTCGATTAGAAACGAGGTGTCCTAGCACAATGCCTTCATTAACCATAAAATGACACTTCTCCCAATTCAGAACAAGGTTAGTGTCTTCACATCTTTTAAGCACTAGAGAAAGGTTAGATAGGCAATCATCAAAAGAGGAACCATATACAGAAAAATCATCCATGAATACCTCCATGATCTCCTCTATGTACTCGGAAAAGATAGCCATCATGCATCGCTGGAAGGTAGCGGGTGCATTGCACAATCCAAATGGCATCCTCCGATAGGCAAACGTCCCCCAAGGACAAGTAAAAGTGGTCTTCTCCTGATCATCCGGATGGATAGGAATCTGGAAGAATCCACTATAGCCGTCCAAGTAGCAAAAGTGTGAATGCTGGGCCAACCGTTCGAGCATTTGATCGATGAAGGGAAGCGGAAAATGATCCTTCCGAGTCGCCGTGTTCAGCTTCCTATAATCAATGCAAACCCTCCAGCCCGTAATGGTCCTCGTTGGGATCAACTCGTTGTTCTTATTCGTCACAACGGTCATCCCTCCTTTCTTCGGAACGACATGCACCGGGCTAACCCACTTGCTGTCCGAGATAGGATATATAATACCTGCATCCAACAACTTAAGAACTTCCTTCTTCACAACCTCTTTCATGATCGGATTTAACCGTCTTTGAGGTTCCCGTGAAGTCTTATGATTATCTTCCATTAGAATTCTATGCATGCAGAAAGAAGGTTTAATGCCAATGAGATCGTCCGTGGTATAACCTATAGCTTTTCGATGCTTTCTCAGGACATGCATTAACTTAGACAATTCAGATTCGGAAAGGGAAGCACTAACAATAACGGGGTAAGTAGAATCCGTTCCGAGAAAGACATACCTCAAGTGATTAGGGAGTTGTTTAAGCTCCACGACTGGGGGTGCTTTCTGAGAGGGACCCTTGCTTCCTCCTTCCAGCAGAGTGGTGTCAGAAACTGGACTTTCGGAAGTCTCAGTTGGAATCGTCTCGCCATCGACCTCGGTCGAGGCGCATAGGCGTTGACCGAGATGTTCTTCGGTCGCCTCGCTCAGTCCAGAAAGTGCCTCGGTCGAGGTACTGTTGCTGGAACTGAAACTGGAGATCTTCGTCTCCTGGATTAGCTTCTCAGTTTTACCTCCTGGATCCTCTTCCAGTGCCTTTAAGCTCCGTATATCTGCATCACAAGAAGCATCTATACCTTCCTCCATTAAACTGAAGCTAATAACTCTTTCGAGTGGATCGTTAATAAGGATAGAGCTCACCAATTCTCTTGATTCTTCTTCATCGTAGATGTTGAAGATATCATCAGTTAACTGCTCTCCTTTCATGGCTGCAAGTAGTGCGAACTCCACCTCATCGCCACCAACGTTGAATTTCAACTTGGCGTTCTTGCAATCCACGTTGCAACCCGAAGTTGCTAGAAATGGCCTCCCGAGAATAATAGGAATAGGATAATCTGCGGGAATGTCAAGTACAACAAAATCTATAGGTAGATAGAAGTTACCTAACTTGACCGGAACGTCCTCCAATATGCCCACGGGATGGGTAATGGAGCGATCCGCCATATAAAGTCGAATCTTGACCGGCTTTGGCTCTCCAAGTCCGATCTTCGTGCATAGCTCCAGCGGGATGATGCTCACGCTGGCTCCTAGATCACAAAGGGCTTCACAAGTGACATCTCCAACTTGAATGGGAATGCAAAATGAGCCGGGATCTCTTAATTTAGGTGGCATCTTCTCCTTCATGATCTTTATAAGCTCCGAGGATTTAGATGTCATCCTAACTTCACCAACATCCTCCAGCTTCCTCTTCCTTGATAAGATTTCTTTTAAGAACTTCCCATAGGCGGGCATACCTAAAATAGCATCAAGGAAAGGAATGTTAATATGTAGCTTATTCATCAAGTCAAGGAACTTACCAAAGTGCTTGTCTAGATGTGCTCTGGCCCTGGACTGGGGGAATGGAAGTGGTGGTTTGTATGCAGGAGGTGGAATATAAGTTTCAGTTGTCCCTCCTGCTTTCTGTTGCTCCGCCTCGGTTGGCATCTCGGTCGAGGTGTTCTTCGACTGGATCTGGACCGAGGTGGTCTGCGTCGAGCGAGGTACTAGATCTGCAGTTTTGAGTCCATTCCTCGTCGTTATGGCCATGCACTGGCCCTTAGGGTTGCTTTCCGTCTTTGTTGGAAGCTTCCCTGGATCTCTTGGCGTTTCATTCGCCCTATTAGCAAGTTGTTGTTCGAAGGACTTTTGGGCCCTCGAAAATGAAGTCATGGAATTCTCCATAGCACTAAGCTTGATCAAGATAGCCTCCAGAACTGCGTCTTTCTTTTCCGGTTGAGACGAACTTGATCCTTGCCCTTGGCTTTTTAATGGAGTAGAAGAAGAAGAAGGGGAAGAGAGGAAAGGGTTAGAGGAATAATTAGAGTTGGAGTTAGAATAATTGTTACCAGGATTCTGGTTGGTTTGATTGTTCGTCCTCCAATTGTTGCTATTTGACCCTCTATTGTTGTTGTTGTTGTAGTTGTTGTTTCGGGGACCGTTGTTGTTGTTACGGTTCCCGTTGTTGTTGTTGTTGTTCCTTTGCCCTTGCTCTTCCTTCTTGGTTTGAGCCATCAAGAGTTCCTTCAATTGCTTCACGTCATTCTTCAAAGACGTGAGTTGATTGTTGTTGGATTGAGTCTCTTGAAAGTTGACTCTTTTAACTCCACCTTCAGCCCCTTGGTGGGTATATTTCTCCATGTGCAAGGCTTGCTTCTCAATGAAGTCCCAAGCCTCATCAATCGCCATGTCCATGAAGGTACCGGCGGAGAGTAGTTGGAGATTGAACTGGGTGTTTCCGTCCAGTCCTTTGAAGTAGATCTCCAACAACTCGATCTTTGGAATCCCATGATGTGGGCAATCCAAAAGGATATCCTTGAACCGCTCCCAAGATTTGGACAAGCTCTCCTTGTCCTTCATAATGAAAGCATTGATCTTCCCTCTCATTTCAGCGGTCTTTGAGGGGGGGAAGAATTTGGTCAAGAATTCCGTAGTCATCTCCTCCCATGTGCTAATTTTTCCTGGAGGAAGAGATTGATACCAAGTAAGAGCTCTATCTTTTAAAGAAAAGTAAAAAGGTCTTAGCTTGTAGTTGTTATTTTCAATTCTGGAAGGTCGCAAGGTCTCCATCAAGATCTCGTAGTTTTGAAGATGTTGATGTGGTGACTCCTTCTCTAGCCCTCCAAATTGGCATTGGCGAATCATGGATAGAACTTGCGGTCGAAGTTCGTAGTCATGGTCTGCTGGATCTCCTAGGTTCACTCCTGGACGCCTCAGTTGTTGATTAGGGTCCATCCTTTGACCTAGGGTTTGTGGGATTCCTGCAAGAAGAACATCTCGGCCGGGGCATCAGGTACTGGAACCTGCCTCGGTCGAGGGTCAACTACTGGATCCTGCATCGGTCGAGGATCAACAGGAGGATCTTCCCTTTGTGGCTGTAGAATCTGATTTCGGATGACTGTTATCTCCGCTTCGATAGCTGCAGTCCTGGTGCGATTCTCTTCTTTCTCTTGCCTTAGTTCTTCCTTCTTGAGACGTAGCAGCTCTAGCGTCTCTTTTAATTCGGCCGCAAGATCGCGATCGTCTTGTTGGGCCATCTTTGCTTCTCTTAAGCGTCGCTTGTATGTCTTTTCTGGTTCGGGATCGTAAGGAACGATTTCCTTCCCAGTGCGGGTTCTTCGCATATACCTAAGAAAGAACCTGCAAAAGTCACTCAAGTAGAGTGGTTAGATGACACGGGGGCAAACGCCCCAAGAGCAAAGCGTACCGGCTCGGTCTAGACCAAGTCCCCGGCAACGGCGCCAAAAACTTGTTCGCTCCAAACGGTGTGTGCAAGCTTTAAATTTATAACCCTAGACTTAAGCTTAAAACAAGGATGCGAACCCGCAGTGTACGGGTCAATCGTAGTAAAAAGCAAGGAATTCCAGGGGTCGATCACAGGGACTCGGTGAAACAAAGTCAATACGGTAAGCTTCGTGAATACTAACCACAAGAGCAATTAACACAATCAAAAATGAATAAGAAGTCAATAAAGCAAACATGCAATTCTAGGGATTAAAGCTTCTAGTTGTGGTTCCAACTCAAGATCTAAAGATAAGCGGACAAAGCTGAGATTTTTGCATGGGGAAGGTGTTACTAAAGTGGAGTAGATCACCGGGTAAGTCTCACTACACACTAATCCTAAACCGTGACTCCTATTACCGGGTAAGTCTCAAGGAATCAAGATAAAGAACTACAACCTCAAACTAACACACCATCTAAGGGAATAGAATCAACCTTTACCGGGTAAGTCTCAGGCTAACTCACAAAGATGGGATGGAAGCACACTCAAACCCCAATAAAGGATAAACCTTTATTACCTACACTTATGATCGTTGGTACACAAACTAAGGAATTACCGGGTAAGTCTCATCCTAAGCTTGCTTTGAACCAGGAAAGGTGTAATAAGAATAGGATTTGGCAAACTCTAACACTTAACTCTCAGTTTGGGATCAGATAAGTCACCTCGGTCAGCCAAATTCCACCCCGGCCGAGATGTTCATCGACTGAACGAGATGCTTAGGGTTAAGGTTAAAGACTCGAACTTTCAGGATCCTACTGGAATCTAAGATTATTCTATCATTGTTTTTCCCACAACCTTCAGACAATCACCCTAGAATCACACAAGGAAATTAGCCACTCATCATCATCATGAAAGTATTAAATGTATGGGAAGAAAGTGAATATTTGAACAAGAAGAATTTAACGAAAAAGACTTCAATAACTGAATCAAATATCACAACAAAAGCGTTCCTTGGATATAAATCCAACAAGACAAGACAACGAGTGAGGGGATTGAAGACAATCTTACAAAACCCTCCAAAAAGCTATGAAAGCTATAGACTTCAATCTTCCTTCAACCTTCAAAAAGGTTCTTCGAAACTCCCAATTGGAGTATGCTGCTGCTGCTGCGTGTGCTGGATGTATAACGGATGATAGCGGATGCCGGATTTGTGGGAAATCCGACCCTTTTTATAGGAAAATAACCCTCCAAAGATAAGATATCTTAGAAAGATCTCTTCCCATAAAAATAGGTAAAATATAAGATCTTCTTCCTTCCAGGAGCCAAACCCAAAAATATGAGATCACTTTCCAATTTTAAAAGATCTCAGCCAAGAATAAAATATTCTCGCCGCGTCCTAGGTGTTCGCCTCGGTCGAGTCGGCGTCTCTGGATCGCCTCGGTCGAGATGAATCTCTGGTCAACCGAGGTGAGTCACAACTGAATGTGAAATCTCTCAAAACTGGTCCAAAGTGAATCTTTAATCCATGGTTATGCTCCCTGGATGTAGCTCCAAATGACTCATGATTCCTTTTGCTCCTTTTTGATGTGGAACGTGCCATTTTACCTACGATTACAGCAAAACTAGGTGTAGACCTCGATTCTCGCAAAGGTAGATGAAATGGTAATATAATATCATATAACACATACAAACATGCAGATTATTGAAGATAAAACGTTCAAACAAACCCTAAAATATAGACTATAATTCATGCTATCAGAGGTCGTCGCCTCTCCTACAAATGACGCCAAGGTGGTGGTGCGGTTCTTCAACCGAGTGATCTTTCCTAGGTTTGGAACACCAAGGGTGATCATAAGTGATGGAGGGAAGCACTTCACAAATAGGAACTTTGGAGCACTCTTGGCTAAGTATGGGGTGACTCATAAGGTGGCAACACCTTACCATCCCCAAACTAGTGGCCAAGTGGAAATCTCCAACCGGGAGATCAAGGCCATTCTTGAGAAGACGGTATCTAGAACTAGAAAGGATTGGGCTATGAAGCTCGATGATGCCTTGTGGGCATATAGGACCGCCTTCAAAACACCAATTGGCACCACTCCTTACAAGCTAGTCTATGGCAAGTCTTGCCACCTTCCGGTAGAGATGGAGCATAGAGCTTATTGGGCCATTAAGTGGCTAAATTTTGATCTCAAGGAGGCGGGAGAGAAGAGGTTGCTTGATATAAACGCCCTTGAGGAGATCCGGTTGGATGCATACGAGAATGCCCGGATCTACAAGGAGAGGACCAAGCGGTGGCATGACAAGAGGATCATCCCCAAGGAGTTGAGTGAAGGAGACCTTGTCCTTCTCTTCAACTCAAGGCTGCGGCTCTTCCCCGTAAAGCTCAAATCAAGATGGACCGGGCCATATGTTGTGAAGAAGATCTTTCCTCATGGAGCGGTGGAGATAGGAGGAGATCATTGTGGTAACTTCAAGGTGAATGGGCATCGATTGAAGAAGTACATCCCGGAAACCCCGGTGGAAGTGATTGCCCCGCTTCACCTTGATTGAAACGCTCCTGAATTTGGTCAAGCTAATGACCTTAAAGAAGCGCTTAATGGGAGGCAACCCATTGGTACATATTTTTCCTTTCTTTTTCTTGCTTTTGTTTAATCTCACTCTTGGTGTGCTTTGTTTTTCTTTTGTGTTTTTGGGTGCTAGATCTTGTTGATTGTCATGAGTTATGAGATGTTGGAGGTCATGTGAAAGCCTCATGGACCAGTTGAAGGTACAAGATCCAAGCACATGGACGAGGAGGAAAACACCCAGAAAAATCGGACTGTTCATGCATAAAATCGTCCGATTTTCTGGGCAACTGGGCCGATTTTTCCTCTGTAAATGAAAGTGATGATCTCCAATCAAGCATGGGTGGAGCGGACGTGGAACTTGGACGGCTTGCGGTGCCAAGCGCGGGTTTCGACATTATAATGAACATCAAGAGCTCTCTACCATCCTTGATCGATCATCCACCATCATCATCCAATGTGAACCGAAATACCAAAGCATCACCAATTTTACATTGTGAGAACTCTCTTTCATTTCTTTATTTAGTTTACACATTAGGGACAATGGGTTTCTAAGTATGGGGTGGGGTTTTCATGATCACTTGCATGATTAGCATCTAGGATAGTTTAATTTTGTCACATGTTTCATTATGTCTTGCATTGTACATACATATTTCGAAAAATCAAAAAAAAATCAGAAAATTTTAAAAAAATTTAGTGCTTCTAAAGCTTGGGAATGACCCTTATGATGAATCTTGTCTTGTGAATTGGCTATGAATGGCCTTATGTGTCAAATTAATGATAGCATATGTGGACTTGAAGTACTTATTTTGAATCCCATGAATGATTTGTGATCATGAATGTTTTCCTTGATTGAATTGAGTATTGAAAGTCGAAATTGCATGCTAGTTCTTGCACATCATTTAGGAATGAATGAGGCAATTCATCTTTCTCTACTTCTCATCTTGATCATGTTGTTTGAGCACCTCAATTGATGAAAAATTTTACCTTTTTTTGACCCATCCGGGAATAGGAGCATGATAGTGTGTTGATGTGTGTGAAAAGCAAGTGTGGGGTGAAGTTGTTGATGAAAGAATGATGTGAATAAAATGCTGAAATTGTTATGAAAGTGTAGACAAAAATATAGGTTTGGGGACGTTGGTTTAAATGACAAGTAACTCGGTACACTTCACATAATCGGGTGTTGGTGCCTTGCCAAAGTCAAATAAACCGATAGTCCTAACGAGCTTTGGTATGTGTGCCCGGTGTGGATGCATCTCGAAAATTAGAAAAAACCCGAGAATGGCTAATCACCAAGGTTTCGGCTTTTGTACACCAATGTCATAGTCTCAAAAATAAAAGAAAGAAAAGAAAATGAAGAAAAATATACACTTGAGGGAAGTTGATAAGAAAATTTGAAGTTGTGGTTGTTTAGTTCCTTTCCCGGATTAGCATCACATAGCCTAGAAGATTCCCACCTAATCACAACGTCTCTTGGCCTTCTATTCTACAAGTCCTTATAACCTACTTGCATGTGTGTAAGACTAAGTGATTTAGATTGGATATGCTCATGATCATCCTGACTTCTTCATCTTTACATTTCATTGCATGCTATCAAGTTAAGTGTAATTGTCTTTCCATGCTTTCATTTATTTGATACATAATTGCTTGTCCATTGCCATTAAACATGACTATGAAGGTGATCCAATATTAGAAGCACAAACCCAAAAAGATTTTGCCATTTTTCTGCATACATAAATCATGTCATCTCTTAGTCTATAGTTGGGAATTTGCTCGGGGACGAGCAAACCTTAAGTATGGGGTATTTTTGATAACAAGATTTATGACTTAGGATTAGGTAATCATTTAGATAGATTTCTCACTCATTCATGCACGTTTTGGCATTGGTTCATGATGTCTTCGCTCAATTCATGCACATTTCTAGAAAAGACGTCTACACTACCTTTTATCGGTTTTATAGGTAATTCGGGGATCTATTGGACGTTAATCGATACATTTGAGGGCCAAGCCTCATGATGGTACACATCCAAAGCCTTGGAGGAGCATAATTGGAGCAACAAAGGACACAAAGACCACTATTGGTGCAAGCAATGGAGCAACTCATGGCTAGACGATTATAGCATGCTTCTGTTGAAGAAAATCGACCTACACCCAGGAAAATCGTCCGATTTTTCCTACTGGGTCGATTTTTGGGCATTTGACAGCTTAAGCCACGTGTCCCACGATCTCTTGTCCGTCCTTGCTCTTGGTGGAGAATATAAGTGGTCCTGCAGGTGGTTGCTGAGCATCTCTCCTCTCCCACACTGTCATTCACAGCTCATTGATTTTGGAGGAAGATTGGAGGAGAAGAAAAGCTCTCAAGGATTGAAGGAAGAAGAAGGACACCATTCTAAGAGTTTTGAGTGATTTTGAGTGATTTTGTAGTCTTGGATTGAAGAACTAATTGCAAGGATTGTTAAGAACGTTTTGAATCTTCATTTAAGAGTTTGTAAGTCTTGCTACAACTTGGATTTAGTTGAGATTTGTTGATTTTATTTGCTTATCTTTCATTATCCATCTATGAACACCATGTATGCTTGTGTGATGATTTTGGATCTTAATATGCATACTATTGGCTAGTTTGTTGTGATTCTGGAGTGATGGATTGATGGTTATGGCTAGGGTGATGATAGGATGGGCTTATATGTTAGTTTAGGATGATTTATATGCACGAAACTCACAACAGAAGGAAAAATCGACCTGTTCATCAGATAAATCGGCCGATTTATCTGTAGAACAGCCCGATTTATTCTTCTGTTGCTCTTTTAATGATGAATCTGTATGATTGGGGTGTTAGGTTGTCAAATCCTAGTGTTTATTAAGCCTAATTTAGCTTAGGATCACCTAATGCTATCAACCTAAGTGAGGGAAGAGATCTACCCGATGATTTCCGATCTTAGATACCTTAGAAGATGAATGCTAGGTAATAGTGAGCCTCATAAGCCGCTATTGGATCGAGTGTGCTAGGGTTATTGCTTGAGATTTCCCTATTCCGAGACTTACCCGGTAAGGAGAGGGTTACCCCTTAAGTAGTATCTAGTTTGTGTGGAATTCCTTAGTCTAACACCTTGAGACCTACCCGGTAATAGGAGTTTGATGCGGGTTTAGTGAAGTGAGAGACCTACCCGGTAATTGCTTCCATTAGTGAAACACTCTTTCCCAACACCGCAGCTTGTCCTTAGAAACTTTAGAACCTTGAGTCCGATGCCATAACCGGAAATCTTGACCTCTAGAATCCACTATTCTCTATTGATCATATATCTTGTGCTTGTGTTACTTGTTTGCCTTGCTTTCTCGAGTTGTTAGTTTGTTTTGATATCTTGTTCGATTTGTGATCTTGCTTGATCACCTAAAAACCCACCAAAAACATTTGGATTTTCTTTTCTTTATTTCTTTCTCTTCTCTTAGTTTAGATCCACACTATCTATGACCATTGTTTGACTCGATTTCACCTTAGTCTTTGTGTTCGATCTCGGAATACTTACCTTTCTACAAACGTCCCGTACACTGCGGGTTCGCTAGGAGTTAGGATAATTATAACGAGTATAAATTAAAAGCTTATTGCGTGCACATCACACTATTCCTAGACGTAACAATATCCTCAGTTGATTGATACTTACCTTGTCTTGGCTGTTGTTCTTGGTTTTGTTGATCCCTCAAACGATAATTCTGTTGATCACGCCAGTTTGGCATAAAATTCTGAGCATAAAGATCATTCCTAGGCCTTTGTTGTGGTGGATGTCCGTAACCTACTGCATTCACCTCTGCATCGTCATCCTGGACTTGGGGACACATGTCCGTTGGGTGATATGGGTCAGCACAAACTCCACATGCCTTTAGCTGTTGTGGGGTTCCCATAAGTGTTAATCTCTTCACCATTTCCTTCAGTTCCGCAAGCTCATTGGAGATCTCACTCTTCCCGGAATTCACAGCATGAACACCTCTCTTAGAAGAAGTCCTTCCAAAGTTTCGGGTTCCTTCCGCTAGTTCTTGTATCTTTTCAAAAGCAAGGTCAGGGGTAGAGTTAAGAATGTTACCTCCACAAGCCGCATCGACGATCCTCCTTCCGGTGTCAAGCAAGCCATTGTACAAGTACAAGACTAGATCCTGAGTTGAATATCCATGGAAAGGACAGCTGGATCGGAGGCGTGCAAACCGCTCAAAGTACTCATAGAGAGTCTTATCCGCCTCTTGCTCGATGTTGCTTATAGCTTTCTTCAAGCTATTGGACTTCTTGGCTGGGAAGTATTTCTCCAAAAACGCCTTGTGGAGATTCTCCCAAGTGTCGATGCTCCCGGATGGAAGGTGGTAATACCAATCGTCCGCTGCATCCTTGAGTGTGAAACCGAATGCCCTCATCTTGATTTGCTCTTTAATAATGTTGGTTGGCTTCATGCTCATACACACGGTATGGAACTTCCCAAGGTGCTTGATGGGGTCTTCACCACTTAACCCATGGAAAGATGGGAGCAAGTGAATGAGACCCGGCTTGAACTCGAAGTTGATTCCTTCTCCTAATGCGGGTATAGTGACCGCAAGAGGGTGTTGAGCCAAATTCGGCTAAGTGAGTTGACGAATAGTACGATCAGCCATTTCTTGTTGGAGTTGTTGTTGTCTACGTCGTCGGATGTGTGTCCTCTCAATTTTTGGATCAAAGGGAACAAAGCCGGAGTTAGTAGCACGGATTTGTACCATAAAAATGGTCCAAACCAATAATCAATAATAAGAATAAAATAAAAATAAAACTAAACTCCCCGGAAATGGCGCCAAAATTTGAACGAGGATATTTCCTTAGGTCGTTTATATCCTTTCAAAGTAATTTCCGAACTCAACATTAGAACAAGTATAGCGATTAAGTAAGGGTCGAACCCAAGAGAGTTTATGATATTTTTATTGAATTCAATTATTGATTATAGAACAAGGTAACAAGGGGGGGTTTGGATGAATTGATGGACACAAAACTAAAAAAACAAGTAAATGAGATTGATATGACGATGATGAGTGAATCTACACTAGGTTGATTCTTAGCATGCGATTACTACTTTGGTGAGTTCCTTTTTACAAGTTTTGAAGTAATGTTCCCGTCTTGATCATATGTATGTGTTGAGCCAACCGGCATCAACACAACTTAACGAGTTAGTGTTCCGTAAACCTACAAGAACAAGTCACAAGTTAGCTTTCAAATAAAGACTAAGGGATATAAAGAGAAGATTAAAACCGTTAAACTAATCTTTATATTTGTGTTTCTTTTCCTTCAAGCAATTACAACCCGTTATTACTTAAAGGTTACTACTAGACTAAAGACCCGAACCCGGAATCTATTAATCCTAGTTGTTTGCATGCACTTAGAACCTAAGGTGATCAATCTTAAGTGATAATGAAAACATGCAATTTAGATAAATGAAGCTCAAGAAACACAAAACATTACTGAATAAAACTTATATTAAAAGGGAACTTACAACCAAAGTAATAATGCAGCCTCAAACCAACCCAATGTAGCAAGGAAACTAGAAGCTCATTAAAAAGGAAGCAAGAGAGAATAAAAGTGGAAAAATGATGGATGATTCTAGAAATCAGTCATGGGTCTATTTATACTACAAATGACACTAAATGGGAGTAAATGGCCGGCCAAAACAGCCACCTTTAATGCCATAAAGGTGGTGCAAACAACCGGAGTAAAGTCTTTGTCGCTAAACCTCACGGGCGGCCTTCCGATCCACAGGGGCGGTTCAGGCGAAAACGTTTGATCTTCTTCGTGGCCGCAGGGGCGGCTTGGCAGTTCCGTAGGGGCGGATCATTAATTATCTTCAAACGTCTAACTCTTCAACTTTCTGTCGCTTCAGATGCCGAGCCGCAGGGGCGGCTCAGTGTCAACGCCGGGGCGGTGACACTGACTCTTTGGCTCCACAGCTCCACAGGGTGAGACGCAGGTAGAGGCGCAGGGGCGCCAGTCTTCGCTTCTTCAAGATAAGTCATCGCAGGGGCGCCAAGGAGTGGCGCCGGGGCGGCGACAATCTTTGTTCCTGGCGCTGGTGAAGGCGCAGGCTGCGCTCCGGAACGTGATGTCACCCGCAGGGGCGGTGACACTGCTCCGCGGGGGCGGAGAGGCAACAGAAGCTTTGCTTCGTGAATGGTCTTCAACTCCCAAGTGCTAAAACTCCTCTTTTATCTTCTTTTAGTATTCTTCTTCTGGATCAAGGAGTTAGTAGCATAAACCGACACTAATGTGATAAAAAGACTCTAAAAACTAACCTAAATGATAGTGATTCTATCACCTATCAGTTATATTCACCTACTTTGCAAGAATAGACGTCTACACAGAGTTTTATTGCATTTGTAGTTAATTTGGCGAATTATGGAGCGAAATGGCATATTTATTGATCAAGCCTTGAAGAGGGACAAAAACGAGCATAAAAGGAAGCTAGAACGCGCCAAAGTATCTTCTGATACCGTCTGACGCGCCAAAGTATTCTTTGATACCGTCTGACGCGGCCTAGAGTATTTTCTGATACCAGCGGGCTCGACTTCTTTCAGCCCAAATATTTAGGGTTTTACCCTTAAACCCTAGATTTATCCCTATAAATGTCCGATAGCCTTCAACATTAAAAGGCAGACTTGGACCCCCACCGACGAGGAGACGGCTTGCATCCAGCGCTTTTCCAAGGCATTGCTTAGGAAGATCATACTGCGTATAGGGAAGATTCGGAGAATGACGCATTTTGAAGATTGCGTACTTGGAGAAATATCTTAGGGTTTCGATAGAAGGCGGATTGACATCCCGTTCTTCTTTTGTTCTTGAGATTTGTGAGAGATTCTTGTTATATTCCCTTTTCATTGAACACATTGACAAATTATTGGTTCTATTGAGATTGATTTCGGTGTTTTTCATTAATGGTTCAAAATTCTATTCTTTATTCCTTTCTTATTTGATTGTTGAGTTTACAATGATGATTATTGGCTAAAACCCTTTAGCGATTCTAAGGTGAAGGGTTGATTGTTGTGGCATAGATGAAAATAGATTGAACCAAAATAGATTGGGCCTTGAGAGTTGCGAGAAACCTCGTCGTCGAGGTTTTTCACGGCCTGTTCTTTAGTTCGACGGCCGTGATTCTTCAAGATCCGACCGTGGTTTCCTCTGTCGTACGTCCTTTGCTTTTGCTTTGATCCAAAGTTAAAAATTTGCTTTAACCTAGCCTTGGCTTACCTTTTTTAGGTAGTAGTGAGACTCAACATCCCTTACTTCCGTTTCGAGTGTCACAACCTTAACTGTTTTGGCTTATCTTTGGTTCCCTTGGGTTTGGGCATGGGAATTTGAGAGTAATAATTATCTTTGATCCTTTCTATATTGCAGCCTCAACAACCTTTATAGAGAGAGTCTTTGGGTGAGACATATGGGTTTTGGAACTTCACCGTACAATTCCCTATCTTAGATATACTTTTGCAATCCCGACTCTATCCTTTTATCCTTACAATATCTTGAACCAATTGCTACAATTGGATACCTGGATCTTTAGAATCGTTGTTTTCCCAATTAATCTTTATAAAAAAATTTATTTGCATGACGATCTTTATAAACTGAATTTGTTCCCCCCAAATCCTTGAGTTCGATACTCTGGAATTCTTGTTTTACTACGCCGATCCGTACACTGCGGGTTCGCTTTTGCTTAATTTCAGTTTTATAAATTTTAAAACTAGTGAAGCACACTTTTGAGCGAACATGATTTGAGGACGAATCCTTCTCAAGAATGGGAGTATGATGAGGGATCATCCCCAACACTACCTCAAGGACCAACTACTAGAACAAGGGCTAAGGTATTGAAGGACAAGACAACCACAACATCTTCAATCCGCATCATGGAAGGAGCCATCACTAGAACAAGAGCAAAGGTCATCCAAGATGAAGTTGCTAGCTTGTTAGCAACATGTACACTAAAAGAGACCCTACTCGCACTTAGGTCTTCTTTGGTGACATTGTTGACTACCATGGAAGGACCAAGCAAGGTCCAAGAAGATCCAAAGCAAAAAAGGTGGCTAGAACGAAGAAAGAGTTCCAGAGAAGAAACCATGGCCCTGAGGACCAAAATCTCGCTTGAGATTTTCACAAGTATTGACCGAGATTTGGCTCCTGTCGAGAGTTATAAGATCCAGCCGGGATCTTATTAGTTATAGATATTTTTGTTATTTTAATACATTTAAACCTCTTAAATATTTTTAAAGGTATTTGTTGATTCTATCTTTTTAGGATTATCTTTCAGTTGTAGATTTTATCTTTTCTTAGAATCTTCCCATTAAATAGCCTTTGGGGGGAGATTATTAGGTAGACTGGATTTGATTATTATTTCCAATATATTGTGTGAACTCATTGCTTCGCTCACGGAGTTAGTGTTTTATTCATCTATTCAATCAAAAGATAGAGTCTTCGATTGAATCGTTGTGAGTCCTTGCTAAATTGTGTTTGTGTGTGTTAATCCTCTTAAAGGTTGATGTTTTTGGTCATTTCTAGTCCCTCCTCGTGTTTGTCTTACTTAGAAGGCTTGTGTAAGGTTAAAGAAGTGAGGGTTAAGGGAAGCTCTTCGTTAAGGGGTTTTGACACATAATTGGTCAAGTTTCTTTACGGGAATATCTTGGTTCATATCTTCCTATATTTTCATTAATTTCATTCCATAAACCATCTTCTTATCTTTCCATTATCAATTCATCAAATTCACGTTCTTTGTTCGAGTTTTCATAAATCTCATCCGTACACAAAATCTCGTCCAAGATTTATTCTCTAAGGCTGTTCGTGGACTTTCAATCTAGATTAGGCAATCACGAGTTCAACCCCGCATCATAGTTTATATTGATGTGTATTGATATGAGCATGATTAGAGTTTAAGTTATTAATATTGTGGTGTGCATTTTTTGATTTTGTAAAGTATGATAGCATGATAATTATGTTAATATTTACATACATGGATTTACCTTTGTTTTACGTTTTCGATATGTCTTGTAATTTCCCATGTTGAAAGAACATATTGAATTATGTTGGTTGATACTTATGATTTATAAAATATGTATATATATATATATATATATATATATATATATATATATATATATATATAGGTATATATTGAGTTAATTGTTATTAAGATTTTTATGGAGTTTGTTTTTGTATTATCTTCGGTTTAAATTATGATATGAGTTTGATGAGTTGTTTTTGAAAGCATTGTGATTACGAGATTTGAATTGTTTTGCCATTATTGGCGTGTTATTCGGTTTATGATTCTTACAAAGGGATTATTGAATTAATGATGAATTTGGTTTACCGATGTTGAGATATTGTGATGATTAGTTTATGATTTTGTATTTCTACTCCTCGGCTTGGGGAGGCTCATTCCCACCTTGTCGTGAAGGTCTTTGTTCGGTGAGCTAGTTGGGGTAGTGTCATGGCCTATGGTGATGGGCATTCTTGCCGGATATTTGTTTTCATGATTTTTTTTCGCTCCTCGGCTTGGGGAGACTCATGCCCACCTGGTAGTAAAGGTCTTGGGCTGAAGGAGCGGCGTGTTGAGTTGGTAAACACTGTTTAGTGAGTAGGCACAATATTGGTGGAGGACCGTTCACAACGGAGTTACGTGATTTGAGGAAATGAGGAGTCTCATCAGAGAGTTATTCTGCCCTGCCACGTTGAGGAGAGAGAGAGACTGCAAGACTTCCTAGAGTCCTAGTTTGAGGATATTCCGATCTCGGAGGCGATCTGGAAGTGTTCCGAGAGGAGTTGGCACTACTGGGTGCAGCTGCACCTGTAGAGGATCAGCATGTGTACCTATTTTTAAGGAGACTGGGAGAGAGTGCCCGCCTCTGCTGATGTGCCCTTGACCACCATGTCTCCCGATAAGGAATACGAGGCATTCCGGGATCGCTCCGATGGACTGCTCACCCGTTCCCATGCTAAGGCCATCGCCCAAGCTACCGGCTCTATCATTGCCCGCACCGCTGCTTGTCACGGGTCCGTTAGTAGCAAACCGTTTTTCTACGCCACCATGTCATGAAGCTTGTCAAGCTGGCACTGTTCCAGCACACTTTCGGTATTTAGCATTTTTGTAACAATAAGTCCTTTTATTTTCGGAATATTAATTCCGGGACTTAATTTCCGGAACTAAATCTTCTAAATTTAAAACTCGACTTTTGGTTTCATAATTTAATTCGGAAACTTAATTCTGAAATTAAATTCCAAACCTTTCACATATTTAGACTTTTCATTTTCGGAACTATAATTCTGACTTTATTTCCGTCATTTACTTTTCCGAGTCTTTGTATGACCACATCCACTATATAAGGGGATGTTTGGCTCATTTGTAAAGCATGTTCAATTTGATTAAGTATTTGAGAAGTATTTTCCTCCTACTTACTTGAACATCAATCCCTCTTCCATCCTCTAAAAGTTCTTTTTTGGATCTTTGATCCAAACTCATCCATCTTTGAGAATTCTTCAAGAATCAACTCAACCGATCCACTTCAAGGCTTGATCGATCAATCTAGATCGAATCAACCCATCAACTTCCGCCTCCATCTCTAAACTTCCGCATCCCACATTCATACCATCAAATGCATCCGCACTTCAACTAAAGAGTAGTTGACGTTTCAACTTGATTTAGATCCGAAAATATTCCTTGACGTGTCCAAGGACGCATCAAATCGGTATCAGAGCAAAGGGATCGAAGCTAAGTTATCTTTACTCTTGTTTTTGTGCGTTATCACATTCATCATTTTTGCCTTTTGTTCATCATTATCCTCATCACGTTCTTCGCATCTTCATCCAAGTTCTTGAAAAAAAAATTTTATCGATCTATTTTGCAAAGCAAATTAAGGAGATTTTAGGTTTTCCATCAAACCATTGATAAAAAAAACATTTTTCCTCATCCAATCCGACAACTATGTTAATCAATTTCACCAATTTCTTGGGATTTTTTTGTTGACAAAATCGGATATCGCATCTTTGATATTCCAAAAAACAAAAAACAAACTAAAACTCTTCAAAAAAAAACAGATTTGTTTCAAAAAGAAAAAGTTGATTCATCTTTTGCCAAAACTTTCAAAAAGAAACAATTCCACAAAAACAAAGTTTAAAAGACGTCCGGCAAACCGGTCCATCCGAAAAAATCGGATTTTTCAAAAAGTTCAAAAGACCAAAGCAAGTAGTTTTCGCTGTTAAACAATTTGTTCATTTATCTCTCCTTTTTCTTACATGTTGTAAATTATCTCTTGATTTTGTTTGCATTTTGGTTCAAGGTCTCGTTGTAAGGTCTCGTTATAACTATGGCTGAGCTGATGGCTCTCCGAAAACGTCAGAAAACTCGCAAGCTACTGGAATCTCCTCCAAAGCTAGACTCGTACTATCCTTCATGGCATAGCACCAAAAGCCTCACAACCCTGACCGATAAGCCTCGTAGCTCGCACTGCACTCATGACTGTACCGGTCTTTCCGAGATCCCATCATATGAAGATCTCTACATGACTTGACTGTGTAGTTACCGTCACTGTCCTCCTGCCGATGTCCAAAATTACTCGATGTCGATCCATCAAGTCCATGCCTAGAATAACTTCTTCATGTACTTAGTACATGACGAAGACGTCAGTCGTCCAATCGCAACCTCCCAGTCTAATAGGGAAATCGCGAACCACTTGTGTACATCTAATCTTACCCCCATTGGGTAATCCTATAAAGAAGGGTTTTCTTTCTACGGTAATTAAGGTCAATCTATCTACACATGCATCAAATATAAAAGAATGCGTAGCATCGGTATCGAAAAGAACCATGACAGGAAAACCATTAATATGAATGGTACATGTGGTCGCTGGCATTGTCGGCTCTACAACACTCCTCAACTCATACACTCTAGCTGAAGCGCCTCTAGTGTCGGTAATACCACCACCTCGTCCTTTACCCTGTCCCTGAGCGGAACCCTCAAGAGCGGTAAAATGAGGTGCTCGTTGTTGTTGATACTGAGGTCTTTGTCCACCTCCTGCAACGCAAGCAGGTGAAGAACCTTGCTGTGAAAGCGCCTTGCGTTGATAGCAAAACGCAGCTATGTGTCTGGGTTTGCTGCATGTGAAGCAAGTCGTTGCGGTCTTCTCACAGTCTGCTCGGATGTGTCCAACACCATCGAACTTATGACATTGTCTTCCTCTGTCGGAACTCTACGTCGTCCTCTAGAAAAAAAAGTGTCTTGTAGTTTGACCATGCTCGAATCCTGATGCTCCAGATTCAGCACTAGCTGATCCAGTCTTCTGTCTCTTCTCAAGACCTCCTGCCTGAGAAGCTCTCCTAGGATCCGGTCGATTCTTGAGCATGCTTCTTATCAACTCCAAAGTTGAATCCATATGGTTTATCCAAAGCTAACCTTCCAAACTTGCCCCATCCTGAACTCTGACGTCCTCAACTGATTTCACGGGTATTGGCGGTGTTGTTGCAGGTCCTCTAGTCTTGATAGCTTCTTCAAATCTCTCAACGTAGTCGCGATATGCAAATACTCCGATGGTCACTTGACCGGACTTGATCGTCTGTTCTCTTGGTGCCACGGACTTCTTGATAGTCCCGTTCCTTGCTTTGGGAACAATTCTCTCAACAACTTCTTCAGCGAACGCCTTAGCAGTAGGCAGATCAGCGACATGGGCTTTGCCCCAACCTCTAGCTAGTGGAGCTCCTTCTGCACATCCTCGTCCATGGACTACAAGTGGAAGAGGTGGTTGACTCCTTCCTCGCCCCATAGCAGAGGTAGCTCTAGTAGGCGCCATCTACTATAAGGATATATAAATATATAGGCCATGCTATCAACTAAAGCAAAAATCCAAGAAAAGCACATAGAGGCCAACATAACAGAAAACTAACTGTTGAGATCCGCGGAGGTAGTGGTGGTCGCCCGTATATCTATCCCACATCGAAAAGTGTAAAACAAACCCCCCC
>BSUD01000008.1:99688060-99719839 GCA_033239045.1 Fagopyrum esculentum | reverse complement strand
CCCCCCCCCCCCTTTTGAAAACGTAGACCCATTGCGGGTTATGTTTATTTATCTATTCGACCTTTAGAAGATTTTGAGTGCCATTGTTGCCAACCTAGAGCTCTGATACCATATTGTAACACCCCAAGTTCAGGGAACTCGAAGCGTTACGGGATAGGAACACACAATGGGTCCCGACCCTCAGAATAGCAACAACACATCGGATCGTACAACAAGGCACAAATAAATGAAAAACAAAACTGATAATAAAACCAAAGGTTTAAACGAAGGAAGCGTAAAAGACTCGTAGCTGAGTTTAATACAAAGGGAAACAACAACAAAAACATAAACCCGATCCCGTCCTATAATGTACGGAAACCCCGACTGACCACACCGTCCGGATCACTCAGCAGTATCCCTAACCTGCGGAATATCTACACTATTAGCTAACAGTTTTAGATATCTGAAAGACAATATAGGCACAAACACACATAAGGTACAGTAAACATATAGCATGGTAGCACTCAATAGGTTATTATCTTTCATTAAGTTAATCCCTTTGCTAATTCAACTTATGTTGTCACACGAAAATCACTAGGATATCACGTTTGTCCCCTTTCACCAATAAGAATAGAGCGGATGCATCCCTTTGTCACCTGTTAGATTGGTCGCAAGAGCACCTCCCAATTTCCCCATTTTGAACTGGACAAGCAGTCACCGTCCGGTTATAATACACTTGGGTCAATTAAGGTATAAAAGGTCAATCCTAGTTCCGAGTATCAGTTATAATGATAAAGATAAACAAACACCACCAATACGGTCAAGCCAATATACGGAATGAAGCTAAGTAAGTCCAAGGGACTTACCTCACTCGAAGGTAACTCAAGAATCCGCTAACTGCTCAACTTCTCGAAGGAAAGGATGCTCAGACAAGGCATCAGAAATCAGAAACTGAACAAATGCTAGAAGCCTACATGCTTCTAGTCCCAATGATCTCTAATAAATCTACTACAGCGTTCTAGAATTTCCCTACATCTAGTCTCAATGATCGCTAAAGATCTCAACATGCTAGGACCTAGTCTCAAGGTTCGCAAGGAACATCATCTACAATATAACTCAAAGGCGTAAACCACTCAAAGGAATCAACAAGCCACTAACTAGCATTCACACTAATCATCTAGGTCCAACCTAGCATGATCTAACATAAGGAAAGGGCAAAGGAAGCAAGTAAAGAAGCAACTCACCAAAGACGTGAGTTACTGCAGAAGAACCGTGGGGCGGCAGACATGAGACGCAAGGGAGGCAACCAGGTGCAGTCGCGGGGCAGGAAACCAGACCGTGGGGGCGGTGGCGTGACTAGAAGATCGTCGGGACACTCTTTTGACATCAACATCACATCAACCAAACCAAATCTTAACTCCTCGATCCACACTCGCCACTTCTCAACCAAAGGAGCCTAGAAACGTCAACGTATCAACAACGGAAGGTCAACAGGAATCAAGACTCGATCTTGATCCTTGTGAAGAGAAAGGAGAAGAACGAAGAGAAAAGAAGAAGAAATATGCAGAGTATATCATGAACGTGAGAAAGGAAGAAGGGACAACAACTTACACATTCAGCAGGTTCACAAGGGAAGAAGGTTGCAACTTTCGAGGTTGAAGAGAAACGTATGCAAGAAACGGGAAAAGGGAGAGACGGCGGGAATATAAAGGGGACCGGTTAGGAAAGAACAACGGAAGGTCAGATTAGGGTTTAGGAAATAAAAGGAATACGAGCCAAAATCCCATGGATAGAATAATATAGGAAAAGACGAAGATAAAACAGTCCGTAAACGCGTTGGCCGTGTTGCAACCGCGGCAGTGAGGCTGAGCCGCGCATGCGGCTCCCTTTCACCACGGGGGCGGTTGTTCGCCCCTAGAGGTGTGTGCAAATAAGTTTTAAATTTATAAAACTAGAATCAAGCAAGCGAACCCGCAGTGTACGGATCGACGTAGTTAAGCAAGAATTCCAGAGTATCGAACACAGGGATTTGGGTGGGAACGAACTCGGTTGCAAGTTATCAAGCAAGTAAATGTGAGAGTTTGCAAATATTGGGAAAACAACAATCCTAAAGATCCAGGTATCCAGCTGTGGCAATAGATTCAAGATATACTAATGATGTAAAGACAGAGTAGAGATATGCAAAGGTATGCTAATGTAAGGTAATCGTACGGTTGAGGTTCCAAAAACCTTATGTAACTCACCTAAAAGATACCCCCTATACAGGTTGTTGAGGCTCAATATAGAAGGATTCTAAAGGCAAGAATTAGTGTTAAATACCCAAACTTATAACCTAAAGGTCAAGACTAACTTAACCGATTGAGGTTGTTGAGACTCACAATCGAGGTAGAGGTTGTTGAGGCTCACTACCACCTAGAAAAGACAAGTCTAAACTAAGCTAAAACAAATCTTTAACTTTAGATTGAAGTAAAAGCAAGTTCGTAGATTCAAGGGAAATCACGGGTAGTTCTTGAGATTCCACGGCCGTGGACTCAAGAACAGACCGTAATTTGGGTCTGTCGACGATGTTTCTCTAACTCTCAGGGTCTAATCTGTTGCGATCAATCTATCATTATCTAAGCCACAACTATCAACCTTTCACCTTAGAATTGTTAAAGGTTTTTAGCCAATAACAGTCATATTGATTTCAATTCAAGAATTAGAAGATGAAAAGATGAAAACTTTCAAGAACTTTCAATAACCTTCAAATAAATCTCAAGATCACAATCAAGAGCAAATTGTTTATTAAAAGATTCAAAACAGAATAAACGATCACAACCTTAGGAAGAAAGAGAAACGGGATGTCAATCCGTTCTCAAATCAAACCTAAACAAGAAGAGAGATCTTCTTGCAAAATCTTCCAAGAACTTCCGATCTTCCACAAATCTGAAGATCACCACAGCAATCTCCACTAAAAATGCGAGAATTGAACAACTCTCCAATGCAAACTTCGATCTCCAATGAGATCTCCCAAATACCTCTAAACGAGGGTTTGTGCGTTGCTAAGCGTCGATTTTGTGGTGATGAATGAGAGTAGACGGGGGTGTAAGCGTTGATGATGAAATCTCTTTTCGACCGTCTTTTTATAGGGCAAGACGAAGTGTCGGCCCGGCCCAATCTTCAAAAAGATCATGGCTTCGAAGTGTGGCGAGAGATTCGTCAAGATCACGGTCGTGGAAGATTCCACGACCGTAATTCTAGGGCGTGGAAACAATTACGGTTAGTTCCACGGCCGTAATATCCCCTGGAATGAACATCGAATTCTGACTCAAAATCCACGGCCGTAATTTAGGGTGAGAGCGTGGTTCTTGCCTTCATTCGTGCATTCCTCAATCTAATACTCCAATTTGCTTCCAAAAAGTGTCCTCGATCTATGGACATCTCAACTCAACTCTCCTTTGCTCGATTTCGTTCGGAAATAGCCCCAAATCACCTATAATCAACATAGAACTTGTGTAGACATCCATATCGACAAAATTGGCAATACTAGCTCACATATGCATAAAGATCAATCAAAGACTATCGATATGAATCAATTACGATTAGAAAACGTGCCTAAAATATCACAATATTTCATGCTAACAAATAACCCCATACTTAACACTTGCTTGTCCCTTAGCAAGGTCTTTCAAAAAGCTTTTTAAAACAAGAGTTAGGATGAAATATGTGTACCTTCTTTTGGTGAATGTGATTTCTAAAGAATAGATCATTCTCAAACCTTGCTTCAATCGTTCATCAAACTTTCACACACTCAATCAAAGAGTAAAAGGTAAAGAAAGCTCATGGATCAATTTAACCTCCAAACAAGCATCATAACCTTCAAACTTTATCAAAATCGATCATAAGAACTTCAATTTAGATCACCAAGTCATATAACATTCCTTTGATCTTAAGGACTTTCAAAGAAAAGGTCTAGAGTATGGAAGGGGAGGGAAAACTTTAAGGGGAAGTGGTGCATAAATCCGGGAAAGTGGACAACTACCTTCTTCTTCTTATGCGGTTCCCGCAATACTTCACTTAGAGCTTCGCTCCCTCCTTTTCATTTTCCGACTTTACTTTTGGAGTTATGGATAGAGGTGCACAAAAACCGAAGCCTAGGAGATTGGCGTTTCTCAAATTTGCAAGAGATGCCTCAAACCCTTGGCGCACATACCATAATCCGCTAGGAATATCGCTCAATCCGACTTTGGCAAGACACAAACACCCGGCTATGTGAATGGTGCCGAGTTACTCATCGTCATGATTGACTTCCCCAAACCTATAATTTCTTTCTATTCAATTGATTGCAAATAATTGCTCTCATGGCCCTCCCACATCAAACATGCCTTTTTCATTCACTTTTCCAAGTTCCCGGATAGGTAAGGGAGGCTAATATTTCAATGAGGAGCTTGATGATCAAAGAAAGAAGAAAGAAAGTATCGAATTGCCTTAATCATTTCAACAAGAAGTATAGGAACTTATAATGTGATTTCAACTTCAATTTCTCAACATGATTTAGGTAACTTTTTCTCATTATGAAACTTGCAAAAGAGGTAGAATTCATTCATTCAAATTCTTTTCGATTTACCATCCTTTTAAGCATGCAATTGTCATCAAACTCAATTCGCAAGTAATATTATCATGGAATTCATCTCAATTCATTGGAGCACAAAAATTTTCAAAATTTTTCAATTTTTATGGGTTTTTAAAGTTCTTTTTCATGCAATGCAAAAATAAAACGTGTAACACATAATGAACATGCAATGATAGTCTCGGAATGAAAGCAACATATAGAGTAGAGTTATTACAAACATTTAGTACATCCCACCCCATACTTAGGACGAACATTGTCCCTAATGTTCACAAGAAAGAACAAAAGAAAGAAAAGAAAAAGAAACTCACAAGTGGTGGCGGGAATGTCTAAAAACGAGCGATCCGGTCATCAATCACTGCGGCGCCGGTGGAGGTGGAAATGGAGAGAAACTCGGATCATAGAACCGCCCAAACTGCTGGCGGTAGACGTCCCTCATCATGTGGTCAAGGTCGTCTAAGCGTCCGTCTCTAGCATCCGCCCGGATCTCTAGTGCTCCGACTCGCTCTGAATGTCCGGTAGCCCAATCCGGCATCCTCTCATACCATCCCGGGGCGTGATCATACCATGCGGGAGCATCTGCTGGTGCTGGCGCTGGTGGTGGTGGTGGTGCTGCTGGCTACGTCGTGGACCAAGGAGGAGGTGTGTCGTACCAGGTGGGAGGTGTAGTCATCCACGTGGGCCTCTCACTCACGCTAGCGCGGCGAGATGACGAGCCTGAAGCTCTAGCTGGGCGTGGAGAGCGCCTAGGTACATCCGGGGCCGCCTCCGGCTGATCCGGAAACGTGCCGAACTCCTGCTCCGCTCCTTCACCACTCTCGTACTGCTCTCCCATGTCCTCCTCGTCTTCAGCCGGTGGTGGAACGTAAGGGGGAGCTACAAGCCTGTTCACGTACATCGCAGCGAACGTCTCCTTCCAATTGTGGCGTCCCGCCACAATGGAATACTCTGGCAGCCACTCTATACCCCTGCCTGTCCTCGTCTCCCAAGGCATGCCCGCATAAGGCGGACCTCTATGTGTGGGGAAGATGAGTCCCCTAACCATAAAGGCATGTAGCCCTAATGGAACCGCCGGTATGCGTGTGCAAGCCGAAAAATCCACACCAAGCGATCTAGCAATGTGGGTCACCATCCCACCATATCCAATGTTCCCTCTCGATTTGTTCTTGAGTTTACTCATCGTCGCCGCCAAAAGAGTAGCACAATCTGCGCGGCATCCATAAAGCATAGCGTAGAGAAGGAATAGCTCATCCGTCTTAATCTTTTGGGGCGTCTCCGTCCTAGGAAAGAGACACTCCGAAAGAACACGGTGAGCTATCTTCAAGGCTAGATGGTACATCAATCTAGCCTTGGTATCAGCTGGTTGCCAACGGTCCTCGTCGGCGTAAATCATAGCTACTTCCGCCCAAAAATCCTTGGCGGAAACACCTCTAGGAAGTCGACCATTGTAGGTCTCATGGAACCCGAAAATGGTCCCGAACTCAACAATACTAAGGTGATAGTCTCGATTCATGAGACGGAAGGAGACGGTCCTATCAACTGGGCTGTGCTCAAAGGACGTCACAACCTTTCGGGTAATTTCCTCATAAGCGTCTTCACGAATGTTCGTGAAGATTAACAAACCGGCTCTATCCAAGAGCCATGTGAGGTCATCAACTATGTTGAGAGGATGTAGATCCTCCAACAACAAATACCTAGGGCCAATCACTGCCCTCTTCTCTATCCTTTCAAATGCAGCTAGGTGGTTCTCATGTATGGTTGGGATGCTAGGGTGAGGTGGTGAAGATGGAGGTGAAGGTGAGGATGGTAGTGAGGGGGATGAGGGTGGTGGTGCCCTAGAGGTGGAGGGGTTCCCTTTCCTTTTCTTACTTTGCTCCCCTTTCTTCTCCTTTATCCTTCCCGACATTCTCCTCACAAAGTCCATTCTGTTCGAAATCACGGGCTGTTCTAAGTAAACCACGGCCGTGGAACCTCCAGAGACCGTGATTCGTCACAGAATCTCGTGAATCTCAGCAAATTCACCAAATATCACCACAACAAGCAGTCCTAATCTAATTCCTTCAATTCTTTGTCAGTTCTTCCTAAAAATCTATAGCAAAAACGAACCAAATCCGTGAGAATCGAAGGGAAAGATATAACCTCTTTTTCGGATTGAAAAATCCAAAATGCGCGTTTGTTGATCGATTTCCACTCGATTTGTTGCTTGGATCTTGTTCGTGGTTGGATTTGCTGCAGTTTAGAGCGAAGAATCGTCGAAAACGATTAGAAAATGAAGAATTTGGAGAGGCTGCGGGTTTTCGGTATCTAGGTCGTGGAATTGGGGAAGAATTGTGGTGGTTTTGTGACGAAGTGTGGCTTTTATACTCGCAGGCAAAATTTCGAAAATCACGGTCTATCGGGGCACTCCACGGCCGTGGAAGTGTACGGACCCGTGGTTTCGATGATTTTTCACAGGCTTTTGAGAATTACGGCCACTGTAGCTATGACGACCGTAATTTGGACCGTGGAACCTTCTGTAAAGATTCAAAGTCCAAATTTCGTCACTTCTCTTCGACATTATCCTCCCTTTCTCCCTTTCCATCGATCCTACAACCAAAAACACGAACATACCGGAAGGAATCGAGGAAAAATAAAGCGAAAGAAAAAAAAAAAATATCTATCCTAGACTAAACTATGAATCGAAAACAAAAACGAAAATGCAATACCTTGGGTTGCCTCCCAAGAAGCGCTTTGTTTAAGGTCCGTAGCTAGACCAATGTCGTACCTATTCGAGCGCGGTAGGTGCAAACTCCTCAGCTTGGAGTTCCGGCGTATACTTCTTGAGTCGTTGGCCGTTCACCTTAAAACTTCCGCTAGCTTCACCCCATACTTCAACTGCACCATGGGGGAAAATGCGCTTAATTAGAAAAGGTCCAGTCCAACGAGATTTTAACTTACCTGGAAAGAGGCGAAGTCTCGAATTGAAGAGGAGAACTTGATCTCCTTCTTCAAAGTCCTTTGGAATGATATGCTTATCATGCCAACGCTTTGCTCTTTCCTTGTAGATCTTAGCGTTTTCGTAGGCGTTCAAACGGAGTTCATCCAGCTTGTTGATGTCTAGGAGACGCTTCTCTCCCGCTTCCTTCATGCCGAAATTCAGCCACTTGATAGCCCAAAACGCTTTGTGCTCCAGCTCTACCGGCAAGTGACAAGACTTCCCATACACGAGGTTGTATGGTGTGGTTCCTATGGGAGTCTTGTACGCAGTCCGGTACGCCCATAATGCATCATCTAGTTTCAAGGACCAATCCTTCCTAGTCCTTGAAACCGTCTTCTCTAGAATTCCCTTGATCTCCCTATTTGAGATCTCAACTTGTCCACTCGTTTGTGGATGGTAAGGGGTAGCGATCTTGTGAGTAACCCCATACTTGGCTAGAAGAGCTTCAAAGCGACGGGCTATGAAGTGAGAACCTCCATCACTAATGATCGTCCTTGGCGTCCCGAATCGTGGAAAAATGGTCTTGTTGAAGAACTTGACCACAACCATGGCATCATTTGTGGGAGAGGCAATTGCTTCTACCCATCTAGAAACGTAGTCCACCGCCAATAATATGTATTGGTTTCCACAAGAAGATGGGAATGGTCCCATGAAATCGACTCCCCATACGTCGAAAATCTCCACCTCTTGGATGTTGTTGAGGGGCATCTCGTTCCTTCTAGAAATATTGCCTGTTCTTTGACAAGCATCGCAACAAGAAACAAAGGATTGCACATCTTTAAATAAAGTAGGCCAATAGAATCCAGATTGCAATACCTTTGCGCTAGTTTTGTTTGAACTAGCGTGTCCTCCACAAGGTAACGAATGACAATGGCGGATGACACTTTGCATCTCATCTTCCGGCACACATCGCCGAATGATGCCATCCGGGCCTCTCTTAAAGAGGAGAGGCTCGTTCCAATAATATTCCCGGACGTCCTTGAAGAACTTCTTCCTTTGTGCGTACGATAGTCCGGGTGGTATCTCCTGGCAAACCAAATAGTTAACGAAATCAGCAAACCATGGTTCGTTACCTTTGGAGACTACCTTGATGCACTCCTCTATGATATGTAGGTGTTCGTCCGGAAATGAGTCATCAATGGGTAAATGGTCGTCATCTAGATGTGTTAGACGACTCAAATGATCCGCAACAGAATTTTCCGAGCCTTTCTTGTCGCGGATCTCTAGATCGAATTCTTGTAGGAGAAGAATCCATCTAATCAGCCTTGGTTTCGCATCTTTCTTCGCAAGGAGGTACCGGATCGCAGCATGATCCGTGTAAACAATCACCTTTGCACCTACGAGATAAGAGCGAAACTTGTCAATAGCGTAGACAATGGCTAAAAATTCCTTTTCTGTAGTGGCGTAGTTGAGCTGAGCTTCGTCTAGCGTCTTGTTAGCGTAGTATATGGCGTGGGTTCGTCCTTCCTTTCGTTGCCCAAGAACAGCTCCAATGGCTACGTCACTGGCATCGCACATAATCTCGAAAGGGAGAGTCCAATCCGGAGGTTGGATAATGGGTGCTGAAATTAGAGCTTGCCGGATGGTGTTGAACGCATCTAAACATTCCTGTGAAAACTCAAAAACCGCATCCCTCATCAATAGATTAGTGAGAGGTTTTGATATCTTAGAAAAGTCTTAGATGAAGCGTCTATAAAATCCAGCATGTCCTAGGAAACTTCTTATCCCTTTCACCGAAATTGGGGGAGGAAGTTTCTCTATGGTCTCTATCTTAGCCTTGTCTACCTCTATCCCTCTACTAGAGACTAAGTGACCTAACACGATTCCTTCCTTAACCATAAACTGATACTTCTCCCAATTTAGAACTAGGTTAGTGTCTTCACATCTTTGCAAAACAAGAGAAAGGTTAGAAAGACAATCGTTAAAGGAGGAACCGTAAACGGAGAAGTCGTTCATGAAGACTTCCATGATTTCCTCTACGTATTCGGAGAAGATGGCCATCATGCACCGTTGAAAGGTGGCTGGGGCGTTGCAAAGCCCGAACGGCATTCTCCTATAGGCAAACGTACCCCAAGGGCACGTGAATGTGGTCTTCTCTTGATCATCCGGATGTATCGGAATCTGAAAGAAGCCACTATAACCGTCAAGGTAGCAAAAGTATGAATGTTGTGCTAACCTTTCAAGCATTTGATCGATGAATGGCAATGGAAAGTGATCCTTCCGCGTTGCGTTGTTGAGCTTGCGGTAGTCTATACACATTCGCCATCCAGTCACGGTTCGGGTAGGAATGAGCTCGTTGTTCTTGTTGTTGATGACCGTCATTCCTCCCTTTTTCGGAACAACTTGAACTGGACTCACCCATTTGCTATCGGAGATAGGATAGATGATACCTGCATCAAGAAGTTTAAGAATTTCCTTCTTGACAACCTCCTTCATGGTCGGATTCAACCGCCTTTGAGGTTGTCTTGAAGTTCTAAAGTCCTCCTCCATTAGTATCTTGTGCATGCATAAGGAGGGTTTAATTCCTACTAAGTCCTCAATAGTATAGCCTATGGCTTTTCTATGTTTCCTAAGGACAATCATGAGCTGTTCATGTTCATCTATGCTTAATTCGGAGCTAACAATAACCGGAAAGGTAGAATTAGATCCTAGAAAAGCGTACCTTAGATGAGTAGGGAGTGGTTTGAGTTCTATTGATTTCGGGGCTTCCAATGATCCTTGAGGAGCTTCCGATGTTTCCTTAGAAGTTTCTAAGGATGTTGATTGGGTTGGAGGAGAATTAGAAGAAGTTGAAGAAATATGCCGATCACCCTTTTCCACGGTCATAATTACGGTTTCCTCTGTTGTTCCACGGCCGTAATATCCTCTGGAATGGAGGTCGATTTTGGTCGTGGAATCCACGGTCGTGGAATACAGAGTATGACCGTGGATTCTAGTATTCTCAGCCTCATCGTGTAGTTTTTCAAACTCCACTCCATGCATCTCTTCTTGTGCTTCTAAGGCTTCAATTTCCTCTTTGCACTCTTCTTCTTCTCCTACATTGGTTAGACTCATAGTAATAACCTTTTGTAAAGGATCGTTAAAGAGAATCGCACTTACCTCCTCCCTAGACAAACCTTCTTCGTCTTGGATATCGTAGATGTCCTCGTCAAAGATTGGTTCCTTTACTAGAGTGGAAAGAACGAACTCTACTTTCTCTTCTCCAATATCAAAAGCGAGTCTCCCATTCTTGCAATCGACCATGCAGCCGGAAGTTGCAAGAAATGGTCTTCCGAGTATGATCGGGACTGGACTATCTACAGGGATGTCAAGCACGACAAAATCAATGGGAACAAAGAATTTACCTAGCTTGACTGGGACGTCTTCTACAATGCCGACGGGACGAGTAATGGATCGATCCGCCATGTATAACGTCATCTTCACCGGTTTAGGGTCGCCTAAACCGATCTTCCTGCACAACGCAAGTGGTATGATGCTCACACTTGCTCCTAAGTCACATAAAGCGTCATATGTGACCTCTCCCACTCCAATGGGAATGCAAAATGACCCCGGATCTTTCAGCTTTGGGGGCATTTTCTCCTTCATCGTCTTGATGAGATCCGAAGAATCCGAACTCATCTTGACCTCTCCAAAATCTTCTAGCTTCCTCTTGTTAGAGAGGAGCTCCTTCAAGAACTTGCCATAAGCCGGCATACCTACAATGGCATCAATGAAAGGTATATTAATATGCAGCTTGCTCATGAGTTCTATGAACTTACCGAATTGCTTGTCTAGGCGCGCTCGCGCTCTAGATTGAGGGAACGGTAGGGGAGGTTTGTAAGCTGCAGGAGGGACATAGACGTCTTCCTTCTCCTTCCCCTTTTCTTTGTCCTTCTCTACGGGGACTTCAACGAACGTAGGCTGCGGATCGGTGGTAGTCACTCCGCTCCTAGTTGTAATCGCCATTACCCTTCCCTTAGGGTTGTCCTCCGTCTTTCCTGGGAGTTTCCCTTGATTTCTAGGAACTTCCTCCGCATGATCGAACATTTGGTTTTCTAAAACCTTTTGAGCTTTGTCGATCTTAGAAACTCGATCATCAAACTTAATGAAGCGGTTCTCCATCCCTTGAAGCTTTCCCAAGATCGTTTCCAACATGGGGTCTGGCTTCTCCTTTCCCGTATTGTTTCCTCCATTAGATGATTGCTCCTGGCTTTTCAAAGGAGTAGAGGAAGAGGAAGGTGGAGTTAGCGAATTGGAATTGGAATGATAGGAGTTACCGGAATTTTGTTGATTGGGGCGCCAATTGTTGTTGTTTGAACCCCGATTGTTGTTCCAATCATTGTTCCGGTTGTTGTTGTTTCCATTCCAGTTGTTATTCCGGTTGTTACCCCGGTTGTTGTTGTTGCCGCCATTGTTGTTGCCCAAATAGCCAACATCCTTCCCTTGTTGCTTTGGGAAGTTGGTCTTGATAGCCTCCTTCAACTCTTTGATCTCATTGTTGAGGGAGAAAATCTGATTTTGAGCTTCATGTGTGAGCTTCGCTCCTTTCTCCACACGATTTCCCTCCACTTTCCGGTGGGAATACTTCTCTATGACTCTTGCTTGCTTCTCAATGAAGTCCCAAGCGTCATCTTCTCTCATGTCCATGAACGTTCCACATGAGAGGGATTGGAGGTTGAATTGCGTTCCCGCATCCAGCCCTTTGTAGTAAATTTCTAGCAAGGCAAGCTTGGATATGCCATGATGAGGGCAATCCAAGAGCAAATCCTGAAACCTTTCCCAAGATTGAAACAAACTTTCGTTAGGTCTCATAGAAAAAGCATTAATCTTACCTCTAAGTTCCGCCGTTTTGGAAGGCGGAAAGAATTTGGTGAGAAACTCTGCGGAAAGGTCTTCCCATGTGTCTAGTTTCCCATTAGGAAGAGCTTGGTACCAAGACAACGCTTTCCCTTTCAAGGAGAAAAAGAAAGGTTTGAGCTTATAGCTGTTGGTAGTAGCGTTCTTCGGTCTCATCGTCTCCATCATACACTCAAAGTTTTGCAAGTGTTGGTGTGGAGATTCAGCACTTGTACCGCCAAATTGGCTTTGGCGAACAAGAGTGATTACTTGAGGGTTAAAGCTAAACCCTTGAACATCTTCAGCATCAAAATTCACACCCAAGCGGCGTGGTTGTTGTGTTGGATCCATCCGTTGGCCAAGAGTTCTTGGCTCATTATCCACACGTTCGATTCTCGCATTCCTTGGAGGGATGCGGCGATTAGTAGTTTCTTGTGGATGGAAAGGATTTATATTGATCGTAGGATCAATTTCTTCTAATGGCGGCATGGAAGAGTCACTATCATCAGCGGATGAGTGGCTTTTTCTTTTAGACCTTGATCTCCTTCTTGAGGACTTCTTGCCAACCTTGTCTTCAAGGTCGCTCATCTTTACCCTCATTTGGAAGAGCATGTCTTGTAGACCGTTAACTTGAGCCTGATGACGATCCATCTCATCCTTGCGGAGAGTCTCATTCCAACGGAGTTGAGCTTCCTTTTCCGCCAACTCCGTATGAAAATCACGTTCGTTTTCTTCAGCCATCTTCTTTTCCTTGCGCTTTTGCCTTAAAGTTTTCTCTAGCTCTTGATCAAGAGGCAAGAGATCTTCGGTGTTCCTAGACCTGCGCATGCACTCAAAGAAAAATCAAATAACGAGAGCAAGCTCCAAGCTTGACAACGGCTACCGGATTCGGCCGAAACCAAATCCCCGGCAACGGCGCCAAAAACTTGTTCGCCCCTAGAGGTGTGTGCAAATAAGTTTTAAATTTATAAAACTAGAATCAAGCAAGCGAACCCGCAGTGTACGGATCGACGTAGTTAAGCAAGAATTCCAGAGTATCGAACACAGGGATTTGGGTGGGAACGAACTCGGTTGCAAGTTATCAAGCAAGTAAATGTGAGAGTTTGCAAATATTGGGAAAACAACAATCCTAAAGATCCAGGTATCCAGCTGTGGCAATAGATTCAAGATATACTAATGATGTAAAGACAAAGTAGAGATATGCAAAGGTATGCTAATGTAAGGTAATCGTACGGTTGAGGTTCCAAAAACCTTATGTAACTCACCTAAAAGATACCCCCTATACAGGTTGTTGAGGCTCAATATAGAAGGATTCTAAAGGCAAGAATTAGTGTTAAATACCCAAACTTATAACCTAAAGGTCAAGACTAACTTAACCGATTGAGGTTGTTGAGACTCACAATCGAGGTAGAGGTTGTTGAGGCTCACTACCACCTAGAAATGACAAGTCTAAACTAAGCTAAAACAAATCTTTAACTTTAGATTGAAGTAAAAGCAAGTTCGTAAATTCAAGGGAAATCACGGGTAGTTCTTGAGTCCACGGCCGTGGAATCTCAAGAACAGACCGTAATTTGGGTCTGTCGACGATGTTTCTCTAACTCTCAGGGTCTAATCTGTTGCGATCAATCTATCATTATCTAAGCCACAACTATCAACCTTTCACCTTAGAATTGTTAAAGGTTTTTAGCCAATAACAGTCATATTGATTTCAATTCAAGAATTAGAAGATGAAAAGATGAAAACTTTCAAGAACTTTCAATAACCTTCAAATAAATCTCAAGATCACAATCAAGAGCAAATTGTTTATTAAAAGATTCAAAACAGAATAAACGATCACAACCTTAGGAAGAAAGAGAAACGGGATGTCAATCCGTTCTCAAATCAAACCTAAACAAGAAGAGAGATCTTCTTGCAAAATCTTCCAAGAACTTCCGATCTTCCACAAATCTGAAGATCACCACAGCAATCTCCACTAAAAATGCGAGAATTGAACAACTCTCCAATGCAAACTTCGATCTCCAATGAGATCTCCCAAATACCTCTAAACGAGGGTTTGTGCGTTGCTAAGCGTCGATTTTGTGGTGATGAATGAGAGTAGACGGGGGTGTAAGCGCTGATGATGAAATCTCTTTTCGACCGTCTTTTTATAGGGCAAGACGAAGTGTCGGCCCGGCCCAATCTTCAAAAAGATCATGGCTTCGAAGTGTGGCGAGAGATTCGTCAAGATCACGGTCGTGGAAGATTCCACGACCGTAATTCTAGGGCGTGGAAACAATTACGGTTAGTTCCACGGCCGTAATATCCCCTGGAATGAACATCGAATTCTGACTCAAAATCCACGGCCGTAATTTAGGGTGAGAGCGTGGTTCTTGCCTTCATTCGTGCATTCCTCAATCTAATACTCCAATTTGCTTCCAAAAAGTGTCCTCGATCTATGGACATCTCAACTCAACTCTCCTTTGCTCGATTTCGTTCGGAAATAGCCCCAAATCACCTATAATCAACATAGAACTTGTGTAGACATCCATATCGACAAAATTGGCAATACTAGCTCACATATGCATAAAGATCAATCAAAGACTATCGATATGAATCAATTACGATTAGAAAACGTGCCTAAAATATCACAATATTTCATGCTAACAGCGGTGAAGGCCAAAAACGGGGCTTTAATTTTTCTCTTTATAAATATTTGGACATGATGATAATAAATATTATTTTCTTGTTTGCTTATCGTATGATAAGTGTAATATCCGGAATTTTTATTCCGTTTAATTCTGAATCAAATCGGACTTCGAACCGTTGACGGTTTCCCATTCTATCTAGTATTTCTTTCTTCATAAATTTTATTATTTTATGTAGAATTTAATTCACATAAAATGATAAAATTATGTCAAGCTCTAATTCTTATAATTATTTATTATTTTATGTAGAATTTAATTCACATAAAATGATAGATTTATATCAAACCCTAGTTATTATAATTCTTTCGTATCGATGACTTTAGACGAGATCATGACAAGCTGTGACGAGATCATGACTAAGCTGAGACGACGCCATGACAAAGCCCGACAAATCTGTGACAAACTCATTCATGGGCCTGACAAGGCCATGACGAGTTTTGACAGATTTTTGACAAACAATTCAGCCCATCTTTCTTACAATTATTTCAGCCATCTTTCTTGTATTTTTCAGCCCACAGCAGCCCAACAATTCTCTCAGCCCACAGCAGCCCCAACAATTCTCGCAGCCCACAGCAGCCCCATCAATTCTCGCAGCCCACAGCAGCCCCAACAATCCTCGTGGCCTACAGCAGCCAGTGCCAGCGCCAGCCCATGAAGCACAACTCTTCTTCTTCCTTGCCATACGTAACGGCTGTGAGTGAATGAATACCCCTGTAACCGCTCCTGGATTAGCGCAGAAAGAAAAGTGACAGCCCATCCGTGACGTCCTCTCTTCTGTCCACCTCCAGCCTTGTGGTGTAGCGGACTTCAAGCAGACAGATGCCCAGCCTCGCACCTCTGTCATTCCTCCCTCATTGTCAACACCCTCGACCCGGAACTCTACCCTCACACGCAGCAGCAGCGGACTAGCCCTAGTCGCGTCTACGCTTGGCCTGCAGTGCCGCAGGTACGCCTCATGGATCCGTGGGCATGCCTTCCCTGCTGCAGTCGCACGCTTGGCCACAACAGCCTTCCGCCCTCTTCTTTTCCGTGCATTCGAGTCTCGGAATCGGGTAAGACTTGTACCCCTTACTACACTACATTTCAGTCCACCTTTCCCTTGTCTAACGTGTACTAGTTCCGTTTTTAAACCTACTCAGAACAAGCATAAGTGAGCTGTACAGATTCAAGCGTTTTCCTGAGTTTTCGAAAGTGACAAACAGTCAACTTCGGGTCCGGATTTGGGTAAGTTAGACTTCTTCTTTTTGGCTGGTTTTCGGATATGTCATAGACAGTAGTACATAGTATAACATACTAAAATTAGGAAAGAATCGGAGTTACGGTTTGAGAGTTATTGTGTTCCAAAGTTGACGCCTCATGCAGTTTTTATATATGTGCTGAGTGTTGGGGAAAACAGCAAGTGATGCTGTTTTGTGAGATGGTTTTGAGTAAGCTCTTGATCTCCGTTGGGCTTGAATTTTGGATATGATATGATTGACATATTGTTGTAGAACATATTAAAATTTGAGAGGAATCCAGCGAGTGGTTTGGGATTTATGATTTTTCAAAGATGGAGTCGTAAGCAGTTTTTCTGTTGTGCTGAAATTCGGTTTTGTGAGATAGTTTTAAATAGGATTTTGATCTCCTTTGCGGCTGAATTTTGGATATATTATAGATAAGATTTGATAGTAGAACATATCAAAATTTGGGATAAATCCAGCGAGTAGTTTAGGAGTTATGATTTTTCAAAGTTAAGACAGTGTGTTGTTTGTTAAGTGTTGTAACCAACTTTAGAAATTTTTGTAGAAGTGATGCTTTAACAGTTGTAAGAAATTCTTTCTCCTATTAGTAGATTGGATATCATAGATGATCTAGATAATTATTTCGGAATTTTTATAAGTTTATTCGAGTTTTATATTTGAAGCCGAAGTTGGATCTTAATGACCTTTCGGAAAATAAGAAGAATGTGTAAATTGCCAGTTTGTAACCAAACTCATCTTTATGAGTTAGAATATGACATTTTAGTCTCAAATAAGAGTTTAGACATAAATTATGGAATTTTTAGAAGTTTCGGGACCAAGGGTAAAATAGTCATTTTTCCACAAATTAATATTGTAATCAATTCCGTTCTATTAAGACCTACTATCTTAGAAGTCTTAGACTTCTAAGCACCTAGAAAGTGTGCTGACACACTTGCCTCTTTTGACAGGCCACTGAATTCCTACTGTACAGATCGATTTGCGAATTAGAAAGTCGAGATCTGATTCAGGTAAGTCCACGGACTTACTTAACTGGCTTCTTATATGAGTGTAATGTGTATGAGTGGTGTTTGTTAGTTATGATAAACAACGAAACCGGATTAGTCCGACTTTATTATTTACGTAATTGACTCAAGTGTATGATATCGGGTCGTGACATCATCTGCCTAGCTCTTGCGAGAGTCTAGGAGGTTCCCTGCGACCAGCCCATTTTGGTAGATGGTCAGATGCATTAGTACCATTCCGCGTTGGTAAACGGGGACAGGGGTGAGGTTAGGGAATCCCTCGTGTCACAAAATAAGTATCATTAGTAATGACCTATCACCTAATTAAAGATAATAAAAGGATTGAGTGTTGCATGTTGATTGTGTATGATGTGTGATTGTGCTTTTACCTTTATACTTATGCATAGTATGTTAGCTAACAGTTTTATACCGCTTGTAGATGCCTTGCAGGTTAAGACAGTTGTAGAGAGATCCGGAGGGAATGGTCTACCGGGTCCACGTACTCATTTAGTTGGGGACGAGGTTGTCTTATATACTTCATATGCGTCGTTTTAGTACCTTTGATTTGTAAGGCTGATACATATTTTTCATGTATATATTGTTTAAAGTTTTCAAATGTTTTTAATACTTTTGTGCCTTGTTGTAAGATCCTAGTAAAATTGTTATCAAACTAAGGCCGGGACCCATTGTGAGGTCCTAACCAGTAGCTCCCCGAGTTCTTAGAATTTGGGGTGTTACAATATGGTATCAGAGCTCTAGGTTGGCAACAATAGCACTTGAAATCTTCTGAAAGACCGAATGTATAAAATAACTAGAACCCGAAAGGGGTCTAAAATTTTCAAAACGGATTTCTGTTTTTACACACACGCATAGTCGGGTTGTTGGGTTAGTAGTACGTCGGACCACCATCGCTCTCCGTGGATCTCTACAACTTGGATCAATAGGAGTTAGTATATAGACTTTTTATGATGTTTCTTATTATATGTTATATACATGTATATGCTTAGTTTGTTAGTATCCTAAAGGATATTTTATATCCTTTAGTTGTGATATCTTGAAGCGATTATCGCCTCATGATAAATCGGTAGCAGACTTGAAGAGTGCTCGACACGAGACAAAGGACTCGGACCTTGAATCAAGTATTATACTCGGGTGGGCGTCCTAGTAACCCTTGTTAACCATCCAAAGAACTAATAGGCGAAGAAGTAAAGATGTGGAGATAATTTTGACCATAAGTACAATCAAATGAAGAAGAATTCCCGAGTCAACTCAGATTAAAGAAATAGAAGGTCATACAAGGGACTTGGTTGTATGAAGTCGAGAGATGAATTATAAGAACCATGCAAGATACTACAAGAGTGCGGAGTAGAGATAACAATATTGGAACGAGACATGTAGAATTGAGTACAACCAAGATTGCGGAATCAAGGACATTACCATTGAGGCGGATGCCCCATAGACCATTATGGGCATTAGAAACCAGAAGAGACAGAGTGTCAATCTGGGTGTGATAATCTAAGGTGCATGGAATGAAGACCTACAAATGATTGTAAAAGCGAAAAGGCAAACCCCACAAATGTGGAGAGGTTTTGACCTCCTCGAAGATATAAGAAGTCGATATTACCACCAACACCAGTGAAGAAATCTGTATGAGAGAACGGCCTTGCTAGACTCGAGAGTCCAGGGTAACCCGAATTATCACGGGACCTAAGACATCAACACAGATGGTCCATGCAAGATAAACCGCAAGTGGATGAAAGTTAAGGTCATGAGAGTTGTGTAGACTTGCTTACAAGCTATAGTGGAAACCCTAGAAAAGACCATTGATGTCAGATGGACGACACAATCGGACTAGAGAAATGGAGCTAGCCCATAAGAAGCGGAAGGATGGAAGGTAGAACGAACTAAAGAAGTATAAAAGGATTGTTGTGAGCAACTGTTTACCTACTAGCGAAGAAAATTTTGACATATCACAATTAACACGGAATGGAGACTTACAACTTAATGTAATAGCTAAAAGGTAGACTTCACAAGCCTGGAGACGTTTTGTCTTATTCAAAGATAAGAATTTTAAGAGGAATCACAACGCCAATATCGAAAGGATTGAAGCCCGGTAACATAGTCAACAGAGATCTGGAAGGAAATATTACAAACAACGCCGATTAAGCAACCTGTGCTTGTGAGAATCGTGTGGTGGACTCAAGAGTCCAGGGTAACCCCCGACTATAACAGAACATAGGTCATCAACACAGGCGGCCCCTGTAAAGGGACTACAATTGGGAGGTAACTAAAAGTCATCGGAACTACAAGACGCTTACCATCTATCGTGGAGTGTTAGGACGACTTTTGACGTCAGGCGGATGGCACTGTGAGACTTGAGAAAGAGAGTTGTCCCAAAGGAAGCAGAAGAGTGAAAGATAAGACGAACTAAAGAAGGATAAAAGGATTCATCTAGTAGGTGATGTGCACCAAAAGTTTAATACCAGTAGAGGTATGAAATGGAGATATGTCAATTATAGACTGACCGACGTCAGTTGAGGATGTGCAAGTGTTGTTTGGTATTGACGAGTTATGTACCGTTAAGAAAAGATAATTGCGACTGTGGATTTATAGGGTAGTTTTACCTACCCCTGGGAAGATTTCCTCAAATATGCAACAACAATCTTCTTAGACAACTAAAGGTATAGAGGATCGTGTTAGAGGTTACTTCTTGGTTGGTTAAGATCAAGCTCAGGTCGAGTTTGGTAGTTTGGATCCGTACTAAGAGAATTAAGAAAGTAAACGGAAGAAGTTGTTCTCCAATCGTTATTTTGTTTCATTAAGGCAACTAAGGAAGGTACTTGGTACTTCATCTCGTTAAGACTTATGGTATAATTGGAAGAAAGAGTTTGAGGTTAATCACTTGGGACTCACAGGAAATGTCCTTATGATTAATGAGTGACGACAAAATTATTAGAGTAGCACAACGGAAGTGTGGTGGGTCCTAACCCACAGAGCTGAAGTTTAAGATGATGATAGTTGGTGAAACGCATTTTGCTTGGAAGGAACATGAGATAGGCTAGGTGGAGTTACTAAAAATGTTGTACGGAAACTTATGTGCATGTAGAGGTAATAGAAGGAGACTGGTACCCTATTATGGATCCGAGTGAAGAGTGACGGCTTTGCTACATGTTGCCAGACAAGTAGTTTTGGAATTTCATACTAATGGAATACTCTAGAGTGAGTTTTCGGGATGGATTAGGAAAGAATTAATGATGTAATAAAAGTATTGTGCATGTCCTGCACTAGAAAGCTCCAAGTGAGTAACTACCATCCTGAGTCGAAGATACATAAGAAAGAGAAGCGACAGGAGCATACTTGCAACCTAGTAACAGTGCTTAAAGAAAGCATAATCTCGGAGTAGATTTTATGTGTAATATTATGTCAAAACAAAGCCTAGTTGCGTTTTGAGTTAGGGGGATACTATCGGGCTGGTAACAATGGTGGATAAAAGAGCGCACTGCTGATGATATGTTAACATTTATTGAGTAGTTATTAACAAATACCGGTGATATGAGATCACTTTGTGTCTAATACCGTCATTTCGGACTTATTCTATTTCATTTAAGATCTTAGAAAATGTGTGAGAAGCCTAAGTTTGAGCAAACGATATATTAGAGATCTATAAATAATATAATAAAGCCAAGTGAACAAAGAGGATGACCACTAGATTTGATTTTTAGTTGTCTTGAGTATTAGACCTGAAAAGGGTAAGGGTGGCAATTCCGTACCTGATGAACATGATGACTTAGTAATATTAAAAGACAAGACCATGTGGGTCGTGATACGAAGAGCATTGAGCACTTGGTAAGTGTTGGTGGATGTCCAAAACCTTTGACCTGAGTGTGTAGTCAGAACCTTTTCAGAAGGCCAGAAGCAAGTGGTCATAACGAAAGGGAAGAAAGTTGAATAGATTAGAGTCCGTAGGGTCATCAAAGGATCTGGAAGTGAGTTGTGTAAGGCAACCATTTGAAGTTTTAAAGCGGTTTAGAAGTTACTGATGGACTAGTATTCCTCACCCTATTGGAGAGTGTAGCTTCAGTTTTCCACGGAGACTAAGTTTGGGAACTGAGTTTGAGAATTTCAGTTGGAGTCATACATACCAGACACGAGTTAGGTCTTCAGATTAGAGGATCAGACAATTGAGCCGGATGATACCGGTGAGATATCCAGTAACCACTCTAGAACGTGGTAGCAAACGCTTGTGATCTAAGTACCTGAAAAGATTTCAGATTCAGTGGTTTTATGAAAAGTTGAAAAGGATACCTAAGATATGAGGGATAGTAAGAGACGTAACCTTTCAAAGACCTATGTAGCGATAGTTGTAACCTCGAGAGTGACGAGTTAGGGTTTGACCTTGTATGTGTGATATTGTTTGACTGCTTGTTTATTTCATGATTGAGTATTTAGTCAGTGATGTGTTCTTTTGGTAACCTTGATGTGCGGGATACTTAGATGTGGAAACGACGAGACTTTTGTATAGCGATCAAACACACCCATTCGGTGCCTTAAAGGCCGATCAGGATTGTCTTACCCTAAGTTTCGGGACGAAACTTATTTTGAGGGGGATCTGATGTAACGACCAAATTTTTCGTTACGTTTTGATAGGGTTACAGGAGTTTAAAAAACAAAATTAAAATTTAGTGAGACTAGGATATACAAGTTTATTTATGGAAGTTGTTTAATTAAGTACCTTGTTCTAAGTTTCGGGACGAAACTTATTTTAAGGGGGTACTGATGTAATATCCAAAATTTTTATTCCGTTTAATTCTGAATCAAATCGGACTTCGAACCGTTGACGGTTTCCCATTCTATCTAGTATTTCTTTCTTCATAAATTTTATTATTTTATGTAGAATTGAATTCACATAAAATGATAAAATTATATCAAGCTCTAATTCTTATAATTATTTATTATTTTATGTAGAATTTAATTCACATAAAATGATAGATTTATATCAAACCCTAGTTATTATAATTCTTTCGTATGGATGACTTTAGACGAGATCATGACAAGTTGTGACGAGATCATGACTAAGCTGAGACGACGCCATGACAAAGCCCGACAAATCTGTGACAAACTCATTCATGGGCCTAACAAGGCCATGACGAGTTTTGACAGATTTTTGACAAACAATTCAGCCCATCTTTCTTACAATTATTTCAGCCATCTTTCTTGTATTTTTCAGCCCACAGCAGCCCAACAATTCTCGCAGCCCACAGCAGCCCCAACAATTTTCGCAGCCCACAGCAGCCCCAACAATCCTCGTAGCCTACAGCAGCCAGTGCCAGCGCCAGCCCATGAAGCACAACTCTTCTTCTTCCTTGCCATACGTAACGGCTGTGAGTGAATGAATACCCCTATAACCGCTCCTGGATTAGCGCAGAAAGAAAAGTGACAGCCCAGCCGTGACGTCCTCTCTTCTGTCCACCTCCAGCCTTGCGGTGTAGCGGACTTCAAGCAGACAGATGCCCAGCCTCGCACCTCTGTCATTCCTCCCTCATTGTCAACACCCTCGACCCGGAACTCTACCCTCACACGCAGCAGCAGCGGACTAGCCCTAGTCGCGTCTACGCTTGGCCTGCAGTGCCACAGGTACGCCTCATGGATCCGTGGGCATGCCTTCCCTACTGCAGTCGCACACTTGGCCACAACAGCCTTCCGCCCTCTTCTTTTCCGTGCATTCGAGTCTCGGAATCGGGTAAGACTTGTACACCTTGCTACACTACATTTCAGTCCACCTTTCCCTTGCCTAACATGTACTAGTTCCGTTTTTAAACCTACTCAGAACAAGCATAAGTGAGCTGTACAGATTCAAGCGTTTTCCTGAGTTTTCGGAAGTGACAAACAGTCAACTTCGGGTCCAGATTTGGGTAAGTTAGACTTTTTATTTTTGGCTGATTTTCGGATATGTCATAGAAAGTAGTACATAGTATAACATACTAAAATTTGGGAAGAATCGGAGTTACGGTTTGAGAGTTATTGTGTTCCAAAGTTGACGCCTCATGCAGTTTTTATATATGTGCTGAGTGTTGGGGAATACAGCAAGTGATGTTGTTTTGTGAGATGGTTTTGAATAAGCTCTTGATCTCCGTTGGGCTTGAATTTTTCATATGATATGATTGACATATTTTTGTAGAACATATTAAAATTTGAGAGGAATCCAGCAAGTGGTTTGGGATTTATGATTTTTCAAAGATGGAGTCGTAAGCAGTCTTCTGTTGTGCTGAAATTCGGTTTTGTGAGATAGTTTTAAATAGGATTTTGATCTCCTTTGCGGCTGAATTTTGGATATATTATAGATAAGATTTTATAGTAGAACATATCAAAATTTGGGATAAATTCAGCGAGTAGTTTAGGAGTTATGATTTTTCAAAGTTAAGACAGTGTGTTGTTTGTTAAGTGTTGTAACCAACTTTAGAAATTTTTGTAGAAGTGATACTTTAACAGTTTTAAGAAATTCTTTCTCCTATGAGTAGATTGGATATCATAGATTATCTAGATAATTATTTCAGAATTTTTATAAGATTATTCGAGTTTTATATTTGAAGCCGAAGTTGGATCTTAATGACCTTTCGGAAAATAAGAAGAATGTGTAAATTGCCAGTTTGTAACCAAACTCATCTTTATGAGTTAGAATATGACATTTTAGTCTCAAATAAGAGTTTAGAAATAAATTATGGAATTTTTAGAAGTTTCGAGACCAAGGGTAAAATAGTCATTTTTCCACAAATTAATACTGTAATCAATTCCTTTCTATTAAGACCTACTATCTTAGAAGTCTTAGACTTCTAATCACCTAGAAAGTGAGCTGACACACTTGCCTCATTTGACAGGCCACTGAATTCCTACTGTACAGATCGATTTGCGAATTAGAAAGTCGAGATCTGATTTAGGTAAGTCCACGGACTTACTTAGTTGGCTTCTTGTATGAGTGTAATGTGTATGAGTGGTGTTTGTTAGTTATGATAAACAACAAAACCGGATTAGGCCGACTTTATTATTTACGTAATTGACTCAAGTGTATGATAACGGGTCGTGACATCATCTGCCTAGCACTTGCGAGAGTCTAGGAGGTTCCCTGCGACCAGCCCAGTCCGGTAGACGGTCAGATGCATTAGTACCATTCCGCGTTGGTAAACGGGGACAGGGGCGAGGTTTGGGAATCCCTCGTGTCACAAAATAAGTATCATTAGTAATGACCTATCACCTAATTAAAGATAATAAAAGGATTGAATGTTGCATGTTGATTGTGTATGATGTGTGATTGTGCTTTTACCTCTATACTTATGCATAGAATGTTAGCTAACGGTTTTATACCGCTTGTAGATGTCTTGTAGGTTAGGACAGTTGTAGAGAGATCCGGAGGGAATGGTCAGCCGGGTCCACGTAATCATTTAGTTGGGGACGAGGTTGTCTTATATACTTCATATGCGTCGTTTTAGTACCTTTGATTTGTAAGGCTGATACATATTTTTCATGTATATATTGTTTAAAGTTTTCAAATGTTTTTAATACTTTTGTGCCTTGTTGTAAGATCCTAGTAAAATTGTTGTAAAAACCTTATATTTTAAAAAATATCATAATATTAATAGTTGATTAAATTTGTTCAATTAAAGTATTCTTGTCTTCAAAATTTATAATATAAAATTATTGTAGTTTTTTCCCTATGTTTTTTTTATAAATTTAATATAAGAAACATTATTTTAGACAAAATAATAAGAAAGAAGGGTACCATCCGGAAAAGCCGAAACCTCAGGGGTACCAAGCGGAAACGTGAAAATCTTTGGACACCATCCGGAAAAGCCAAAAACTCAGGGGTACCAAACGGAAACGTGAAAAACTTTGGGCACCATCCGGAAAAGCCAAAAACTCAGGGGCACCAAACGGAAAAATCCTTGTTTAAAGTTTTCAAATGTTTTTAATACTTTTGTGCCTTGTTGTAAGATCCTAGTAAAATTGTTGTCAAACTAAGGTCGGGACCCATTGTGAGGTCCTAACCAGTAGCTCCCCGAGTTCTTAGAATTTGGGGTGTTACAATAAGTTTAATTAACAAAATTTTATCGAAATAATTCTAATTGTAAGAATAACAAGCGTAATAAAAGATAATTGAGACCTCAACAATAGAAATAAAATTGGTAAGATAATGATCAAATTAAATTAAATATTACTTAATTTAATTATATAATATCAAAAAAAAATTATTGTTATATATGTTTAAAGAAAAATTGAATTAGAGTTTGTTAGGATCTTGAATTTGATTTAGAATTGTTTAGATATTAATTAAATAAATATTAGTGTGATGTGAATTAATGAATAGACTACACGTGCAAATTTGATGAGGTGATTGCACGAAACTGTGTCAAATATCAGTTCACGGGCTCCTTCAGCATATAAGATAGATATTAGTTTAATTCTTGTACCTTGTACGGGTGGAACTAATATAAATAATTTATTTTATTTTAAAAAGTTTTGGAACTAAAGTTTGTGCATTTTGATTTTATAAATACTCGAACATATATAAAATGTAGATATGATATCTAATTTATATAAAAGTTGTAGTTACAATGATATTAAAATTTAATCTAATTTAATCAAAGCTATTTTATTTATTTTTAGAAAAAAATAAATGAGATTACTATGAAGGTATAATATAACTTCGATCAAATGAAAGTAAGATATTTGTTAAATAAAGTTGTCTAATTATAAAAACTATATTTAATTTAAATAGAAGTTATTTTATTTTATTTTTATGGTAATAAAAATAAAATATAATTGTAATAAAATTTTATAATATATTTAATGATCTTTATATTATATATGTAATCTAAATAGAAGCAAGTTAATTAGATATGTCAGACAAATATATTTTTGGACTTCAATTCTGACAAGATGAAATTCGATATGTCAGAAATATATTTTTGGACTCATTATTCTCCCTGCATATATATTATATAGCTTTCTATTTGTGCTACATATATTTGATGAGAAAGGGTGAATTGATTGTGAAATGTAGTTATGCTCTTGCCGGTGACATGCTTAAACATATCGCTGTTGGTGTCGCCTGTGAAAATATATGCAGAGTTTGAATATATGCCTGTGAAAATCCATTTTTAATGCTAAGAAACGAATGCGTACAGGTACATGCAGCCCGGCCCATGTTGCCCTTGTGCTTCATATACTATACTTCATTTAAGGTGACTCATGTATCTCAATTACTATCTGTACCACACGTTACATGCTAAACGTGTCACATTTACGTCTACGCATCCGGACGCGAAGCGTTAAGGTCAATTATGTGTACGTGTCTAACATGCGTAGGCGTAAACGCTTGTTTTTTTTAAAAAAATATTTATTTGAGCGCCGGCTCTTGTCGTCTGTGCTCAAAACCTAGGTTTTATTATAATTCTTTTAAAAAATTTTAAAAAAAAACGTTTACGACAGCTCCACAGTACGTAGTCGGACAAGTGGTATAAATAACATGTTTCATGTGGTACACTGGTACAAACAGGCCCGGCTCAACAAAATTGGTGGCCCAGTCCAACTACAATATAAATATGTATAGAGACAATGATACTCAATAAGCATACTCCCTATCAACTGGGCTACAAATTCATTGAAACTAATACCGTTTTTCTGCATTATGAGGCCTCAAATATCTGAGGCCCTGTTCATGAGAACAGATTACACCGACTCCGAGCCGGGTATGGGTACAAATAGCAATAACCTGAGGTATTGGACTCTCTCCGTGTTACATTCTTATACTCATCCAAAATTTTATTTTATTGTCGCTGTAAAATGTGGCCTATATGTACATATAAAGAGATTAATTAATGTGACCATACGCCAACCTAACATACCCCCTTGCTAAATTGTTTAGACCGTTGGGTTATAATTTTAGAAGTATTTATTTATTTTACAAAATTTAGAGAAGGTGAAAATAAAACTTATAAATCTAATGCTTGACAACGGATAAAGTATATTGGGCTAATTTAATTAAAAGAACTTTTTTGAGTTTTAGGTTTAGTAACTAGGCCTTTTGGTTTTTAATAGGTAAATATTGCCCTCTCTAATTTTTTTTTTCCGTGAAACTCCAACCCACATTCTCCCTTCTCTTGTTTTCTTTTTTCCGAATGCCGTTCTTCTTCTCTGTCTTCTCTTCCCACCTATCTAAAATCTTCTCCTTCTCTCTCCTCTTTTTTTCTCCTTCTCTTTCCCGTTCCACATTCCAAATCTCAGTGACTCGTCTAAAGATGGATAGTCGTCGCTCTGACTCGTCCCAGGTTGCAAGAGTAACGCGAGAAGAGTTACTGACGGCGTTGACGGAACTCTTTGGTTTTCGCTCGGACTCATTCCAGATCTCAATTACTCGTCTGAAGATGGAGTAGACGGAACTCTCTACAAGAGATGGTGTTATGGCCCGGCCCAACTATTTATCCTCGCAAGTCGAAACTATTGGAGTATTGGAGTCTCAACTGACTTGGGTCTTATTTGTACATCTCCACCTCACACTCTTCTGTGTATTATAGCTTCAATGGCGACTACCTGGGGTTTGGTGCTGTCACGGCCGGTAACCTTTGTAGCAGGGAACCCTAAGAAACTGGAAGAAATGAAAGTCATTTTAGGGCACTCTATTTCCTTTCAGTCGCTTAAGCTCGATCATAAGCTTCCCTCTTTCAAATTTGCTTTTCTTTTTGCTTCTACCGCCTCTTCGAAATTCATTGCTGAAATTTGACCTAATTCATTTCTTTTGATTGGTTACAATGCCAGAATTACAAGGTGAGCCATAAAATATCTCCAAGAAAAAGGCTCGTTTGGCTACTACACAGGTATTTGGAATGAATGGTGTTGCTTGTTTGTATTTGGAATGAATGTTGGTTTTGATTGATCTTCTTCATGTTGAAGGCTAAATCTATATTTTCCTTCTTTCTAATTGTTGAAGGTCATACCAAAATGAGATATAAGTGAGATCTTTGCACAATATATCGAAAATTTTGTGATATTCTTTTTCTAACTTATCTTTGCACATATACATCAAGTGACATCGTCAATACTTTCCAGTAGCAGGAAATTCCCATTAGTTTCGCGCAATCTGGACTCGAAAGTGGTGCTTTTGATGGGTCTCTATATATAACATCTCAGGAGCAAGAGTTATCATGTTTTGAGATTTTTAGCTTCTGGTATGAGAAATTCTGGTATGAAATTATTGTATAAAATTTTTGGTATGTAAATTTCTGATATGTAAATCTGGTACGAATTTATGTTATGAAAAAGTTCTGATATGTAAATCTGGTATGTAAATTTCTGGCATGAAAATTCTGGTATGAAAAATTTTGGTATGAAAAATTTATTCTACAAAATAAAAAAATAAAATAATAAAGAAAATAAAAAAAGAAACATCAATTATTCTTTTTTTTTAAATAGAGGGGTTAATTATTTGAAAGATTTTGGTCTACTATGCTGTATTTGGTTTTTGCCCCCATATTTTTTACCACTTTCATTTAATGGTAGGTAAAAATAATTAACCCTTCTATTAAAAGAAAAAGAATAATTGATGTTTGCTATGTAAGTTTTTTTTTTACTGAATTTATTTTTTATTTTATTTTCTTGCCCTTTTATTTTCTTTATATTATTTTCTTTTTTATTTTCTGAAATAAATTTATCATATCAGAAATTTTATCATACCAGAAATTTTATCATACCAGAATTTTTATCATACTAGAATTTTTATCATACTAGAAATTTTATCATACCAGAAATTTATCATACCAGAATTTTATCATACCACAATTTTATCATATCAGAATTTTATCATACCAGAAGTTTTATCATACTAGAAATTTTATCATACCAGAAATTTTGTCATACCAGAAATTTTTCATACCAGAAATTTTATCATTCCAGAAATTTTTCATACCAAAATTTTCTAGTACGAAAATTCTGGTATGAGTTTTCTGGTATGAAATTCAAGCCAGGAAACTCTACCAGAATTTTATGATATGAGTTTGCAGCCAAACATACTAAAAATAATGGAAAATAAAACTGGAGTAGTCTCAAGCCACTTGCCTGCAATTACTGCAGCGATTGCCATCGCCACCGTGGAAATTAACATCCCTGATGCAATTCTTTGGAGCACCATTATACTAGCTCTTTGCTTGGATTATGTGAAGACACAATGTTATGCTCTACACTAAGGTTCATGAAACTGAATACTTTTATTTTACTGTATTTTGATTTGTTTGAGACAACAAATGAATTACAACACCTGAATACTTTTTCTTATAGTAGAGACTATCGTAAATTCAGTATAGACTATACTTCCTTAAACAAAAATACTATTGCCATGGCAGCTGGAAAGAAAAAACAAGAAAAGTTAATATGAATAACAATCAAAGATATGACAAACATAAGCAAATTAATTAGAGGCTTACGGATTCACCATGGCTCCTTCCTCACATCAACATATTGAAGATACATCAGTTAAGCTATTATAAGTTCAGTATACACTAGAACCAACTGAAATATATATAAATAGCTGACAATTTTCATACAGAACATCAAATGTAAGTGTTGATAGTCAAGTAATATAACCATAAACAGTTCAAGTTTGATCTTATCAAAAGACTACAAGTCTCACTAAAAAAAGGTATAAATGAAAAGGAAATCTGCTATGGATTAGAACCCTCTGCTTTATTGTTTAATGTATTTCTGACAGTTCAAGTTTGAAGTCACAAGTTGAAGCAATGATTTCTTCTTTCCCGTACTCAAATCTCTAGCAAAAGCTTCTCCACCTAGATCGGTTAATTGGATATTTCTAACATACAAACAACTACAATCTGGTATATATATTTTCTGCCTTCTGGTATACAAATTTCTGGCATCTTCACAGTTCTTCTGCTCAAATCAATATTGCAATAATCTTGCTTAATACGCACTGAGCTGCTCATTGGTTGAAATCTATAAATAAACTAAAACAAAATAGAAGCTGCTTTCAGATCCCAAGCATTAAGAAAGATGGATTTCATAAGAATTTGCAGCCAAACATACTAAAAATAGTGAAAAATAAAACTGTTTGAGAAGTAAGAGTTAATAGTCTTTACAGGAAAGGGCAAAAGAGATCCCTATTTTTCTGTGAGACAAATTCCTGTGAAAGGAGAGGAAAATTCCAAACAGAACAGTGGCCACATAAAGCCCTAAAGCCACCCAAAGAGCTTTCCAATTGAAAGTGAAAGGCGCAAACAAAGCTAGTAAATTCATTGCATTCACGATACTCAAAGGAGCAACATCCATTACATTCCATTTCCTGTCATTTCTCATATCAGATCTAGATATAGATCTAGATCTCGTCTTCACGTAGGTCAATCACCGGCTCAAGCATTGATCCTCTTACTATGAGGACAATGCTTTCATCCTCGATTCACAAACAACAGCAACCAGAACCAATTAATGCCGAGTGAAACATTAACTGGCGGTTGATTAACCCCATTTTCTGGTTGAAACCGAGAGAACCGCCGAGACTGATTAAGAAGAAGAAGAGAGGGAGGGAGAAGAGGCAAAAATGAAAGCTTAAAGAAGAGGACATCGAAACTTGAAAGCCGAACAACATATCTGTTGAATATCTTCTCCTTGGCGATCGAAGAAGAAGAAAGGAAGGAGATGAGCTGCTTCAGAAGGCGTTGTTGCTCAGCTCCAAGGGAAGAAGAAGATTGCTCGTGTTGCTGTTTTCGTCTGTTGCTCGTGACTAGGGAAGAAATAAGTTAGGGTTATGGGGAAGGTGGGCTTTCAACAGTAAAAAAAGAAAAAAGAAAAAGGGTCTACTTACTAAACGGATTATATAAAGAGTCTAGTTACTCTACACAAAATTTAAAAAGGCCTACTTACTAAATTAACCCTCAATATTTTTACCTACAATTAAGTGAAAGTCGTAATAAAATAATGGGGTGCACTTACTAAATACAAAACTAAAAAAGGCCTACTTTGTCTAATTTTTTATATTTGAGATGATTTTATGGGTTTTTTAAATAAATATATATAAATCACAAGTTTAAAAATATATTTGATAATAACATGATAAAATTATAATATTAATTATTTATTCGTCGGAGTTTTAAAGATAAATCGCATAAGGAGCGGGCATTAAATATAATGTATTTTTTTTTGGGAGAATTTGATATACTAGGCCTTTTTGAGAATATGATTTAGTAAATGTACCCCATAATTTTTTACCACTTTCATTAAATGGTAGGTAAAAATAATTAACTCTTTTATTTTAATAAAAAAAGAATAATAGACATTAGTTAGTGTTAAGTTGTAATTACTATTACTGAATTTGTTTATTTATTTTTTTTTTTCTTTTTTATTTTTAATATTTCCTGGAATAAATTTCTGGTATGAAATTTTTCATACCAAAATTTTTCATACCAGAATTTTACAT
>BSUD01000008.1:99654943-99687373 GCA_033239045.1 Fagopyrum esculentum | reverse complement strand
TATTTTTTTTTTTCTTTTTTATTTTTAATATTTCCTGGAATAAATTTCTGGTATGAAATTTTTCATACCAAAATTTTTCATACCAGAATTTTACATACCAGAATTTAAATACCATAATTTTATATACCAGAATTACATACCAGAATTTTACACACTAGAATTTTCCATACCAGAATTTTATCATACCAGAATTTTATAATACCAGAATTTTTCACAATACCAGAATTTCTACATACCGGAAATTCAACATACTAGAAATTCAACATACCAGAAATTCATTTCCGAATTTGGTTTTTTATTTTATTTTATTATTTTTTTACTTTTTTTTTTTCTATAATGAACATACTAGAATTTCTACATACCAGAATTTCTACATCTACATACTAGACATTCTACATACAAGACATTCTACATACAAGAAATTCTAAATACCAGAATTTCTATTTACCAATTCTACATACCAGAAACTTACATACCAAAACAAATATCTATTCAAATCCAATAAATGTCCTTTACTGCTTCATCATGATGCTTCATCCTGGTATCCAATTGTCGGAATCACACTCGTGTCCTCTCTCGCCGATTTGGTTTTCGTATGGTGTGTTGGGGCACATCTGTTGATTCCCTCCCTCGCACCACCACCGCTCCCGCCGGATCCGCATTTCTGAATTATTTATACAAGCTAATGACACATTCAAATAATCAAATATGTAGGTTGAAAAATGTAAAATAATGGCGCATAACATACAAGACTTGTGGTTCGTGGTTGCAATATTGCAAGTACATGCATCCATGTCGTCCTGCATTATCCAGCCGGGTTTGAATTTCTTCAAAATCTCAACCATCAAAATCCAACGCCAATGTTTCCATCTCTTTCATTTTCATCGATTCCATTTCGAGCTTGGAACCAAAATCACATGAAGGCAAAGAGCCATTTCAAATCCTTCTCAAAATTGCCTTCAGATTTCGAAACCCTAAGTTAATCAAACAAGAATAGAACCGGCGATCATCAAACCATTGTTTGATTGGGATATTGATCCAAATTTCCCTTGAAACTGCTGTTCATATACAAGGTAAGATTATGAGGAATATTAATATGAAACTGCTGTTCATATACAAGGTAAGAACTAAGAACCCATATGTTGTCCTATACTTTATTTTAAGTAATAATAGAACGGCACCCTTCGAGTAAACGCTTGCCCTAAAAATATAGCTTTCATTACATTAAACAAAACAGAAAATTTTCAACACCATCAAGTGGTTATTGACTTACTACAGCTAACTGCAGAATTTCTAGTTCAGCATACAAACGATCAAAGTGACAGCTTTTTTTAAACAACATCAATCTACAATAATTCTTCTACATGGCAGAGCAAGAAAATATGTTACATTTGAAGAATCCACACATAAGTTGAGAAACACGAACCCATACCTCAAGATAATGAACCGCTTCCGAAGCCAAAGCAACTGTGGCAGCTGCTAAACCAATCAATCCACCCTAATCAAACAAGTACAAATAACTCAACAAACAAACCAAACATTGGCATTGTAGCAATGAATTTCGAAATCCCCGATAGCAAGAGATATTCCCAAAGCAAATGCCCAGCGAAAAAGAGAGCATAATTCTGAACCTTTCGTTGATTTGCTTGAGGGGAATTGGTAAACTCATCAGCCAACAATTTGATCACAGCTCTTATCTTCTCATGATCTCCCTGTGCAACCAAACTCTTCACTATTCCTTCAACCTGGAAACATCCAAGGAAACGGCAAAATCACCAAACTAAAATAGAATGAAACCGAAAAATTCAGTAAAGTCCTCCACAGACCTCAAGAGCAACGTTCTTCCTCTTCTCGTAGAGCTTGTCGGAGAGATTCCGAATAACCGAGGTAGGTACACTGTTCTAAAAATCAACGATTGAATTCGAAGTCAAAATCGCACATAATTATACGGATTTTTTAGGGTTTTCATCAATTTCACAACTTCGTATAAACTCTTCCTCCAAATCACAAGAGAAGCAGAAGCAAACCGAATCGTATTCTAAGTCAATCAATCGCCGATTTTACCGGACAAAACGGCATCGACATTTGCTTTGTATCTGCAAGAAAGCCGGTGCATAAATATGAGAATCAACAAGTCATTCCCTTTCAGTAAGGGTCGATTACTGAAGGAGAACAATAGCGACTGGGGCCGGCGGTGAAGAAGGTCGAAGGTGAGGAAGGCTCAAGAGATGAATGAGAACAGAGGGAAAGTCTAAGGTGGGAGGTGAAGGCGAAGTGGTGGACGGCGAAACCAGAAGAGAGACGGTAGGTGAAACCCTGGAACGGTAAAAAAGCAAACGGGTATACTTACTTAATTAAAAAACCCTAAAAGCCTACTTAGTAAACATAAATCTTAAAAAAGCCTAGTTACCAAATTATCCTTTTTTTAAATTTATATTTTTTGTGGTTTGATTTGAAATAACAAAAGGGGTCCACTCATGATCCTTGTTGCCAACTAGTTAACAAATGTCATAAAAAATATCAAAATCTTAGCCTTTTGAATTCAATTGTCTTCAAATGTTAAATGAAAGCTGACTAAAACTATCGAATTGAGAACATTTATTTAACATTGAATGTCGCCACATAGGTTTATCTAGGTAACATTGGACATCCCGTTTGCTCCAAAATCGTGCAATGGCTCACAATATGCAGCTTGTGAATCTTCGTGAGCATCTTGGAGGAAGCATATAGCTTGAGTCGAAACGGCATATCCTTCTAGATAATCTACCCTTTTAAGACAAACACACTTTCAAAGGAACCCATAAATCAACACTATCTATGAAACAAATGCCATCTTTGAATGTTCAATGTTGTAGAACCTTAGTGAAACAATATTGAACCTTGTTCTTCCAAACTTAAATGTTAGAATTTCATCCCTAAAGTCAACGAGAACACCTGTAGTGGCAAGGAAAGGTCGTTCAACAATCACAAGAACATTATATTCAAATTCAACATCAATTACAACAAAGTCTATGAGCAAACTAAAACGGTTGAGCATATTTTAAAACTCGATCAAAATTAGGCTCAACTCGCTTTTAAAGTAGGTGAATATGAGAATGTCAAAGCTCGGTATTCTATAAGAGTATTGTATAAGTCACGTTATTAGAACTCTGGTCGGAAAAAAAAAAACTTGCTTCGGACTTATTCGCTTGACTAAACAAGCTGAGTATGAGCACATAAAAATTAAATGCATCCGCCAACTTGTACTTATATATATATATATATATATATATATTGTAAAGGCCCAACAAGTGTGCCCAATATGCATGGGTGGTGACCATATAACATAGTAGGCCTTAAAAGCCCAACTCGGTCCCCTCCCTATCTTGCTATCTATGTTCTTTCTTGGGCTAATTTAGGAACACAACATATTGATTACATAACAATATAACATCGCATTTATTTGTTTTTTGGACCTAAAATTATGCATCTAACGTAATTACTATTTTTAAATTGTGCTTTCATTTCTTGAGATGGAATTTTTACCATTTTAAAGAAAATACTAATGAGCTGTTTGGTGTTAATGGCGTAAAAGAAAATAAAAGCGAACATAGTCAATTTTCATGTTGCTATTTTTTTTGGTAGGAAGGAATCTAACTCGATTTTTCTTATTTATTTTCAGGTTAAAAAATAAATTTAGAATTAACCGCAACTAATATAGAAAGCAGTAATAAACGAGAATGATAGAAAAAAAAAACTGTAACGGTTGCTAGTCGGGTTGATTGTTTTATGGATTCTGATGAAAGACTCGGGTTTTTTGGCTGAATTGAACGAACGGTTGGGGAGTCAAATAACATTGACTCTGATATTACTTTGATATTGGGTATTCGTCCGAGTAGATGGCCCGATCTTTTGACACATGAAACTCTATGGAAAGGGGAAAACAAAAGTGACACGAATAAAATAAAGGGAAAGATAGATCAAGGTTAAACCCTAAGAAACAACCTGGAAGCACACTACGGCGCAACGGAACGTAATGCACATCCATCGAAGCCCTGTAGAACTCTTTCCGCTACTCCACACACAATAGGCGTACGAAGACCCTAAAGCACCTAGAGGTTTGCTTGCAGCTAGTTGAAGCACCCTGTTATGACGTGAAAAGTAGAACACACTCAAACAAGTCCAAGTGAGACAAGTAAGACGTCTTTTACTCATGTTTGCTATTCATTTTGTGAAGACAACGGTAGACGCCGCAGAGGGGATAACACAACGTGTTTATCAATAACTGTATATATTTCTGGATGAAAAATAATGACCCTATATATAGGTAAGGATGGCGTCTAACGGAATCCTAGATCGACTAGTTGTGGGCCAAAATTAACCCGCTTTTCATCTAGAAAGATAAGATCTATCTCTATAGAAATAATAAAATAAGATCAATATCTATGGAAATAATAAAATAAGATCAATCTAGAAGATTAGATCTTCTAAAAATAGAATCTATTTTCTAATAAGATAAGATTTATCTTTAAGGAAATAAAATAAGATCAATCTTCTAGAAAGATTAGATGTTCTTAATAAAAATAGAATCTATCTTCTAATAAGATAAGATATGTCTTTAAGCCTCTCTAAATAGAAGACTTAAATTTATTATAAAAGAAATAAAAATTATTGTGTGGGGTGAAAATATAATGAAGGCCCAAGAAGTTATAACCCATAATTAAACAAGTCTTTCATGGGCTGAAAATAAAATAGAGTGGGTTGTTATTATTGATCAACACGCGAAGGATGGAGGGTCCATTTGCATTGTTGGTCTTCCTCTCTTGCTTGGATACGCACGTCCCTCATGCTTGGTTGAGTTTACGTACATTGTGGAACATGGTTGTTGGGATGGTCTTGTCTGTGGCTCTCGGTCCTTGTATTGTTGAGAAGGAAGAGGTCTTCTCATACGATCTTCTAACACTAGTATCATATATATTGATCCATCCTCTCTTCCTTCCGTTTACGTACTTGCATGGTAACGTTGGTTTCCATGCATACATGAGTTTTATTACCTTGCATTCTAGCTTCCTTGACTTCCATAGTTGTGGTCCTGAAGCTTTTGACTCTTCCTCTCCTCTTTTTTGGAGTGTTCTTCACTCCTTTCTATCTAGCTTTCTTGGTTATGGTCTTAAAACGTGTTAGGTTCGGAGATGCTCTTGCATCATACTAAGTGCTATGCACAGTCCAAGGGAATCAAGATAGAAGAATTTTAGAAATTGTTCTTGAGTTTCAAAGACATGTCTAAGAAAAGTTTCAATCTATTTTAATCAAGTTGTTGGCTGCTCAGGCAAATAGTGCGAAGTTGCAGTTGTAGTTAATTAGGTTTATGTTACCCTCTTAGAGCGGTGGTTGTCAAAGAATACGTACTTGCGAAGGTTAATTAATAGAAACTTGTTGACGGTAGTATTCATCATTATATTGTTTTGTGCAATTATGGCTATCATATATGAAAAATGATGTCTACAATACTTTATGTTTTTATCCTGAATGCAGGAGTATGTCTATATGAATGTGTAATAGGATAGACTATAATGTTTATCAACGTGTATGCGTAACAAATACATGTATATCATGACGCCTTTACGTGTAAAAGTATTCATGGTTAGTTGGAGGATAACGTATTTATCGATGCTTTACTGTGTTGATATAATCTCGGATACTTTGGGCTAAATATATTTCTCGACGCTTTCATGTGTAAATATTCGCAGGTATTTTGGGAACATTCTCGTCGCTTAAAGCGTCAAGATTTGTAAAGCCAGTGCTTCTTAAGCATTTGTAGACATATTCCTGGATATTTCGAGCCTGACGACATAACTAAGCGTCGAGAGATCTCGATGACAAAATACCGACGCTTCGCATAAGCGTCGAGAATGATTTTCTAGACGCTTTTAGACGTCTAGAAATGCTAAAAAGCGTCCATAATTATCTTTTTCTAGTAGTGAAAACATTAGAGAAAAATAAAAACCTGAAGCCCAATGAACTTAGTGGAAGAGACTATGTCAAATGTAGAGATCAAATGGGGAGAAGGTGGAGCTCGAATGAAGAGAGAAAATAGAATGAAAGGAGAGAGGCGGGGATGAAGCTATGAGAACATAATAAGAGACCGAGTGAAACTAAGGATGAAAAAGATGATGGTATATAAGGGTTTTCGTTTCGGGTCTCCTCTCATGGCGAGAGTGAAAGAGAGAGATGGATGAGTTGGTTGGGTGAGGGAACGTGAACAACCCTACCCTATTTTTTAGCTTGTTTTGTGTCGGTAGCAAATTGCCGAAACAACTGTCGCAACGTTATTTCAATAGCGACGGGAAATGATCTCCGTCTTTTCTTTTTTTTTATTGTTATCTCCGTATTGGGTACAAACGAAATGTAGGGAGAATTTTATCGTAAGATTAATTGACAATTAGACGAGTAATTCATAAAGCTTACCACTACATGCTAATTGGGACGTGTCCGAACGCACGTGTAGTGTGATATTATTCCATTAGAAAGAAAGAGACGAATAATTGGGCAGGTGACAAGATTTGATCCCATGTTGTTGGAATTTCATGTTTTTTTTGAAATGTATTATGTATATACATACAGTTATTCGAAAGGTTGCGAGTAGAGTAGTGATTGCCTCTTAGGAAGAGTCACAATTCATATAATATTAAGCAAAGGGTCAATGACGTAGAGCTATTTGTTTAAGCATGGGCATGCAAATCTAACTACGTGCTTCTTCCAAACGAGTCTTGGGCTAACTGATTAAGTAGGTACGTGGCATCAACCCCGACTCGATCATTCTTAAGGATCAGATTTCCCCCACGATTCTCTCTCTTGGGTACTATCAACTAATTAATGGATAAATAAAATACTAAGATAAAAGCTACAAAAAATGCAAGTTATTGAGTGACTTGCATTATCCAAGAAGAAACATTTCATGATACATAAATATTCATGGGTTCTAAAGATGACAAACCTTATGTGAATATTCTAAAACTGCGTTTGAGTTTATATTTCAAGCTCGTTAAAGTATTTGTCAAGGACTTTTGATTAATAAATACCTATGCATGAAGATTTAATTATATTATATTTTAGAATATTATGTCTCGTTAGTATATTAATCAAATATGTAATATAAAGATATTATTCTCACTAATCTAGTTAGAATATTATTTTATCTTAGGACTATACATATTTGGGTTAACCTCTTACTAGGGTAAATGCTTCACAACATATCTATACATCATTGAGAAGGCGAGATAAGGCTTAAGAGCTTGAGACATTCGAGGAGCTTTTCAAGGAGGAGGAGGAAAATATTTCCTTTGAGTTAACATAGGCGGACTTATTGAGGTTGTATCGCGTTAGGTTATCTAAATTTAAATAAGTGTAGTTTGAGTGATAACGTGTAACCAATATAAGTAATAAATAAACTTTTTAGAAGTATGACCTAACATAGTTAGGAAGAGAGTGACTTTTATCTCAAATTTCTAGTTTGTAATTCAGGTTTCTACTATACATAACTGTGTTAATCTGTTACGTTGAATTTGTTTCCGGTACAAGTGACTTTTTTACTAAGATGTCTCTAAGGTACGGGATGAGAAGGATTAAACTACTTCTAAAAAAGAACTTTTTGTCCTTTGGTACCTTTCGGGTGCTTTTAGGGAAAAGAAAATTCCAAAAGTAATTGGTTTCACCACAACAAAGACTATGTGAGAGATCATCAAACTCATGCATGAATGAAGTCATAATTAAAAGAACCATATAATATTTGCTCTTACATCTGAATTTCAAAGTCTAAAGATGAAGGATAGTGAGTCTGTCTCAAAGTACCATTCTACATTTCTTCCTACGGGTTAGGACCTCACAATGAGTCCTTACCCTATCCTGACAATAAATTTACCGGATCTTGCAACAAGCCACAAATAAAGATAAAACCGAAATAGATAAAAATGTCAAAAACCAATAACAAAGGACATGACTCTCAGCCGAGAACTACCATGTGCAATGTCAAAATGAAAAAGAAATCTGAAATAAAGAAACCAACATCCCGTCCTATAATGTACGGAAACCCGGTTGAACACTCCGTCCGGATCACTCGGCAACATCCCTATCCTGCAAGGCATTTACAACAATGGATAAAATTGTTAGCTAATATCCTACATATTAGAGTAACTGTAACACACACACACACACGACATTGCAATATAAACACTCATCATGCTTACACAAAAGTTTATTCATCATCCTGTATTATGTCATACACTTTATAATTAACTTAGGTTGTGACACAAGGATCTCCCGAACCTCGCCTTTGTCCCCGTATACCAACATGACTAGATCCGATGCACCTCCCCCGTGTACCTGTCTGGGCTAGTCGTAGAGAACCGTACAGTCTCATGTCAAAACTTGGCAGTGATGTCACCGCCCGGTGTACTTGGGCCGCATTACAATAAAGGTCGTCCTACTCAAGTTATTGTTACTAAACACTCAAGCAAACACCACTATCACAATCATGCTAACACGCAAAAGGTCATCTAAGTAAGCCCAAGGGGCTTAGCTGTATCTAGGTAATCTCAGCTAATCAACAACTCTCGAATCTGCATGAATACTCACTACCTGATATAAAGAACATGGATCAAACATCCATCCAAACTCTAGAAGTTTCTCACTTCTAAGTCATCAACGACTATCACAAGACTCGACCATCCGTTTCTAACTCTAGCATACATAACTGAGTTGTAGTTTAACATAAACATATTCAAAGGAAGGAGTCTTATACCTAGACTTGACTTCCAAGATGAAAACTCGAAACTAAAAGTTTCTGGAGAGATGATGCGGCCACAAGTAAAAGGGTGCGACCGTGGAATGGCAAGGCGCGACTGCGGACAGAAGGAGGCACGACCGCGGCTGAAAGAGAAGGTGTGACCGCAACGATGTGTAGGCGCGGTCGCAGGAGAAAACCAGAACGACTGTCCCGATCCTTGTTATGTGTAGAACAACTCCAAGACCCTCAGTGGTCTTTTTTGTTGCTTGTTGTTGTTGTTGTTGTAAAGGGTTAAAACAGATTTAAGGCATCCAATTTACATGTATGGAGTAAAGGATAAAGATTAAATAAGATCTTACCCTTCCTCCAACGTTCTTTAAGAAAGAACGATACTTGATTCTTTTTCATGTGAGTGGCAACGGAACCGATTGACTGCCTCCAATCCATTGATGTTGCTTTAAGAAGACAAAGGAAAATGTCGTTGTTGGTATCGCAAGACAAGGATGGAGAAAGGAGAAGAAGAAAGGAAGGAAGGAGTGAGAAGGGAAGAGGGGAACTTACGTGAATTGAAGAAGGCTGCTAGGGTTTCCAAAAGGCAGAAAAAGGATGCTGAGATATGTTTTAACAAGGATGATATTCATGTTTTACACGAAAGGAAAGAATCCAAAACAATTATAAGAGATAAGGTCACGATTTGACAGTTTATCGTGACCGCGGCCAAGATCCACCACAAGCGCGGCAACGCGAGGTGGCCGCGACCACGGGTGAGGTGATTGCTTCTAGTCGTTTCCTCTTTGACTCCAAAGAAGTCAAGGGTAGAATTGGGTCTCGGACCCGGATAGAGATCTAAAGTCCACGACTTCGGATCGGATTCCAAAAATAAATATTCCGGTCGTTACAAAAATCATTCCCATCTAGAAAACTATTTTAACATTATTGAATGGTTTGCCCGATAAGTTCAAATTTAGGAAAGACATTTTTTAAAAGAAGAAAATAAACAAGAGCATTGTAGAGTGTGTCGTGGGACGCGATATCAATGTTGGTTAGGAAATTTGGGCAAAGAGCGAGAATTAGATTTCTCTTAGGAACTGCTCTCAAAACTGCCTAAGTTGAGTAGAATTTTGGAAGAGTAAAATGAGGATAATGATGTTGAAATGGTGATTAATGATGTTAAGTTATACATTCTAACTAAATCTTTTAACAAGATTTACCACTAAGTAAAAGCCATCAATAGATTGGTCCAAAGATAGGAACAGGATGTCAAATGTTATGAATGCAAGGACAAAGGCCACTTCACAAGGAATTTGTACTAAAAAAGAGACTAGCAAGAAGGCAAAGAGAATGAACAAGAATTTGTCATTCATTGGAAAAGACTTCGAAAATAATGTTGGCATTGAGGTACCTCCCAAGAAACTATGCTTTGATGAGCATAAGAAGGTACTATAAATTGAGGTAAATAATGAACAAGTTCTTAATTCTCTACATAAATATAATAATGAAAGTCTAATTAAATTTATTGAAAGGCGTTGGATTGAGAATAACCTTATTCTTGAACAGTTGGTAACTGATGATGAGGGCATTTCGAGCTTAACCAAGGATAATTAAGATATGTTTATAATGGTTGAGTCCCTCGAACATAAAATCGACAAGGCTAACATCACTTGCTCTTCCTTACCCCTAGAATGTCTCAAATGTTATACTCTACAAGAAAGCCTTATATTTTAGGTAAAAGCTAGAACAGTTGTTAATAATTCCTTAATTATGTGAGGTTTTGAAGAAAAACGTTGAGCTTTTGGAGAAACTAGAGGTACCTAATAGACTAGATGCGCCTAGGAGGCTAGATGGTAGTATCCTTACGAAGGACCTTCAAAAGGAACATGAGGTTAGGAACCATAATGCCAAACTTAAAGAATTAACTTTCACTGCTATCATTAAGGCTAAGAAGGATTTTAAGGTGGCCTTTAGTCTTAAGTACCCTAGTTTAGGGTATACCGAAGAAGGGATGTTAGGAAAATCTAAGTCTAGCCCTATTGATAAGGATGTTAGTGAGTCACATCCTAGGGTGATTCAAGATCTTATTGAGAATAGTGTTTACCTTGAGAATAAGGTTTGATTTCAAGAGATCAATAAGAAATTATGGTACTTTGGGCAAATAGGACACTTGTTATATTTTCCACAAGCTCTTGGTACCAAATTCAAAACCGTTGACTTCAAAAGGTCAAGAGCTCCAAAGAAACTATCCTAGTAAGAGAGGGTCCGTTTGGGAAATGGTAGATTATTGGAGCTGAAGCTGAAACTGAAGCTGATAGGTAGATGAAACTGAAGTTGAAGCTGAATGAGTAACTGACGGAAGTAGCTTATTGACGAGATGATATTTTTTGATAAGCTTGGTTGGTGTTTGGGAGAACGAAGCTTATGAAAGCTGACGTAAACGTAAAATTACTAAAAAGGACATTCTTTCATATAACATTAATTTTAAATAAATTTAATAAAATAAACAACAAATTATAATTACCTTAATTTTTTTTATGTTTTAAGAGTTATGTAACAAAAAAATTATTTTTCAAAAAAATTTTAACGCAATTATAAAATTTCATTTACAAATAATTTTTTTTAATTTGATAGTTTTAAAATTTAATTTTCTGATAAATATCTTGTGCTTTATAGTTATATTTATCGTTATAGAAATACATTAAAAATATAAAACAATAATACTAAACATAAATTCACTAATAAATAATATAAATAAAATATTCTTTTTATTCACAAATACAAAATAAAATTTTGTGGCTTCAAAAAATTACTCGTAAAATAAAAGGATAAAAAGTTAAAGAAAGAAAAAAGAAAGATAAAAAAACCTAAAATAAAAATAAACCTTTACCAACACTTTGGGCAAAATTGGAACAATGTGCTCCCTTCATCTCCCAACATCTCCGTAATCTACCCATCGGTAGATGATGAAAATGTGCTCCCTTCATCTCCCTTCATCTCCCATCATCTCCCTCAATATTTGGTTCCCAAACATCAAGTTTGCATTTTCCTATCTCCCTTCATCTCCTTCATCTTCCTTCATCTAGCAAAATCAGCTTCCCAAACGGACCCAATATTAAACTGAGTAGATGGAATATTTGATGGAATTGTGGTAATAGTGACCATAACAAAATGGATTGTACTTATAACAAGAAAATGTGGCCTACTTATTATCTAACTAATGTGCAAGAACAATAGAAATATCATTATCTTGCACCTAGGCGATCTAAACTTAATTGGATCCAAAAGTTTTAGGTCCTTTTGCAGTTACTAGTGAAAAAGGACTTTCATAGAGCATATTATGGTACATTGATAGTGAATGATTGATACAAGTGATAAGAGACCCTCGTAACAAAATTTTGAGCTATATTTTAGCATGTCTACTTGAACGTTTTTATCTCTATCATTTAACTTCTTATAAGATAGGATTTAGTAGGATTATCCTCAAATCCTAGGAGAATTACGTTAGATATCATTTATATACATAAGTTATGCAACCACTAATTTTCATTATCCATTTTTAGTTTCAATTCAGACTCAACATCCTCATTGGCAAAAAACTTATGGACTAATCGACTCGACCTTCTCTAGGAGTCAGACCGATTTGTCCTCCTTACCAATTCAATCGGTCCGATTTTCCTTGATTAATAAATAAAGATGGTTTGTAAGTATGTCTTGCTTAATTCTCTTTATTATAGAGTCTAAAGAGTCCGACTTGCATGATGATTTTATGATGTTTATGACTATGTTTATATTTTGATTGCATGTCTTAATTCACATGTTATGGTAGTGTGATGACCATCCAATGTAGGATGCGAGAGTTGTGCATGGATGATTCTTAGGTATAATTGTACTTCACGGTGTTTGTTTACAAGATATGCGAGTTACGTGAATTGATACTCTAATTCCCTTCACGATGCAAGAGTTGCATATGAATATTTTCTTCATAGCATAAAAAAAAATCTCTAACAAATGTTCAATTCAAATGTGGTAGCGTGGCAACACTCCACATCCATTTCCAACAAATCACAACGCATACGAAATATAATTAAACCTTACGCACTTAACATCGATTGTAGGTGTGGCAGATAGAAGGGGCAAAATCGTGAATCAATTAATATAAGCCGCGTTAACGTTCCTAAAATCATGTATAGCAGGCAAGTGTTTATTACAGTAGTATTTTATAAATAATAAAAATGGGAATCACAAATCCAGATACATGCATGTACGAGGAAAAACCCGAATTGAGATGAATAATACTAATTCCCAGGCAAACTTAGATAGGACTGACCGGCTGATCATGTTAGATTTGATTTATCGAAGCGAACTAATCCATTTCGGTCTAAACCGAATCTATAACTGATAATTCATGTTCGGTTTTAAGCCTGCAAATTTTAGAAAATAGTTTTTAGTACGTTTTTAGATAATAACGGAAAATTCGTTTTTTTTTTTTTGAAAAAAAGGACCGGTTCATATTTGTTATTTTTATTAAGATAGAATTAGATTTATGATATTTCATATTTGTTATTTTTATCGGGATAGATGAGAGTAACTATATTTGTGCTTTATATTGTAGTTTGTATATATTTTAAATTATTTAAATGTTTATAAGTTTTACTTTATAGCTATATTTAGGTTTCAAAATCTAAATCGATACCGAAACTTACTCTAATAAGTTTGATTTTTTGTTCTAATATTTTTTTAGTTTTCGGTTTTAGGTTCAAACCGAAACCGAAACTTTGTCCGAAATACCTGGGCGAGACTCCAAAAATAGTTGTATTTGTAAAATGAATTGAATGGTTTTGGGGGAGAATTAAAAAAAAAAACTCATAATTTTCATTAATATATTAGTGTGAGAATAAAAAAGCCATTCAATTCATTTTGAAAGCGGTGAAAGAAGAAGACGGGCTTGGCCTTGGGTAATGGGTAATGGGCCGGATGTGGTCATGAAACAGCCCAAAGTTGCATGGGGCCCACCACGTCAAAAAGGTTCAGTACACCTGGCGGTATAGGGAAAACCTCTGCTGCCATGCTTCTTCTTTATATCGAATTTTTACTAAGAGTCTCTCGCCAAATATCATTACTCTTATTAATATGAACATATCCCTCCACTTTAAACACTATTACTCATTACAATACCATTTATGTAAATCAAATAGCGGCGGAAGAACATCTTTTCACAATTCCCAACCAAACACCATTTTTTGTAAAGGAGGGAATTCATATTTCTAACTACTTAATGCCTAATGTGACATTTCAGATATTATTCACGTATTAACTTAGTAATTTATATAATTTTATTTTTATAATTTTAATCACATTTGTCATTTTTTAAACAATTAACTAATATTAACTTTTTTTTATTTTTTTTTATATTTTATAAGAGATAAAAAAAATTAGGACATATAATATCATTTAAATTAATCTAATTTTATCATTTATTTTAAAATTATGATTAATTTAATTATTCAATTGTTTTTTATTTTCTCTTCAAATGCTTAACTAAAATTATTACGTACATCAAAGAGTGTTTAATAAATTATAATTTTATATTTACCTATTACAAGTTTAAATTAGGGACCAAAACTATACTAGTATTTAATGTACTGTTGCTGTAAATGCTTTCAACTCCAGGAGAATTCCCGGGGACATTTTCACCCTCTGGGTTAAAATAACAATTCTCCATGTCACTATCTTCCACTCAAAGACACGCTCAACTTATAACTGTCCCTTCAACTCCTCCGACCCAATAAACGTTCCGTGAAATCCGTACGGCACTCTCGACGGCAACTTAACTGACGCCTCCTTCTTCAGAGTCACGGCGTTAACCACCAAAAGCTCCGACGTCCACGACTCCTCATCGTGAACAAACGCTAGTATGTGTCCCTCATCCTCCTCGCCATTTTCACCTACCGGTAAAAAGAAGGGCTCCCCGCCAAACTTTTCACCGCCGTATAAAAACTTTTTCACCTCCCCTGTAACTAGATCAACTTTAGCAAACCCTGAAACCTTGGGCCATGGCTCCGCGATCGCTAGGTAAGCATACCTCGTCTTCCTTCCTAATAGGTTTCGGTTCACCATCCCGGCCTCCAAATTCACCTGCTTCGCCGGATCTCGGATCACTGCCCGTCGACTAGAGGTTCGTCTTTCAAGATTGAACCGGATTTCTGAAAGTACGCTTTCGATTCCTTCGTCTTTTTCGTTGAAAATGGAATCCGGTGGAGTCATGCAGGATCCGATCACGACCACCTCGCCGGTGTCGGAATCCTCCCAGGCGTTCCACAGATGAAAGCAGAAAGTGTCTGGACAGTCAATCCAGATCACGTCATCGTCTGACGTGGCATTCCGGTTCAGGAATCCAAACCGGGAAACCTTTGACTCGTCGTAGAAAACCGGGTCTCCTCCGCGAACCATTTCGCTGAGCTGAAAAACGACCTGCTGGTCCGGAATCACAACCAGATTTTCGGTAATTGCGAAATCGTGCATCATCGTCGGGGAATCGACGGATATCTCAACGTCGGGAGATTTGACTCCTTCCGGTGAGATATTGAAATACTTCAAATAAGGCCTTCTAATGACGTCGTAACTGAGAGCGAACATTTGTTTGGTGACGGGATCGACTTTTGGATGAGCGATCATGGCGGAATTGAGCTGTCCGGAGAAGTCAAAACGGCCAACGGTGGAGAGATCGCCGGAGGGAGTGAGTCTGACGTGATAAGGAATATCATCCTCGGACATCGCTAGAAGACGGCCATTGAAATAAACGAGACCAGCGTTGGCAACACCCATTCCTTTTCCGGCGTCAAGAAGGCCGAAGAGAGCGCGAGAGTAGAACAGAAGAAGTCGAGCGATGCCAGAATGGCCATGGAGCTCACCGATTGCTTTAGGGAAGACGGGTCGCCCAAGTGCCTTCTCCTGCACAAAGCGGTGCGTTTCAGTGAATCGGCAAGAGTAAGAAGCGCAGTTGTTTTCGCCGGAGAGTTTAACAGAGTGTATCATACCGTCACCGTCAAAAAAGTGGTGGCCGGCGAGTGGGGTGAAGTGTGGGTTAGCGCCGTTCCGGAGGTAGAAGCCGTCAATGGAGGAAGGTATGGTTCCGTGAACGTGGAGAGAGTGGGTTGGAGGGTGCTCTGGAACGGGAGCAAAGTTTCCGGCGATCTGAATACATGGATCGGCGGTCTTGGAGAGAGGTTGCCGTTTCTCAAATTTAACCAACTGTGTCTCGGCAAAGTCGAGAGCGGAGGCAGCGGCTTTCTGGAGGACGTTCCAAGCGTCGGGAGTATGATCTTGGTGGTCGTTGTGGTGAGTTGACGGCGAGTTGGATTTGTTGGGGAGGAAGGTCGGGGAGATTTGTTTATTGGGGAATTTGAGTATAGGAGGGGTTTGAAGAGCAGATCGAATGAGTTTTGTGGTTTTTGTTGTTGCTGCTGGAGAATAAGTATGAGAAAGCAGCTGAAAATGGGGATTGTTGGTAGTCGGAGTAGGAAGGAGTTTCATAGCGGTCGATTACTGTAATTTTGAAGATGACTGCTTGCTGCTTGGAGACTCAGAGTTGTTTGGTTGAGGTGGGAGGATGAAAGAATGGAAGAGTGGTGTTTGGGTATAAATAGAGCTGTAATTGGGCCCACAAACTCTCTTCAAAATTACAACTACCTAATAACTAGCTGTTGCTACTATTAGGGAATAACATATAATATATATTTCATTAATTATCAACCTGTAACCTAAATGTTTATTAAATTCAAATTGGGGTACCTAGTTTTGGATATTTGGATTGAGCAACATATATATAGAATTAGATAGGAACCATGATTCGCTCTCACAAGTTCGTTAGGAGATATAAATTGTATGACCAGCGGTGGCCGCAGGATTTTAAAAGGGGGGCGAAATTTTATTTTCGATAAAAATATTTATGAAATAAAATTGCGATAAAAATAAAGTCAATATGTCATCTACCTACAATAAACAACAATACAAAAAAAATTATAAAAACATTACACTTAAAAGGCGCGGTCATAGACCGCGCCTATATATTTAAAAAAAAAAGTTGTCCTTAGTTTTTTTTTTTAAAAACGTTACACTATAGCCGCGGTCTATGACCGCACCTCTACTTGTGTTTTTGTTATCTTTATGTCAGATATTAAAAAGTTGTCCTCGACAACGCTTTACAAATAAAAGTGTGGTCTAAGACCGCGCTTCTAATCCAAACAACAAATCTCGTGCATTTTGGTGAATTATTTCACTCTAGAGTCTAAAACGGGAAATACTTATGAAGTTTTGTTCAGTTCGACGAAAGATCCAAAAAAAAATATTTAAATATAACACAAGAAAGTGATATTTAAAAAAAATAAATTGTAGAAAAATTTTTTTGTAAACGAGAGAAGCACAACCCATTTTAAAACGATTTTTTTTACAAAAAGAAAAAAAATATATATTTTTTTTCCTCGGAGGGGGGGCGGCCCCTGGGTATGACGGTGATGATGTAGAAGAAGGCAAGGAAGCATGAAGAGGATAGTGTCATTAGTTAATGACAAGGATGAAGATGGTGAGACTGATAAAAAGTATGTATGGATGATAGTGACCAAGATTTCCACAAGACAGCCACGTTGCCTCAACTACAACAACTTCAAATTCATACTTAAAACACATGAATCTACGTTGACATGTTAATGGATAAATTTTTTTTACTTATTTCGATGTGCTAAAATCCATATTAATCTTTTTTTTTTTTTCGGTACGGAGGTGTGGAGTGATAAATTTTACATTTATATAACTTACTAAAACAAAGGACACTAAAGCCACGTGTCAATCAACAAGAGATGCCACCTCAGCATTTTTGTAAAATATTTACTGAAATGCCACTCCTAAAAAATTTATGATAGATTACTAAATTGTCATTCTTAAAAAATAGATGCCGAATTACTAAATAAATATTAAACATTATCAGGCACAAATAATTAAGAATATTTTTAAAAAATTGAGGCTTCTTTTATGTTTTTACAAAATTTGTTTAAAAGATAGCCAAAATATTTGATTATTTTGTAAAAAAAAAATCCAGACTCCACATTTTTATCGGATTAAATCTTTTACTAAATCTCGAATTAAGCCAATAATTTTTTTTACTAAACATTAATTATTTTGTAAAATATGAATTTTGTTATCCCACCTCGGTTATCAGAAAAGGATGACACTTTGACAACATGTATAAATAGACCTAGAAGGTTTGAAGATTATACAAATCATACATTTCTGGACCTTTTGGTCAGAATCAAGTATAATACTTATTCATACCGGATTAGTATTTGTATGTAGATTGTTGTGACCTACTAATTTGTAGGTCATTTTAACCTAATGATTTGTGCCTAATGATTTGTGGGTCGTTTTGATCTAATGATTTTTGGGTTGTTTTGATCTAATGATTTTTTGGTCGTTTTGACCTACGGATTTTTAAGTCGTTGTGACCTACTGATTTGTGGGTCGTTGTGACCTACTGATTCGTGGGTCGTTGTGACCTACTGATTCGTGGGTCGTTGTGACCCACTGATTTGTGGGTCGTTTGTGACCTACTAATTTGTGGACCGTTGAACTATTAAATTCGTAATTCTTATTTTATCAATATACTAAATATACATATATATTTTATATACTTTACTAAAACAAAAGACACTAATTCTGACGTGGCGCCCCCACGTTTTTCCTCGGATTAAACTTTTTACTAAATCACGAATTAAGCTAATAAATCTTTTTTAACTAAACCATAATTATTTTGTAAAATATGATTTTTGTTCTCCCACATCGATTATGAGGAAAGGATGACACTTTGAAACATGTATAAATAGATTTAGAGTGTTCGAGGATTATAAAATTCATACATTTCTAAACCTTTTGGTCAGAATCAAATATGATACTTATTCATATCAAATTAGTATTTGTATGTAATCATTGTGACCTACTGATTTTTGGGTCGTTTTGACCTAATGATTTTTGGGTCGTTGTGACATAATGATTTGTGGGTCGTTGTGTCCTTGTGGGTTCTTGTGATCTACTAATTTGTGGGTCGTTGTAACCTGATTTGTGGACCGTTGAACTATTAAATTTGTAATTCTTATTTTATCAATATACTAAATATACATCTATACACTTTACTAAAACATATGAAATTAATGCTGACGTGGTGTTCCTACGTTTTTTCTCGAATTAAATCTTTTACTAAATCACAAATTAAGCCAATTAATCTTTTTTTACTAATTGATTTCATATCAGATTATGGTATTTTAAAATTATATGATTATGTTTTTTTGTTAAAATTATTAAATAATAAATTAGATTTTTAAAAAATTTATTAGCATAAAACTAATTAATGATCAACACGTGGGCTACGTGGTCTCATTTATTATGTAACACTTGACGCGTTATTTATACGAGCTCATAACATATAACTAATAAAATTAACAACATATAATATAGTAAAAAATGTAATATGATAAGCTATTTTATTAACAAACCCGCACAAAGTGCGGGCTATAAACTAGTTGGTAAAGTATGAACTACGTTCAAAGTTTTTTAAAATGAAACTAAAAGCTATACGTGCACACAATGTAAACTGAGATGATATTCTAATATAAAGATTTATTTTTTTTACAACTTTTTTTATAAAAATACAATATTTTTCTTTGAAAAAAAAATCATGATTGTTACTTTTTAAGTTCAAATTTTTTAATACTAATAGTTCAATAATTTTTTTTTTTAATTTAGTTCATATATTGAATGAGTTGGTTAAATAGGTATATTATATAAACTGTGTATTTTGTTATATGTAGATAAACTAGGCACCATATATTATCAGATATTACTTTATTAGTCAATCTTATCTCTCCTATATAAATGTAGGATTTGAACTCTAAATGAGTTGGTCCTCCCTCCCACCCTTATATCAGCTGGACTAATCAAACTTTGTGTATTTTTTTGACGATAAATAATATTAATACACAAATTCAATTACACAATGTTAATACATAATTTCAATTGCACAATATTCATACACAAACTTAATTACACAATATTAATACATAGAATACTTGTGTAACCAAACCTTGCGTAAATGACGAACTTGTGTAACCAAACTTTGTGTGAATAACAGACTTGTGAAACCAAACTTTGTGTAAATAACAGACTTGTGTACTTGACATAAACAAACGAAACTTGTGTAATTAAAATACGTCCGAACATTGTGTAAATGACAGACTTGTGTACATTACATAAACAAACGAAAGTCCCTAGTTTGAATTTCTTATTTCCATAAAAAAAAAATGCTGAGAATATCACAACCTAAAATGTCTAGATTAATTATAAATTACTTCCTTATATAACGGTTTAGGATAATGATTAACATCTTTAATTAGATATAATATTAAAATTAAATAGGAGAGAGAAGAATGACGAATACGGTAGGATCTTTAATTATTTTTAAATAAATTATTTTTCTAAAAATAAGAAATGTCTAAAATCGCCCAATCTTGTTACCTTATTTAAGGATATTCCAACATCATTTATCTTTATTTTTTTAATTGTAAAAATAGGGTGTCTAATTTGTATATAAGATACAAAAGATATCTTATTTCACCAATATTCTCTCATATATTTTGCCCTATCAGTTCATATCTTTTATGCACTAATCTCAAACAATGTTTATAGCACACAAATATTATTAGTACAATTATATTAGAAATTTATTAGTTTAAATAGAATATTAAATTAGTCTAAACATTTTATATAATTAGTTCATACTTTATTTTAAACTTAAAAAAAATTATAAAAATATAAATTATTATGACAAATAATATGAGCTTAATAGCACAAAGATTTTGAACGAGTTATAAAAAAACTTGAACTAGAAAAGTGATCTCTAAAAAATAAAATAAAATTTGGACACATGTCAGTATCGAGGTGCCACATAATATCGTACAAGAAGAAACGCTCAATATCTAATCCGTGCCTTTATGTTATATAATAAATGTGATAATATTAAAAAAAAAAATAGAAACAGTTACCACCATTTAGTTATTTAAGACTTGCTGTTTTGTTTACAGTAAAATAAATGTTAACTTATAACTAAATATTGAGTTAAGAAAATTTGGTCTTTCAGATATAAGTCGGCAAGCATCTATGGACATTTTCCTAAGAAACGAAAGTGGATAGGTTGATATACATATTAGAGTTAGTTTAACCTAAAATATTTTTGCGAATGAAAATACAATGTTCGGGATCATCATAAATAACTGGTATTGGGTGTCAAGATTTTAAAATGGGTCAATCGGTCAGTAACACAATTGATTTAAGACAAGCCTAATTTGGACTTCGTCAAAGAATCAAATATCCAACATGAAGTCAGATATAATCATCTCAATCTATCAAGGACAACTCAAAAAATCTTGGAGTGTCTTAATGACACACAAATTGTCACCCCTAGAGTTCAATTTTTTTTATTTGTAATTTGATAGCTTATTACATTGCAGTTTTAAAAGCAAAAGTCTTCCACTTTTAAAACCTAATTAAATTATTATTTTTTTCACAAAAGCATTTGTGGACATTGCTTTCCAACAAGGTATATAGATGGATATTAATAAGAAAAGAAGAAAATATTGGTAAGATATGTAAGCTAATTGATAGATTGTGAAAAGAAGAGTAACATAGGATAAGTTAGGTAAAAACAGGTTTTCTCATTGACCATCCCAACTCCATCCACAGTATGTATAAGTCAATTGCTTCCAAATGATGGGGGTTGATTATTTATTTTATTGTGTTTTAATGGAATTGATTGTTAATTAAAGGGTTTGAAATTGGATTAGAGTATAATGTCAAAAAAGAGGTGAAAGAAAAGGGAAAAGGTTGGCAGGCTTTGTAATAAAATACATTGGTCAAAATAAAAAGGTAAAAAAAGTTGCAGAAAGCAATAAAATAATGGAAGTTTGGATTTGAGAACCTACCTTGCCTGCATAAGCTTTATTAATTTAACTTATCACCATTTTTATGATTTTATGCGTCAACATAATTCATGTGTTATGTGTATAATCTTCTTCATCTATCGTATATCTTTTGCTATCAGAAAATAACTCAAAGTATTACCCCGTCACACCCACTCTTTAGTCTGGTATCTCGTTGCCAAGGCTTCCTCCGTAGAGACTGGCAAGTCCGGTGTCGTCACATCTATAGGGAGGCTAATAGCTCAGCAGATTGTTTGGCTTCTTTAGCTTCTGAGTTTCCGTTAGGTTTTTTTATTCTCGACACTTTCCCGTCTAGCTTAATTTCCCTTTTGAAAAACGATGCCCGAGGAGTAGCGACCCAACGGCTTATTCGATATTAGCTTTTATCGGTTTTAATAATTTATGGTACGAGTATGATCATGGTCTTACTCGTCTCACTTACCAAAAAAAAAATTAAAAAAAAATCTACATGAATTTTAAAAGGTAGCGACTGTATAAAATATTAAAGTATTCACTAAATTTTTTTTATCAATAAGTATTCTCATGGCGATGATGATGTGGCATCTGAAGTTTAACTTATCATCATTTTCGATGACCGTTGATACAAAAAAATCGGATTTAAATTTATAATTTTTTTCCATAAAGTTCTTTTTAAAAATTTTTCTAGAATATATTTATAGTTTTTAAAATTTTATGAAAATTACTACCTTAGTTGTCTTCGAGCACCTTTGCCCCGATTTGAGTACAAACTAGTTTGGCGTAGGTGTTTTTGGTGGTTGTGAGGCTACCTTTCATTTTGTGAACAAGTTGTTAGCTCTTAAAGGTTCGGAAGTTGGCTTGTCTCTCTTACTTGTCGATTTTTCCAATACTTTCAATCTTGTGGACATAAGTGCTATGATCCGTGAGGTGAGATGTCGGCGTCCATCTATTTTTGTCTGGATTGAGTTCCGCTATGCTCACCTGACCTGACCCGCCTCTACTAGCACAATACTACCTTATGGTCTTGTCAAGGTGTGCAACATGGTGACCCCTTGGACCGCTCCTTTTTGCTCTTGTTCTCCATCCGCTTGTTACCTTGATTAAGGAGTCGTGCCACCTGGCTTTGAATGCTTGATACTTGGATGACGGCTCTGTCATTGGGGACATTTAGGAGGTGGCTAAAGCTCTGGACATCATTAAGCGGTAGGGTCCTTGTCTAGGGCTTTTTGTCAACTTTAGCAAAATTGCACTATTTTGGCCCACAGTCGACATTAGGAGTCCTTCTGAGAAATTGTATTGGTGTCTCTAAGCTTTACTTCACTCTCCGCACGTGCTCACAACATGTTTTGTGTGAGGCTATCTCTAGCATTGGTAATGAGTTAGGTGTGTCTTTTGAGCACATTGTCACTGTTGGGGTCTTGGGTTCGGCATTGACAATGGCGGCAAACTACTCTTCTGCTTAAGCTTGACGGGTTAGGGTGTATACTACTATGGACGCTAGTTTTATGCTTTCATTGCTTCTCTCATTCAAATGTCCAACTTGCAAGTGCACATCCTAGCCAATGTCTCTCCTCCTACTCCGGGTACTTCTCCTTGGCTCATAGATCAGACGCTTGTCAACGTTATCACCAAGTATTCAGATCTTGTCGGTTTTTGCTTTGATGATGTTGCTATATTGCCCACCCCCTTAACTACATGTCTATGTTGGCGGCTCGGTCTTTCAAATTCGTCGATGAAACCCTAAGCTTTACTTCACTCTCCGCACGTGCTGACCACATGCTTTGTGTGAGGCTATCTCTAGCTTTGGTAACGAGTTACGTGTGTCTCTTGAGCACATTGTCACTGTTTAGGGTATTGGGTTCGGCATTGACAATGGCGGCAAACTACTCTTTTGCTTAAGCTTGGTGGGTTAGGGGTGTATACCACTATGGACGCTTTTTTTGTGCTTTCCTTGCTTCTTGCCTTCAAACGTCCAACTTGTAGGTGCACATCTTAGCCAATGTCTCTCCTCGTACTCCGAATACTTCTTCTTGGTCACAGATCAAAGGCTTGTCAACGCTATCACTAGGTTTTCAAATCTTGTCGGTTTTTGCTTTGATGATGTTGTTATACCCCCCCTTAACTATATGTCTATGTTGACGGCTCAATATTTCAAATTTGTCGATAAAACCCTAAGATCTACTCTCAATCCTACCCCAAGACAACTTTATGTCCTTCATTCTTCTAGAGGTGATAAGGACCAAGACTTCTTGATGGTTGTCCCGATGCTTTCCCAAACGATGCCTCCTTCGAAATATCGTTATATTCTTCAATATCGGCTTTATGTGCCTATGTTCAATGGTTTTCCGATTTGCCCCAATTGTGAGTTGGACAAGATGGACGCTTTTGGTGATCATGCTCTCCACTGTAGTTATGATATTGGTACCAAGCATAGACACAATACGGGCATGTGTAATGCTAAAAGGGTTGAGTTGAGACTAGGAGACATGCTTGTGTATGGTCGGGACAAAGACATATATAGAGACACTTGTATGGATGTGGTGGGAGCTTCTCTCTTCACTTGTAATGCAAAATATTCGTTCTTACCCAAAAATGCTATCACTAAGCCACTTTAAGAAAGAAGAGAAAATACTTAGAGGTTTGTTCGGCTAAGGGGTATGACTTCATGACCTTTTCCTTCTTCACTTTTGGTGACTTAGGAAGTGACGTTATTGGCTTCCTTAAGAGGATCAAACAAGTAACTAAAAGTCGCAAAAATGGTTCCAAATGTTATGACTTCATCTTTCAAAGAGTTAGTCATTCAGAAAGGTGTGGGGCTCAATTTGTTACGAGACTCCCAACCTACTTTATGTAATTTCTATTAAATATAATCACCATTAATATATACAAAAAATAGAAATTAAAAGTGGAAAAAATAATTTAAAAAATAATTAAGAAAGTCCACGCTTGTTGCTGAAAGGGCTCGTCACCCTCAAACGTTGGACGTTAGGATGAATCCTAGACAGAGGGTTCCCAACCACGCCTTTGTACTACCCTCACTCGGTGGAAGAGAGTTCAATCTTCGCACGGACACAAGCAGATTGATCCAAAACGATCAATTCTCAGGAGTGCTAAGTGAGAATCCGCATCAACAACTACGAAACTTTGAGAATATTATGAATACCTTAAATTTTGAGAGTATTAGTCCAGATATTTTGAGAATACACGCATTCATTTTCGCTTTGACAGAAAATTGGTTGCAAAACCATCCCCATTTACTTTTGCCATGTGGGAAGGACTAACACCAGCTTTCCTAAGCAAATACTTCCCTTCCCACAAAACTGTTGAGATCTAGGAAAAGATATCACACTTTGATATGGAAGACGGAGAAAATATCCACGCCGCATGAGAGAGATTCAACGAGTTGCTGCATTCATGCCCCACCATGGATTTGAAAAAGGAGTATTGCTCGAGTACTTCTACAATGGGTTGGATGACACTATAAGAAATCTAGTAGACACCACAAATTCCCACGGATTCACTAGAATGAACGAAGATGAAGTTTGAGATTACCTTGTAACTATTGTTGAGCATACAAGGAAGTATGCCATGACATGCACCAAGACACGAGGTGTCTACAATGTCAACGAGGATGAACAAATTATAAAGCTATTGGAGAATGTTCAAGCCATGATGAAACTTGTCGATGGTAACCTTTCTCCCTCAATAACCAATGTTAACATTAACTATCAGTTTTTCAAAGGTGTAGGTCATGAAATAGAAGATTGTTCCAGTTTCAATGAACACATGAATTATTATGAGGCTTTGGAACAAGTCAACTATCTAGGGAATCACAAGGAGTATCAACGGGATATTGCCTATACTAGACCTCCTTTTCCTCAAAGGAATTTCCCGCAGTTTGCAAGGAGAAATTTCTCATCTTGTGATCACAACTCTGATCAAGCTCCCATTGTTGGACAAGTTGTTCCCGCCCCTACTACGCAAGAAAATCTATCAAAGAGGCTCGCCAATGGACAACAAGCACTCACAGGATTCATCGACGACATCCGGAATTCCATCAGGAGCATGGAAGAAAATTCCATCTACTTGGAGACTATTGTTGAGGTTCTACGGAAATGACATAATATGTTGGAGACTCAAGGTGTCCAACTGAGACAACATTTTGAACAAGCTCAAGGTAAACTCTCGGCCATAATAGAAACCAATCCATGTGGATTATGTGTTATTATCTTGAGAAGCGGAAAGGAAACCACTGATCTCGTACCCTCGGAGCCTCTCACCAAGAAGAGTGTTGAAGAAAAGGTTGCTAATGACAAGGTAACGGTTACTACACCTTCTTAACTTTACCATTCTGTTCTTCCTTTCCCCCAAGCTCACCACGGGAAAAATTGATGAAGATTTCAGCAAGTTCTTGGAGAAAATGAACAAGATCTACCTAGAGACCCCATTGTTAAAGGCCTAGTTAAAGGCATTGATGTAAAGGAATGCACTGTTATGCTCAACACAAAGATGACACCAAAAAAGGTGACCCAAGAAGCTTTTGCATACCATTAACCTTTGGTGGAAAGAAACGCCCATCCCCTTTTGACCTTGTATCTAGTGTGAGTGTGAATTCACTCCAATTATGTAAAGGTTTGACACTTGGAGAACTTTCCAGTGAAGTTCACATTAACTCTAGCCAATAAGTCTGTAATCAAGCCTGTGAGAATGCTTGAAGATATTGTTGTAAGGATTGACAAGCATGTGTGATTGCTGACTTCATGGTTGTATATGTTGATGCCAACACCAAAGTTCTTGTCATCGTTGGAAGACCATTTCTTGTCTCTACAGGTGCCCTTATTGACGTCCATGAAGGATTATCATTTTCCAATTCTGATGACGACACAATAAGTTCACTCTTCCTCACCTCTCTGAACGTTCTTTGACTGATGATGATATTTGTGGCATACATGATTCTATCACTAATAACAATTGAGTAGAATCTCTAGTATCCGAACATTATGAGCTTATCACTCACATTCATAGATTTGACATAATGCTAAAAGATATTCAAGCAACATTCGATGCCCCTGCGTTTGAATGAGATAGTGAGTATTGTTTAGGAAGGTTTAACATGCAAGCATAATTATTTATATCATTTGCATCTTATCTTGTTACTTATCATCTATATACCTATATTAAAGCGAAAGTGTTTATCGCCATGTGTCATCGTTTTAAACTCTTAACGTCAAATGTCATTTTTATACGCCTTCTTATTTATAGAATTTATAATTAATTACAGTTTAATCTTAAAATAAATATAATATACTGAATATAATTTATACATTTTAACCCACTGTAATATCCATATCTAACTCATCATAATATCATATAGCTACTTTTTGCCATATATATTTGGATAGTACTTTTTTATTTTTTTCTAAATCATAAACTTAAAATAGTAATATTAAAATAATATTTAGAAATTATTAGAATCTATTATTCTAAAATACTATTTATAACAAACTTAAATTAGATCACGCATTGCATAAAATATATTGATAAAGACTTATTCTGACAAATATTTTATTAATATTATATTTCATTATTTCTTAACTTAACTATTTTACTACACAACAATTTAATAGGCTTTTATAATCAAATTTTTTTTTTATTAAACTTACATATATCATCATGGGTTTACAAATATTTTATACTAATATATTTTGTAGATATATTTAATTATATATATAAAATTATCTAATATATACATTTTTTACAAATTAGTTTTAATATAATCCGTGCAAAGCACGGGTATGATGCTAGTTGGATACTTATTTGCTTGTTTTTCCTTGAATTTTGTTTATCTTTGATTACCCTTGTTACCATATGACATCCTAGATTTTTTTTTATTGATGGTTGATGAACCGTACTCAATTCTTTGTGGATATGACCTTGATATGATTCATATGCTACATTGACAAAGATGGTTGGAAGATGAACATGGAGTGAGGAAAACTTGAAAATGGCGTCAGGTTGAAGATGTTGTAAGTTGGGCAGATGCTCTTCTTTATATTGATATAACACACCAAAAGAGGAAGAAAATAATTAAAGACTTTGAAAATGCAACACACTGGAAAAGTTTCAAGGACTTGATGCAACACATAAGTAATAAAAGATACAAGTGTATGTTTCATTCATGAGGAAAGCTAAAAATACAACGAGATTTTATAAAAAATTGAGCGCGTCTTTCTAAATAAAATTAATCACTATTTATAGTTTGTTTAACAAAGAAAGAAAATTACAGAAAAATACTAAGGAGTGGAGAATTCACTACTCCTACTTAGAAGCCAAGGACCTACTACTTGGAAGCCAGGTTTGGCTGATTTTTGACAATAACAAATAAAACACATAGAATATTGCCCTAATAATGTCATTAAAACAATACCAATGATATTGTGCACTTGGATGAGTCTTGAGAAGGATGAGTAGCTCAAAGAAGGTTGAACTAGGTGTTTTGAGACATAAAAATCCCTTCTTAAGATATAGTTTAAGCTCTTTAGCTCAAGATCTTGTGATTTTTTCGAGTGGAAGTTGAACATCTTGCTCTTGGACTATCTATCTTCGTATGCTCAGCTTGAATATCCATTTCCTCGCTATCTAAATAAGCTTGGTTGTCCCTCTTCTCATGATCTTACTCAGTTTGGATGTCAAGTATCTATTGGTTCTCTTGATTGGGTTTGGGCACATCAGACATAATTCCTCAATTGCTTGGATGTTGAAGGATTACATAAAAAGGGAGTCGGTACAAAACGGTTACAAGTGATATGATCCCACATGACCATGTAGTACCGCAAGTATAAGGCCATATCAATGTAAGTACATGATATATCGAGGCAAAATCCCAAGAGACTATGTATATCTCGACTTTGTCTCAAATCCAACTAGTAAAGTAAGAGTGTGTGAAACGAAAGGAAAAAGGGGTGCTCAAGTGATCAAGGTGCTTGAGTTTGTTGGTAACAAATATCAACTATCAAATATCTATGGAGAAACTGTAACACCCCGAATTCTCAGAACTCGGGACATTACTGGTTAGGACCTCACAATGGGTCCCGACCTCAGTTTGACAACAATATTACTAGGATCTTACAACAAGACACAAATAAGAAAAATCGAAATTGATAAAATAGTATTTTTATGGTAATGAATGCAACACTGTCTAGCAGCCTAAAGTACTTAAACAAAAGAAACGGACAACTGTCTTAACCAAAAGAAAGAAAAGACAAACATAACTCTCAACCCCCACTCTAAGGAGTACGGAGACCCGGCTGACCACTACTTCCGGATCACTCAGCTGCTGATCTAACCTGCGGTAAAACTAAAAACACAACAAGAGGAACCGTTAGCTAGTTATCTAAATATTAGCAGAATAATAGCAGCACAAACACACTCAGATAAACATAAACACTCAGCATGCTTTCAAACAAGTCCGTTTTATTATCTTGCTTTAATTTACTCGTTCACTCTAGTGATACTTATTTTGTGACACGAGGGATTCCCAAACCTCGCCTCCGCCCCCGTGTAACCATCAGGAATGGATCCGATGCATCTCACCTTGTACCTGCATGGTCTGGGTATAGAGAACCTCCCAGTCTCCTGTCAGAGCTGGGAAGTGATGTCACGGCCCGTTATACATACACTTGGGCCTTAAACGTAATAATAACAGTCGTCCTAGCAAGTTATTATTATTAAACACGCAAAAAGCACACACAACCACTATCACTCAACTAATATCCAGAAACTGGCTAAGTAAGTCGCAAGGACTTACCTGAGTAAAATCACACTCTAACAAGTCTCAAAACGATCCGTACTCGTGGTAACTCAAACGCCTGTCACACCAGACACGTGGATCAAAATCACATCCGATATTCTTAGAAGTTAAAACTTCTAAGAAGTATTATCTCATGAGGAGAAATTTCGAAACTACAACTCTCTTAAGGTAAAAGACTATTTTACCCTTGATTCCGGAAACTCTCAAATTCTATTCTTAACTTCTAATATTTTCTTTTAGAACTTGCATTTCCAAACTGGTTGCTCAAGGACAGTTTACTAGAGGTTATAGGGTTAAATTCCAAACACTCATCAAAGAGAACAACATCACTAAATTTTCGGTTACTCTACTCTTATACATATATGTATACATATATAAAACGTTACTCTTATCCATCTATGTATATACTTATGTATATACACTCTACTTATTCATATATATATATATACACTCATATCTCCCAACTCATACCTATAATATCTATCAACTCTTACTTCTACATAAACACCCTTAGCTCTTCTATCTTTACCTTTATAAATACATATTTATATGCACCGCACTCCTATCTAAATATGTTTATATCTCTTGCTTTCACGTGTATATACTTATATACTTATAATACTTCTATACATATATATACTTATACATACTCATCACACTTATACTTATAATTCTCTCTCTAAGCATACAGCAGTGCACCAAGAGTGGACTTACCTACAGCAGGCTGTAGAGGGTCCGGTTTTACGGCTGTTGGAGTATAGCAGGGGCGTCTTGGACCGGGCTCGCATCCTGACCCGTCTTCACTTCTACAGGTGCACTATACGTCCCTGTTAGTCACTGCAGGGATCAGAGTAGACGAGACTACTAGCTGGCTTGGAGGGCGGTAGTTACTCTCTGCTGGGTGTGATGTTGTAGATATGGGTCGGTAGATCGACAGTGCGTGTGTCCTTGCTGCTTATAGGCCGAGACGTGCAAGTTAGGCCTCCGATCTCCTTCAGTAGCGACTGGTCGGAGGCGCCTTCGATCGGTTTTGGAGGAGGGCTCTTCTGGTTTCCCGGGTCAGCGTCACCAAGCTAGCGTCTTCCTTAATACGAGGGTAGATGGGACGGAGGTAAGACCAACAGGGCTGAGTCGACAGGGACAGAAGAGTATTAAGGAGCAATGCTGCACTCGCCTTCGGGAAGGATGGCTACTAGGTCCGGCTCTTGCGCAGGAGTACCTCGAACGGGACGGTGTCGAAGAGGGCACTCAGTCCTACCTGCTCGCGTACGGAAGGTCAAGGAGGAGGCGGTTAACTCGAGTCGAAGAAGGCAAGTAATGTGAGGTGACGCTACTTACCTGGCTGCCAATTCGTGCTTGAGGTTTCTGGGCGGCTTCCATGGTTCTGTCGAGAGGCAGAAGGTTCGCTGTATTCGCGTGGAGTCCGACTGGCGGGATTGGGAAGACTCGGTGAAGAAGGTTGGTTGCTGTAGGATATCGTGTGCAGCAGATTGCGTGAAATCCGGCTGCAAAAAGGAAGTATATACGCTGGGAAGGGAAAGGATCTGATCGTTTGAGAAGAGATAGAGATACGTAACGGATGGCCTTGACGTGGAGCTTAACGTGCATCCCTCACCGGCTGGCTTCCTGGGCTGCGAGGAGTAGAGGCAGCAGGCCCGTCTCCTTCCTGGGCTGGGGTCAAAGCTGCAAGTTCTAGGCTGGGCCCAAGGTTGCAAGTATCAAATAAATGGCTAAACAAGTGAAAGAGAGGTGGGCTGAAGGTTGTCAAGGTTTGTCTTGGCCTTGTCACCGCTTGTCGTGGCTTCGTCTTAAACTCGTCAAATGTTGTCATGGTCTCGTCATGGCCTCGTCATGACCTCGTCAAATGTTGTCAAAATCTTGTTGTGACTTGGATTTAGGGTTTGGAAAACATCATTTTATGTGAGTTAAGCTTACATAAAATGATATAAATTTGTATGGGTATGACTCTTAGATATCATATAAATGGTCGACGAGTCGAAAACAGGTTTGACTCGGTAATAAACGGAAATAAAATTCCGGATATTACATCAGTGCCCCCTAAAAATAAGTTTCGTCCCGAAACTTAGAATATAGTATTACACAAACTACTCTCTCTATAAACTTGTATACTCTGGTCTCACTAAACTAGCCTCGTTTTCTAGCATGCAAATATTCAGTCATCTTACACAGACACACACCACATAAAACATAATCACTCAATCCAATATAGACACATGAAAAGTCAAACAATAGTAGCATCCAAGTACTAACTCGTCGGTACAGAAGTAGCGGCTAATCCCGCAAGGTACTCTGGGTAACCATTTCTAATGCTCTCCTCCGTTTTCTAAGTAGGCTCAGTGATTCCTCGTCTAGACCACTAGAACTCTATAAAAGCATGAATCGGCTAAACTTTCTGATCTCCATAGTTGATGCCCTGTCTCGGATTCGGTAGGTACTCTCTCAACGGTTTGGTTTTCTAAACTTACTTCTAGCTCTTTTGATGACTCTACCAAACCCAATACTTATCCCTCCACTGGGTCCACTTGATTCTGAACTAATGATCTTAAACTTTCGTCGGCACTTTACTAAGTGCCTAATGCTCTTTATAATTCAAACCACCTGGCCCGGTTTTCTCAATGTGACCTAACCGGATCGTTCCTTAATTAATATGTCTTCACCTACTTCTTGTCAAGCTTTCAAATTTATATAACTCAACACACATTACACACCTAAGTGGACCTTTTCATATAGATCTCTAATTCCTTAACTTGAATCATAGTTAACCTAACACTGATTTTCTTCATCTGTGGTTTATGGCCTACCACGCTTCTATTGTAACACCCATTAGTCATAATGGCATCTTT
>BSUD01000008.1:99642913-99654933 GCA_033239045.1 Fagopyrum esculentum | reverse complement strand
AGTGATGTCACGGCCCGTTATACATACACTTGGGCCTTAAACATAACAACAACGGTCGTCCTAGCAAGTTATTATTATTAAACACGCAAAAAGCACACACAACCACTATCACTCAACTAATATCCAGAAACTGGCTAAGTAAGTCGCAAGGACTTACCTGAGTAAAATCACACTCTAACAAGTCTCAAAACGATCCGTACTCGTGGTAACTCAAACGCCTGTCACACCAGACACGTGGATCAAAATCACATCCGATATTCTTAGAAGTTAAAACTTCTAAGAAGTATTATCTCATGAGGAGAAATTTCGAAACTACAACTCTCTTAAGGTAAAAGACTATTTTACCCTTGATTCCGGAAACTCTCAAATTCTATTCTTAACTTCTAATATTTTCTTTTAGAACTTGCATTTCCAAACTGGTTGCTCAAGGACAGTTTACTAGAGGTTATAGGGTTAAATTCCAAACACTCATCAAAGAGAACAACATCACTAAATTTTCGGTTACTCTACTCTTATACATATATGTATACATATATAAAACGTTACTCTTATCCATCTATGTATATACTTATGTATATACACTCTACTTATTCATATATATATATATACACTCATATCTCCCAACTCATACCTATAATATCTATCAACTCTTACTTCTACATAAACACCCTTAGCTCTTCTATCTTTACCTTTATAAATACATATTTATATGCACCGCACTCCTATCTAAATATGTTTATATCTCTTGCTTTCACGTGTATATACTTATATACTTATAATACTTCTATACATATATATACTTATACATACTCATCACACTTATACTTATAATTCTCTCTCTAAGCATACAGCAGTGCACCAAGAGTGGACTTACCTACAGCAGGCTGTAGAGGGTCCGGTTTTACGGCTGTTGGAGTATAGCAGGGGCGTCTTGGACCGGGCTCGCATCCTGACCCGTCTTCACTTCTACAGGTGCACTATACGTCCCTGTTAGTCACTGCAGGGATCAGAGTAGACGAGACTACTAGCTGGCTTGGAGGGCGGTAGTTACTCTCTGCTGGGTGTGATGTTGTAGATATGGGTCGGTAGATCGACAGTGCGTGTGTCCTTGCTGCTTATAGGCCGAGACGTGCAAGTTAGGCCTCCGATCTCCTTCAGTAGCGACTGGTCGGAGGCGCCTTCGATCGGTTTTGGAGGAGGGCTCTTCTGGTTTCCCGGGTCAGCGTCACCAAGCTAGCGTCTTCCTTAATACGAGGGTAGATGGGACGGAGGTAAGACCAACAGGGCTGAGTCGACAGGGACAGAAGAGTATTAAGGAGCAATGCTGCACTCGCCTTCGGGAAGGATGGCTACTAGGTCCGGCTCTTGCGCAGGAGTACCTCGAACGGGACGGTGTCGAAGAGGGCACTCAGTCCTACCTGCTCGCGTACGGAAGGTCAAGGAGGAGGCGGTTAACTCGAGTCGAAGAAGGCAAGTAATGTGAGGTGACGCTACTTACCTGGCTGCCAATTCGTGCTTGAGGTTTCTGGGCGGCTTCCATGGTTCTGTCGAGAGGCAGAAGGTTCGCTGTATTCGCGTGGAGTCCGACTGGCGGGATTGGGAAGACTCGGTGAAGAAGGTTGGTTGCTGTAGGATATCGTGTGCAGCAGATTGCGTGAAATCCGGCTGCAAAAAGGAAGTATATACGCTGGGAAGGGAAAGGATCTGATCGTTTGAGAAGAGATAGAGATACGTAACGGCTGGCCTTGACGTGGAGCTTAACGTGCATCCCTCACCGGCTGGCTTCCTGGGCTGCGAGGAGTAGAGGCAGCAGGCCCGTCTCCTTCCTGGGCTGGGGTCAAAGCTGCAAGTTCTAGGCTGGGCCCAAGGTTGCAAGTATCAAATAAATGGCTAAACAAGTGAAAGAGAGGTGGGCTGAAGGTTGTCAAGGTTTGTCTTGGCCTTGTCACCGCTTGTCGTGGCTTCGTCTTAAACTCGTCAAATGTTGTCATGGTCTCGTCATGGCCTCGTCAAATGTTGTCAAAATCTTGTTGTGACTTGGATTTAGGGTTTGGAAAACATCATTTTATGTGAGTTAAGCTTACATAAAATGATATAAATTTGTATGGGTATGACTCTTAGATATCATATAAATGGTCGACGAGTCGAAAACAGGTTTGACTCAGTAATAAACGGAAATAAAATTCCGGATATTACATCAGTGCCCCCTAAAAATAAGTTTCGTCCCGAAACTTAGAATATAGTATTACACAAACTACTCTCTCCATAAACTTGTATACTCTGGTCTCACTAAACTAGCCTCGTTTTCTAGCATGCAAATATTCAGTCATCTTACACAGACACACACCACATAAAACATAATCACTCAATCCAATATAGACACATGAAAAGTCAAACAATAGTAGCATCCAAGTACTAACTCGTCGGTACGGAAGTAGCGGCTAATCCCGCAAGGTACTCTGGGTAACCATTTCTAATGCTCTCCTCCGTTTTCTAAGTAAGCTCAGTGATTCCTCGTCTAGACCACTAGAACTCTATAAAAGCATGAATCGGCTAAACTTTCTGATCTCCATAGTTGATGCCCTGTCTCGGATTCGGTAGGTACTCTCTCAACGGTTTGGTTTTCTAAACTTACTTCTAGCTCTTTTGATGACTCTACCAAACCCAATACTTATCCCTCCACTGGGTCCACTTGATTCTGAACTAATGATCTTAAACTTTCGTCGGCACTTTACTAAGTGCCTAATGCTCTTTATAATTCAAACCACCTGGCCCGGTTTTCTCAATGTGACCTAACCGGATCGTTCCTTAATTAATATGTCTTCACCTACTTCTTGTCAAGCTTTCAAATTTATATAACTCAACACACATTACACACCTAAGTGGACCTTTTCATATAGATCTCTAATTCCTTAACTTGAATCATAGTTAACCTAACACTGATTTTCTTCATCTGTGGTTTATGGCCTACCACGCTTCTATTGTAACACCCATTAGTCATAATGGCATCTTTTTGAGGGTCAACATGATTTACCCACTCCCGCATATACTTCCCTTCTAATACTAGCAAGATCCTCTTCCAACATACCCTTACTCTCTTACTCAACCGTAGTCTGTTCTTATTCAACCAGTAAGCAACCTCTAACCCGATTCTCTCCATATCCTTAGATCATCCCAGAAGGTTGTTGTTGCCTACTTGGGAAATCCTTCAAGGCATCGGTAAGGTTACCTCTTAGATCCGCAATCGCTAATGTCTCATCTTAACAGTACCTACTTGTCAATATCAACCAACATTTACACGTCCTCAGTTGACGTCGGTCAGCCTATAATTGACTTATCTCAACATCCCGGACTTACTCATCTCATACCTATACTGGCGTTAATTTCTTAATGAACATCATCTGCTCGATTAATCCTTTCATGCTTTGCTGATTCGTTTCATCTTCCACACTTCTGTTTTCCTTAGGCTAAATCTACTTCTCGAACCCCAACTGGGTCATTCATCTTGACATACATAGTCATTCCGAGTCTTCAACGATAGCTGGTAAGTGTCTTTGTAGTTCTGATGATTTTAGTTATCATCCCCTTGCATGGACCGTCGGTGTTGATGACTTAGATCCCATGATAATTGGGGTTACTTTGGACTTTCAAGTCCACCAAGGCCGTTCTCATATATACATTCCTTTGCTGGTGTTACCGGCAATATTGCTTTCATGATACTCCTTTGTTTCCGCTACAGGGCTTCAACTCTTTGATACCGACATTGCGATTTCTTTCAAATTCCTATATTTTTGAGGAGGTTAAAACCTCTCCACACTTGTAAAGTCTACATTTGCATCTACACTCCCTTGTAGGTATCCCTTCCATGCACCTTAGACCCTCATATCCGGGTCGACATTTTATCTTTTTTGGCCTTACAAGCTTGTCTTGGGAACTCTTCTACTAGGTGACTCGTCTTATACATTTTTCTTCTCTGCATCGGTCTCTAACCGTCTGTTGATCATTACTACCCATTCTGTGTTGGAACTTCAGTTACTTTGTACTCTTGCATAGATTTCCTAAGGACATCCTCATCTCAAAACTTTATTTAAAAATTTATCATAACCCGCAATTTTGATACCTGACTTTCCTTCTCACTGGATAAGTTATACACTTGGTTTATACCAAATCCATCATAGTGTCATCAGTCCGTTGGTATGATTGTTATTAAACATCCAATGATACCATTTGTATACAACACATTAGGTGCATATGATTTTCCCACCAATCAAATTTTTCGCATCGCATTTATTATGTCTTCCTTATACTCATGTTGCTTTACCTTCTTTGATATTTACACCCCGTAAGATAGTTAAATCCCTTTGAGTTTTCTCGTACACACTTTACAACTGCGTTGGTTGGTCTCATTACTTTCATCAACTCTTAGGTCATCAGTCCAGCTGAATTTTCCATGGAGTACCTCCATTTCTCCTTAAATAACAGTCTTTAGTCCTTTCAGTAACCATCTTATTGGTGTGATACCGGATCCATATAACAACCTTTAGTCTTTCACTTTTACTCCTTCTCATGTTTGTCTTAGTCGACCTGTAGATTCTATCTGCAATCACCTCACAACTCGACCACACATTTCACCAAGGCTTTACATCATACTCCTTATGTTCGTGCCGCCTCGGAATTTCCAATTATTCTGTGTCACCTCTTTAATCACAAGGGTTTTCCCTGTCAATCTAGACAGTGTGACCCTACTTTTTCTCGAAGGAGTACCATCAGTCTTACTTGTGTGGGATGTTAAGACATAGGACATGTTTCCAATCATCTACTTCCTCTTAGTCTTCTAGTTCTTCTTACAGGGATCCCTTCATTCTAACTCTTATATGTATCTTTTGTAGTCAGTAGTAAGTAACTACTCCCAACAATTCCTTCTTTTTACCATTACTATCATCAAGGGTCATTACCGACCGTCAAGAGCTGTTCTTAAATTTTCTTTATTAGAGTTATCCTATTGGACTCATTTAACGTTACCATCCAGGCTACTAGTACTTGTATTGATTTAACTTCACCATCTTCGTCGTGGATCTCCGAAATAAATTCACTAGATGTCGATAAAATTCTTTTATAACATTGTGGTTATTCTTCTTATCGGTTAACTAACCATCACCAGTTAACCCCCACATGTAAATTTTAAGTTGTCCAAGTAGGATGTAGTTGAACTTCTACAACATCATAGACTTACTTTTATTCCATCTCTTTTGAGGCTTGATATACTTGGTGAAATATATCTCCTCCAGTCTCTCTGTTTATTCTTCTTTAGTTCCTCCTATAATCTACACTTTTGTAAGATTGTTATACTCTTACGAGTCCAGTTGTATCATTCTTCTTCCTTGGGTGTTGCTTGTAATGCTGCCTTTACAGAAGCTGGTTATTGTTGTATCCCGGTCTATGTCAGAATTCTCCTGTTTCTACGAGATCACTCCACTTCTACGTTGGTGAAATCCATCTTTCCCTTTCTGGCAATGCGTAAGCTTCCAAGTTGCAGCTCTTTAATTCTTTCTATTTGGATGGATAATGTATCTCGTGTTGACTTCCATACTTTGACTATCTCGGTTATCAATCTGGATTGTGGTGGCAATTAGCTTGTTGAGAGTGATCATATTTCGCCTTGCTTTTGGCATCAACTTTCACTTCCTAGTCTGTCAGTGAGCTTAAATTTTATATCCCTTTTCTTTATCGCTACTATATCTCTCTTTTGACTTTCATGTCTATGGCAAATTTTTGACGTCATCCTCTTTGTTTGTGAAGTCACTTTACAAAACTTGAAAGAGCCTCTCCGTTGTCTTTCTCAATTCCCTAGTTGGCGATCATCTCTTGCTTCTCCGGAACTACTCTCTTGTATATCCTTCATTTGATCCTGTTGAGTTGATTCGGGATTTTCTTCTTGTCATCGTAATTGGTGTTGTCTTTGAGTCTTCACTTTTCCGTCTCGACGTTTCTCAACAAGCTCGAAGGAGTTGTCCGACGTTCGTCTACCCTAATGCACATAAGATGTGCATACTAATCCTCACGTTGACACCCTTCAAAAACTTAGGTGTGTCAACTGAAGGAGGATCTCAAACTGTTATCTCCATTAAGGGCGTAATGTAACTATAAATTCTACTAATCTTCGGCATATACCTATCTATATAACATATCTTTATAAACAAGCTAAAAGTCCAACTATAGTAAAACCTAAAGTCCATACTAAGCAAACTGAGATCCGCGGTAGTAGTGGTGGTCAGCCGTACTTTTCTATTCCCAACCAGACTATGCATGCATTTAAAAACCAAAATTCTCTTTTTAAAACTCAGACCCCTTTTCGGGTTCTGCTTATAACTTATTCGGTCTTTCAAAAGACTTCAAGTGCCATTGTTGCCAACCTAGAGCTCTGATACCATGTTGTAACACCCCAAATTCTCAGAACTCGGGACATTACTGGTTAGGACCTCACAATGGGTCCCGACCTCAGTTTGACAACAATATTACTAGGATCTTACAACAAGACACAAATAAGAAAAATCGAAATTGATAAAATAGTATTTTTATGGTAATGAATGCAACACTGTCTAGCAGCCTAAAGTACTTAAACAAAAGAAACGGACAACTGTCTTAACCAAAAGAAAGAAAAGACAAACATAACTCTCAACCCCCACTCTAAGGAGTACGGAGACCCGGCTGACCACTACTTCCGGATCACTCAGCTGCTGATCTAACCTGCGGTAAAACTAAAAACACAACAAGAGGAACCGTTAGCTAGTTATCTAAATATTAGCAGAATAATAGCAGCACAAACACACTCAGATAAACATAAACACTCAGCATGCTTTCAAACAAGTCCGTTTTATTATCTTGCTTTAATTTACTCGTTCACTCTAGTGATACTTATTTTGTGACACGAGGGATTCCCAAACCTCGCCTCCGCCCCCGTGTAACCATCAGGAATGGATCCGATGCATCTCACCTTGTACCTGCATGGTCTGGGTATAGAGAACCTCCCAGTCTCCTGTCAGAGCTGGGAAGTGATGTCACGGCCCGTTATACATACACTTGGGCCTTAAACGTAATAATAACAGTCGTCCTAGCAAGTTATTATTATTAAACACGCAAAAAGCACACACAACCACTATCACTCAACTAATATCCAGAAACTGGCTAAGTAAGTCGCAAGGACTTACCTGAGTAAAATCACACTCTAACAAGTCTCAAAACGATCCGTACTCGTGGTAACTCAAACGCCTGTCACACCAGACACGTGGATCAAAATCACATCCGATATTCTTAGAAGTTAAAACTTCTAAGAAGTATTATCTCATGAGGAGAAATTTCGAAACTACAACTCTCTTAAGGTAAAAGACTATTTTACCCTTGATTCCGGAAACTCTCAAATTCTATTCTTAACTTCTAATATTTTCTTTTAGAACTTGCATTTCCAAACTGGTTGCTCAAGGACAGTTTACTAGAGGTTATAGGGTTAAATTCCAAACACTCATCAAAGAGAACAACATCACTAAATTTTCGGTTACTCTACTCTTATACATATATGTATACATATATAAAACGTTACTCTTATCCATCTATGTATATACTTATGTATATACACTCTACTTATTCATATATATATATATACACTCATATCTCCCAACTCATACCTATAATATCTATCAACTCTTACTTCTACATAAACACCCTTAGCTCTTCTATCTTTACCTTTATAAATACATATTTATATGCACCGCACTCCTATCTAAATATGTTTATATCTCTTGCTTTCACGTGTATATACTTATATACTTATAATACTTCTATACATATATATACTTATACATACTCATCACACTTATACTTATAATTCTCTCTCTAAGCATACAGCAGTGCACCAAGAGTGGACTTACCTACAGCAGGCTGTAGAGGGTCCGGTTTTACGGCTGTTGGAGTATAGCAGGGGCGTCTTGGACCGGGCTCGCATCCTGACCCGTCTTCACTTCTACAGGTGCACTATACGTCCCTGTTAGTCACTGCAGGGATCAGAGTAGACGAGACTACTAGCTGGCTTGGAGGGCGGTAGTTACTCTCTGCTGGGTGTGATGTTGTAGATATGGGTCGGTAGATCGACAGTGCGTGTGTCCTTGCTGCTTATAGGCCGAGACGTGCAAGTTAGGCCTCCGATCTCCTTCAGTAGCGACTGGTCGGAGGCGCCTTCGATCGGTTTTGGAGGAGGGCTCTTCTGGTTTCCCGGGTCAGCGTCACCAAGCTAGCGTCTTCCTTAATACGAGGGTAGATGGGACGGAGGTAAGACCAACAGGGCTGAGTCGACAGGGACAGAAGAGTATTAAGGAGCAATGCTGCACTCGCCTTCGGGAAGGATGGCTACTAGGTCCGGCTCTTGCGCAGGAGTACCTCGAACGGGACGGTGTCGAAGAGGGCACTCAGTCCTACCTGCTCGCGTACGGAAGGTCAAGGAGGAGGCGGTTAACTCGAGTCGAAGAAGGCAAGTAATGTGAGGTGACGCTACTTACCTGGCTGCCAATTCGTGCTTGAGGTTTCTGGGCGGCTTCCATGGTTCTGTCGAGAGGCAGAAGGTTCGCTGTATTCGCGTGGAGTCCGACTGGCGGGATTGGGAAGACTCGGTGAAGAAGGTTGGTTGCTGTAGGATATCGTGTGCAGCAGATTGCGTGAAATCCGGCTGCAAAAAGGAAGTATATACGCTGGGAAGGGAAAGGATCTGATCGTTTGAGAAGAGATAGAGATACGTAACGGATGGCCTTGACGTGGAGCTTAACGTGCATCCCTCACCGGCTGGCTTCCTGGGCTGCGAGGAGTAGAGGCAGCAGGCCCGTCTCCTTCCTGGGCTGGGGTCAAAGCTGCAAGTTCTAGGCTGGGCCCAAGGTTGCAAGTATCAAATAAATGGCTAAACAAGTGAAAGAGAGGTGGGCTGAAGGTTGTCAAGGTTTGTCTTGGCCTTGTCACCGCTTGTCGTGGCTTCGTCTTAAACTCGTCAAATGTTGTCATGGTCTCGTCATGGCCTCGTCATGACCTCGTCAAATGTTGTCAAAATCTTGTTGTGACTTGGATTTAGGGTTTGGAAAACATCATTTTATGTGAGTTAAGCTTACATAAAATGATATAAATTTGTATGGGTATGACTCTTAGATATCATATAAATGGTCGACGAGTCGAAAACAGGTTTGACTCGGTAATAAACGGAAATAAAATTCCGGATATTACATCAGTGCCCCCTAAAAATAAGTTTCGTCCCGAAACTTAGAATATAGTATTACACAAACTACTCTCTCTATAAACTTGTATACTCTGGTCTCACTAAACTAGCCTCGTTTTCTAGCATGCAAATATTCAGTCATCTTACACAGACACACACCACATAAAACATAATCACTCAATCCAATATAGACACATGAAAAGTCAAACAATAGTAGCATCCAAGTACTAACTCGTCGGTACAGAAGTAGCGGCTAATCCCGCAAGGTACTCTGGGTAACCATTTCTAATGCTCTCCTCCGTTTTCTAAGTAGGCTCAGTGATTCCTCGTCTAGACCACTAGAACTCTATAAAAGCATGAATCGGCTAAACTTTCTGATCTCCATAGTTGATGCCCTGTCTCGGATTCGGTAGGTACTCTCTCAACGGTTTGGTTTTCTAAACTTACTTCTAGCTCTTTTGATGACTCTACCAAACCCAATACTTATCCCTCCACTGGGTCCACTTGATTCTGAACTAATGATCTTAAACTTTCGTCGGCACTTTACTAAGTGCCTAATGCTCTTTATAATTCAAACCACCTGGCCCGGTTTTCTCAATGTGACCTAACCGGATCGTTCCTTAATTAATATGTCTTCACCTACTTCTTGTCAAGCTTTCAAATTTATATAACTCAACACACATTACACACCTAAGTGGACCTTTTCATATAGATCTCTAATTCCTTAACTTGAATCATAGTTAACCTAACACTGATTTTCTTCATCTGTGGTTTATGGCCTACCACGCTTCTATTGTAACACCCATTAGTCATAATGGCATCTTTTTGAGGGTCAACATGATTTACCCACTCCCGCATATACTTCCCTTCTAATACTAGCAAGATCCTCTTCCAACATACCCTTACTCTCTTACTCAACCGTAGTCTGTTCTTATTCAACCAGTAAGCAACCTCTAACCCGATTCTCTCCATATCCTTAGATCATCCCAGAAGGTTGTTGTTGCCTACTTGGGAAATCCTTCAAGGCATCGGTAAGGTTACCTCTTAGATCCGCAATCGCTAATGTCTCATCTTAACAGTACCTACTTGTCAATATCAACCAACATTTACACGTCCTCAGTTGACGTCGGTCAGCCTATAATTGACTTATCTCAACATCCCGGACTTACTCATCTCATACCTATACTGGCGTTAATTTCTTAATGAACATCATCTGCTCGATTAATCCTTTCATGCTTTGCTGATTCGTTTCATCTTCCACACTTCTGTTTTCCTTAGGCTAAATCTACTTCTCGAACCCCAACTGGGTCATTCATCTTGACATACATAGTCATTCCGAGTCTTCAACGATAGCTGGTAAGTGTCTTTGTAGTTCTGATGATTTTAGTTATCATCCCCTTGCATGGACCGTCGGTGTTGATGACTTAGATCCCATGATAATTGGGGTTACTTTGGACTTTCAAGTCCACCAAGGCCGTTCTCATATATACATTCCTTTGCTGGTGTTACCGGCAATATTGCTTTCATGATACTCCTTTGTTTCCGCTACAGGGCTTCAACTCTTTGATACCGACATTGCGATTTCTTTCAAATTCCTATATTTTTGAGGAGGTTAAAACCTCTCCACACTTGTAAAGTCTACATTTGCATCTACACTCCCTTGTAGGTATCCCTTCCATGCACCTTAGACCCTCATATCCGGGTCGACATTTTATCTTTTTTGGCCTTACAAGCTTGTCTTGGGAACTCTTCTACTAGGTGACTCGTCTTATACATTTTTCTTCTCTGCATCGGTCTCTAACCGTCTGTTGATCATTACTACCCATTCTGTGTTGGAACTTCAGTTACTTTGTACTCTTGCATAGATTTCCTAAGGACATCCTCATCTCAAAACTTTATTTAAAAATTTATCATAACCCGCAATTTTGATACCTGACTTTCCTTCTCACTGGATAAGTTATACACTTGGTTTATACCAAATCCATCATAGTGTCATCAGTCCGTTGGTATGATTGTTATTAAACATCCAATGATACCATTTGTATACAACACATTAGGTGCATATGATTTTCCCACCAATCAAATTTTTCGCATCGCATTTATTATGTCTTCCTTATACTCATGTTGCTTTACCTTCTTTGATATTTACACCCCGTAAGATAGTTAAATCCCTTTGAGTTTTCTCGTACACACTTTACAACTGCGTTGGTTGGTCTCATTACTTTCATCAACTCTTAGGTCATCAGTCCAGCTGAATTTTCCATGGAGTACCTCCATTTCTCCTTAAATAACAGTCTTTAGTCCTTTCAGTAACCATCTTATTGGTGTGATACCGGATCCATATAACAACCTTTAGTCTTTCACTTTTACTCCTTCTCATGTTTGTCTTAGTCGACCTGTAGATTCTATCTGCAATCACCTCACAACTCGACCACACATTTCACCAAGGCTTTACATCATACTCCTTATGTTTGTGCCGCCTCGAAATTTCCAATTATTCTGTGTCACCTCTTTAATCACAAGGGTTTTCCCTGTCAATCTAGACAGTGTGACCCTACTTTTTCTCGAAGGAGTACCATCAGTCTTACTTGTGTGGAATGCTAAGACATAGGACATGTTTCCAATCATCTGCTTCCTCTTAGTCTTCTAGTTCTTCTTGCAGGAATCCCTTCATTCTAACTCTAATATGTACCTTTCGTAGTCAGTAGTAAGTAAATACTCCCAACAATTCCTTTTTTTTACCATTACTATCATCAAGGGTCATTACCGA
>BSUD01000008.1:99587659-99642412 GCA_033239045.1 Fagopyrum esculentum | reverse complement strand
GTTTGTGCCGCCTCGAAATTTCCAATTATTCTGTGTCACCTCTTTAATCACAAGGGTTTTCCCTGTCAATCTAGACAGTGTGACCCTACTTTTTCTCGAAGGAGTACCATCAGTCTTACTTGTGTGGAATGCTAAGACATAGGACATGTTTCCAATCATCTGCTTCCTCTTAGTCTTCTAGTTCTTCTTGCAGGAATCCCTTCATTCTAACTCTAATATGTACCTTTCGTAGTCAGTAGTAAGTAAATACTCCCAACAATTCCTTTTTTTTACCATTACTATCATCAAGGGTCATTACCGACCGTCAAGAGCTGTTCTTAAATTTCTTTATTAGAGTTATCCTATTGGACTCATTTAACGTTACCATCCCGGCTACTAGTACTGGTATTGATTTAACTTCACCATTTTCGTCGTGGATCTCCGAAAGAAATTCACTAGATGTCGATAAAATTCTTTTATAACCTTGTGGTTATTCTTCTTATCGGTTAACTAACCATCGCCAGTTAACCCGTACATGTAACTTTTAAGTTGTCCAAGTAGGATGTAGTTGACCTTCTACAACATCATAGACTTACTTTTATTCCATCTCTTTTGAGGCTTGATATACTTGGTGAAATATATCTCCTCCAGTCTCTCTGTTTATTCTTCTTTAGTTCCTCCTATAATCTACACTTTTGTAAGATTGTTATACTCTTACGAGTCCAGTTGTATCATTCTTCTTCCTTGGGTGTTGCTTGTAATGCTGCCTTTACAGAAGCTGGTTATTGTTGTATCCCGGTCTATGTCAGAATTCTCCTGTTTCTACGAGATCACTCCACTTCTACGTTGGTGAAATCCATCTTTCCCTTTCTGGCAATGCGTAAGCTTCCAAGTTGCAGCTCTTTAATTCTTTCTATTTGGATGGATAATGCATCTTGTGTTGACTTCCATACTTTTGACTGTCTCGGTTATCAATCTGGATTGTGGTGGCAATTAGCTTGTTGAGAGTGATCATATTTCGCCTTGCTTTTGGCATCAACTTTCACTTCCTAGTCTGTCAGTGAGCTTAAATTTTATGTCCCTTTTCTTGATCGCTACTATATCTCCCTTTTGACTTTCATGTCTATGGCAAATTTTTGACGTCATCCTCTTTGTTTGTGAAGTCACTTTACAAAACTTGAAAGAGCCTCTCCGTTGTCTTTCTCAATTCCCTAGTTGGCGATCATCTCTTGCTTCTCCGGAACTACTCTCTTGTATATCCTTCATTTGATCCTGTTGAGTTGATTCGGGATTTTCTTCTTGTCATCGTAATTGGTGTTGTCTTTGAGTCTTCACTTTTCCGTCTCGACGTTTCTCAACAAGCTCGAAGGAGTTGTCCGACGTTCGTCTACCCTAATGCACATAAGATGTGCATACTAATCCTCACGTTGACACCCTTCAAAAACTACTTAGATGTGTCCAAGGGGTGAGAAACTCATTATGTTATCTCCGTTAAGGACATAACATAACTACAATTTCTACTAATCTTCGGCATATACCTATCTATATAACATATCTTTATAAACAAGCTAAAAGTCCAACTATAGTAAAACCTAAAGTCCATACTAAGCAAACTGAGATCCGCGGTAGTAGTGGTGGTCAGCCGTACTTTTCTATTCCCAACCAGACTATGCATGCATTTAAAAACCAAAATTCTCTTTTTAAAACTCAGACCCCTTTTCGGGTTCTGCTTAAAACTTATTCGGTCTTTCAAAAGACTTCAAGTGCCATTGTTGCCAACCTAGAGCTCTGATACCATGTTGTAACACCCCAAATTCTCAGAACTCGGGACATTACTGGTTAGGACCTCACAATGGGTCCCGACCTCAGTTTGACAACAATATTACTAGGATCTTACAACAAGACACAAATAAGAAAAATCGAAATTGATAAAATAGTATTTTTATGGTAATGAATGCAACACTGTCTAGCAGCCTAAAGTACTTAAACAAAAGAAACGGACAACTGTCTTAACCAAAAGAAAGAAAAGACAAACATAACTCTCAACCCCCACTCTAAGGAGTACGGAGACCCGGCTGACCACTACTTCCGGATCACTCAGCTGCTGATCTAACCTGCGGTAAAACTAAAAACACAACAAGAGGAACCGTTAGCTAGTTATCTAAATATTAGCAGAATAATAGCAGCACAAACACACTCAGATAAACATAAACACTCAGCATGCTTTCAAACAAGTCCGTTTTATTATCTTGCTTTAATTTACTCGTTCACTCTAGTGATACTTATTTTGTGACACGAGGGATTCCCAAACCTCGCCTCCGCCCCCGTGTAACCATCAGGAATGGATCCGATGCATCTCACCTTGTACCTGCATGGTCTGGGTATAGAGAACCTCCCAGTCTCCTGTCAGAGCTGGGAAGTGATGTCACGGCCCGTTATACATACACTTGGGCCTTAAACGTAATAATAACAGTCGTCCTAGCAAGTTATTATTATTAAACACGCAAAAAGCACACACAACCACTATCACTCAACTAATATCCAGAAACTGGCTAAGTAAGTCGCAAGGACTTACCTGAGTAAAATCACACTCTAACAAGTCTCAAAACGATCCGTACTCGTGGTAACTCAAACGCCTGTCACACCAGACACGTGGATCAAAATCACATCCGATATTCTTAGAAGTTAAAACTTCTAAGAAGTATTATCTCATGAGGAGAAATTTCGAAACTACAACTCTCTTAAGGTAAAAGACTATTTTACCCTTGATTCCGGAAACTCTCAAATTCTATTCTTAACTTCTAATATTTTCTTTTAGAACTTGCATTTCCAAACTGGTTGCTCAAGGACAGTTTACTAGAGGTTATAGGGTTAAATTCCAAACACTCATCAAAGAGAACAACATCACTAAATTTTCGGTTACTCTACTCTTATACATATATGTATACATATATAAAACGTTACTCTTATCCATCTATGTATATACTTATGTATATACACTCTACTTATTCATATATATATATATACACTCATATCTCCCAACTCATACCTATAATATCTATCAACTCTTACTTCTACATAAACACCCTTAGCTCTTCTATCTTTACCTTTATAAATACATATTTATATGCACCGCACTCCTATCTAAATATGTTTATATCTCTTGCTTTCACGTGTATATACTTATATACTTATAATACTTCTATACATATATATACTTATACATACTCATCACACTTATACTTATAATTCTCTCTCTAAGCATACAGCAGTGCACCAAGAGTGGACTTACCTACAGCAGGCTGTAGAGGGTCCGGTTTTACGGCTGTTGGAGTATAGAAGGGGCGTCTTGGACCGGGCTCGCATCCTGACCCGTCTTCACTTCTACAGGTGCACTATACGTCCCTGTTAGTCACTGCAGGGATCAGAGTAGACGAGACTACTAGCTGGCTTGGAGGGCGGTAGTTACTCTCTGCTGGGTGTGATGTTGTAGATATGGGTCGGTAGATCGACAGTGCGTGTGTCCTTGCTGCTTATAGGCCGAGATGTGCAAGTTAGGCCTCCGATCTCCTTCAGTAGCGACTGGTCGGAGGCGCCTTCGATCGGTTTTGGAGGAGGGCTCTTCTGGTTTCCCGGGTCAGCGTCACCAAGCTAGCGTCTTCCTTAATACGAGGGTAGATGGGACGGAGGTAAGACCAACAGGGCTGAGTCGACAGGGACAGAAGAGTATTAAGGAGCAATGCTGCACTCGCCTTCGGGAAGGATGGCTACTAGGTCCGGCTCTTGCGCAGGAGTACCTCGAACGGGACGGTGTCGAAGAGGGCACTCAGTCCTACCTGCTCGCGTACGGAAGGTCAAGGAGGAGGCGGTTAACTCGAGTCGAAGAAGGCAAGTAATGTGAGGTGACGCTACTTACCTGGCTGCCAATTCGTGCTTGAGGTTTCTGGGCGGCTTCCATGGTTCTGTCGAGAGGCAGAAGGTTCGCTGTATTCGCGTGGAGTCCGACTGGCGGGATTGGGAAGACTCGGTGAAGAAGGTTGGTTGCTGTAGGATATCGTGTGCAGCAGATTGCGTGAAATCCGGCTGCAAAAAGGAAGTATATACGCTGGGAAGGGAAAGGATCTGATCGTTTGAGAAGAGATAGAGATACGTAACGGATGGCCTTGACGTGGAGCTTAACGTGCATCCCTCACCGGCTGGCTTCCTGGGCTGCGAGGAGTAGAGGCAGCAGGCCCGTCTCCTTCCTGGGCTGGGGTCAAAGCTGCAAGTTCTAGGCTGGGCCCAAGGTTGCAAGTATCAAATAAATGGCTAAACAAGTGAAAGAGAGGTGGGCTGAAGGTTGTCAAGGTTTGTCTTGGCCTTGTCACCGCTTGTCGTGGCTTCGTCTTAAACTCGTCAAATGTTGTCATGGTCTCGTCATGGCCTCGTCATGACCTCGTCAAATGTTGTCAAAATCTTGTTGTGACTTGGATTTAGGGTTTGGAAAACATCATTTTATGTGAGTTAAGCTTACATAAAATGATATAAATTTGTATGGGTATGACTCTTAGATATCATATAAATGGTCGACAAGTCGAAAACAGGTTTGACTCGGTAATAAACGGAAATAAAATTCCGGATATTACAGAAACACTAGAAGGTGGGGATATTTCTCCAAACCATAGCTAGGTAGTAGGGACATATATTATCATGTTGTATTTGATAAAATAGGAAAGTTTAAGTCACAAATACTAATGTAGCATGATATAGGTATGCTTTGTCAAGACATTTGACTTGTTTTAATCAATGAGTATCACATGCTATTTACTCATTAGATGATAGGCTTATCTACTACTTATGAGTATATTGAACTATGCGAGCATCACATGATGCTTGCTAGTTGCTTACATAATTCGAGATAACCATTGTTGGACATTCACAAGACAAATGTGCTTAGCCATCCTTTTGGCCCTAGCTAGCATCATAGGAATCAAACATTGCATAATCATCTTCGAATTACTCATTTGTCTCATATAAGATGATCAATATATCCAAACATTCATTCATACTCGAAAATATATAATGTGCTAAGGGAACAATCTAGATTATGTATAATCTAGCATCTGACATTCAAAATAAGATCAAACATGGATGAACATTTAATAAAATCGGAAACTCCTATATTATACTAGTCATGCATTTGATTCTCCATAGTTTTATAAATACAAAATTATTCAAGACAATCCTAGCATGATTTGGAGTTTTAACCCCAAATCTTAGCAATGTGACTACTCACTCATGACCGAAAACTCAATAACACAAATAGTTGAAACGAATACCATGGTGATAAGCTAGATAAAAAAAACAAGAAATGTAGGAAAAAGAACGGACTAAAACAAACTTACCAATCCAAAGTTATGGCCAAAATAAGATTGAGAATGGATCTAGATAAGAGATTTGAGAAGAATTTCAAGAACAACTTCAAACGTCTTTTCCAATTGGCCAAATGTTGCTTACAAAGATTGAATTTTAGAGAATTGTTTTGTTCCTTGGATGATATATATTATAAGCAGTCATGCCCTCTATTTATAGGGTAAAATTCATATTCTCCAATTCTAGAATCATCCTAACAACTCAGACATCAAGTGTGAGTTAGTTGCAAAGAGTGGTCCACACTGGGTAGAGGGTCAAGTTTTGCATAGCCTTTGGTCGGATTTTTGTGCCTCAACCTCGAGTTTTTCCACCGGCATTGGAGATTTACACATAGCACGAGTTTTTGCGTTTCCTTGGTCGAGTTTTTGTACTTCTTATGTCGAGTTGCCTCTTCCACCCAAGATAAGTGTAATCTCCCCATGGAAGGTGTTCTTTTTCCGGATTTTTCCTTCAACTTAGGTCGAGTTTTAGTGCTTCTTTGCTCGAGTTTTCTGAGTGAACTCGACCTAAGTGAACTTTTGCAACTTGAATTGTTCCTAGCTTGAGTTCCTTGTCTTCTTAGCTTGAGTTTTTGTAAATTGGAGGGTCCTTTTCTAGGGATTTTTGCTTGTCTTGCTCCTTGTTTTCGTTTTTTCTTGCTTCCTATTTTCTTTAGCTCTTCGATGGTGATAAGGATGTAGAGGGTACTTCTTGGATTGATATAGATATGTATTTTGTGCTCCATTGTAGACCTAAAAACACAAAACACAAGGAGAGTAGACATTCTTTGATACTTTTAAGTATAAGCAAAGATATGAATGCCTTTACCAATGCAAAACTAATAAAAACATACAAAACTACATCTACAAAGATAGCATAAAAATATGCTATCAACCAATATTCATAGTATGTATGCCGAAAAATCTTAACGACATATATACTTATTATCTAAAATTAATGATCTCATCTTAATCCATCTATATTCTTGAGTTATTTCCTCGTGTTATTCTTTTTGCATGCCAATATGCTAATGTAGTTCCTCTTTCATTTAGCAAATTTAGCTTTTGGCTACACTATTGTGGTTACACTCTTGAGTAAACATATGTCGTAGTGTCATTAACTAGTGAGTATGGTCCATTAGTGTCAAGACTTCTAAGAGATTGATTCATCCAACTTTATTACATGTTCCGTGAAGTGAATAATGTCGTAGAACACCTAACTAGCATACCTTTTGACCATAAAATTAGCTTAATAGTATCCATTGACCAATTGGATTACCTTTTAACTTTTGTATATCAAGATATTAGGTCCAGACTATTTAATGGCTAATTACTACTTAGCTCATATTTTACAATATCAATAAAGCATACTAGAAGAACAGAGGGTACGAAGTCTCCTCCTTATAAAGAAAAATCTATAAAACCAAATACCATATGAAAATACGGGTTGATTCAGCAACCGAACACTTTTTTAGGTATGACAGTACGAAGCAATGTCGGGGTGACTGTCACGTGTCAATTTTTTTCTTGACGGATAAATTTTTTCGGTCAAATGTTTTTGTACATTTTATTCAAATTATATTATACTAATGGTTCATACATTTATTGAACTAATAGTATAAAAAATTGAACTTTTTTCTTCCAAATTTCTCCCTTTTTCTTTTTTTGACGAGTACTTTTTTCGTTCAATATTTTATTCTATTAATTCAGATGTCATCGTACTAATAGTATACATTACTTTTAAAAAAATTATAAGCTCAAGATAATGCATGTACTAATGATATAAAAATTTTAAGATAACAAAACACTCGTTTTGAATTAATGGTATAAATATTTTGCACAAACAATATCATAATAAAAGTATTCTAATAACCATAACTATAACAACATGAACTTTTAGAATATTAGTTCAAAGTTTAGGTATCATTAGTTTGAATATTTTGTACCATCAGAACATAACCACTAAATTAACAAATGATACGTGAACTAACTATTGAAACTATCATAACTTATAGTGCATAATTTTGAATGAATTGAACTCAAATTATGAATTGAAATAATAATTATTACAGTTTTCTCATGAAGAATACAAAATTTTACCACGTCCCCCATTTCAAAAACATATTTTCAAAAGGATAAAATTATTTTGTACTTTCTAAAAATTGTAAAACTGTCACCACTAAGCATGTCCATGGGTCACCCGTGACCGGCGGGTACGGTTTCCCCCGGGTCGCGAGTATGGGTAAGGGTCATGATATCCTTACCCGTCGACCCGCCGGGTCGACCCGGGTAACGGTCACATTTAAAAAAAAAAAAAAATTCCCAACGGCTATATAGCCGTTGGGTAGCCGTTGTAACGGCTAGTTTATAAAAAAAAAATTTAAAAAACAATAAACTATAATAAATCTAACCCAAAAACATTTCTATAAATACCCCAAACCCAATTCATTTAATCTCACACCAATTCTCATGCAATCATCTATTCACCTTTTCAATCTCTCCATAATTTCCAACTCTTACATTCAATTACTCTCCTAATCTCATATTCTCATTCTCTTATTTTGTTACTCTTACTACTTCATTCTATTTTTCAAAAAAAATTTTCTAGCGGGGAAGACGTTCCGTTAGCGGTGCCGGTCCTTCATCCGGGGAGGTGTTAGCCGAGGACGTCATTCCGTTAGCGGTCCTCCAACCGGTTCGGATTTAAGGCGGAGCTTATGAAGTGGAGATCACGAGATCCTGGAGGAGGAGGAGGAGGAGGATATCAACATGGAATCACCTCCTTTCCCCAACACCCAAGGATCCGAGACCCAATTCCCGGAGGAGCCAGAGAAGGAGCCGCCGTTGAACGACACTCAACTAACGACGGGGGTCTTCCGATTTTGGTTTACAAAAGGTGCTCCCAATGCCAACGGAGTTTACTATACCAAATGCAATTTTTGTTCGGCACAATCCAAGCACAAAAAGGGAGAAGGCTACGGGAACAACAAGAGGCATATTCGGAACAAGCATCCCGAAAAATGGGATTGACACGAGGGCAAACACAACTTACCGGGTACGCATCTACCTCTAACCAACCTCCTTCTCTATTTACATATGATCATTCTTCTTCTATGGATGCATTTTCGGAAATGTTAGCCGTAGATTCTTTGGCATTTAGTTTTGCACAAAATGTTGGTTTTAATGATTGGATGCAAAATCATGCTCAACCCGCATATAAACCGATTTCTCGCCAAACCGCTAAAAGAAAAATGATGCATAAATATAGAATTCGTAAAGAAGAATTGATTAAATATTTTATGGAAAACGGTGATATTCAAGTTTCTATTTGTAGTGATATTTGGACCGACGGTTTTCAAAAAAATTCATATATGGGTATTACTTGTCATTTTGTTGATAAATTTTGGATTTTAAACAAAAGAGTTTAGCATTACGAGTTTTCAATGAACAACACACCGCCCAAAACATTGCCTGTTTGATTGCAAATGTTTTGGAAGAATATAGATTACTTTCACGAGTTTTTTCAATCGGTTTTGACAACGCCTCCGCTAACACGGCTTCCATTAGAGATTTATCCAACTATTGTAAGCCGACGATTGGAGGTAAATTTTTTCACCTTAGGTGTGCCGCTCATATTTTAAACTTGTGTGTTCAAGAAGGTTTAGCATACTTTGGAGATTTAGTACAACCTATTCGAAAAATTCTTAATGAACTTTGGTCTAGAAAAAGTATACGTACTAAATGGTATGCATATTGTAAACAAAATAACGTTTATCCTAAAAAATTTCCAAAAGATGTTTGTACAAGATGGAACTCTACTTACAAAATGATTTCCGAATCATATGAATATCGAGATCTTTTAAGTGGTTTTGCCGCACAACATATTGACGGTGATTTTGTTTTCGGTGAATCTTGGGTTTTAGCAAGAGATGTAATGGAGGTTTTTAAATATTTTTATGATGCTACTAACACTTTTAGTTATGTTTATACACCAACTTCAAACATATTTTGTTATGTAGCAATTAATATTGCATATGCACTTCAACAAGGTCAATTAATTGATAATATTTCACAAGCTATTTATACAATGCGAACTAAATGGTTAGATTATTATACAACTATTCCCGATGTTTTTCTTGTTGCATTTGTGTTAGATCCTAGACGTAAAATGGATGGTTTAAAACAATTTTTAGAAAGTTATTATGAATTTTTAGATTTACAATAAAATTCCGATTGTCATGTTTCTACCATAATTGCTAGAGTTAGAAAATTATTTGATGAATTATTGGTTCAATATCGTGTTTCCGATCAAGGTCAATCTTCTCAACCCCTCCTCGTCCTTCATCTTCAACTTCATCTAAATTTAAATCAATTGCTAGAGATTTGTTTGGCCCGAAAAGGGCAAAAACTGTTAGCAAGAAATATGACTATAATTTAGGCACTTGTTTTAGTTGTTTTTCCATCTTTTATGTGTACATGGACATGAGTTTGAAGCATTTGTGAGCTCATTCACCCACTTGGTCGATATAGAGATCTACACTAGCTTTGTTTTGTTTATAGGTGAATAAAGGCTTGAATTGAAGCAAAATGTGGAAGGAAATGAGTATTTGATCATGCTAGATGTCAAGGAGATGCTTTGGAGGAGCTAAGGAAGGACTATGATTGAAGAACATCACGAAATAAAGGCTTTCACAAAGGATTTGGATTTCCACACCCTAAATTACGGCCGTGGACTTGGCCTTGGATCGTGGAGACTGAATTTGGAGCACAACAGAAAGTTCCACGCCCTAAACCACAACCGTGGAAATTTGTACTAGACCGTGATTTCTATGACGAAATGACGTCTCATATTTTCCACGTCAGCGACGGTTATTGGGCTTTTCTCGTAACCCTATTTCGCCCTATAAGAAGGCTTGAGAAGGGAGTTTCAAGGACGGTCGCTTAGTGTTTCATTTTGACCTGCGCTTGCAACTCGGTGGAGAGTCGAGACGGAGATTGGAGATTTCGGATCGTGGCTTGTGAAAGACGCGATATTGAAGATTGCGTACTTTGGATATTTTCTTAAGGTTTTGCTTTCGGAGACGGATTGACACTCCGTTTTTCATTGATCTCTAAGATTGATGTGAGGATTCTTGTTCCATATTCTGAATTCATTAAACATATTACCTTATTGTTCGGATTTGGGATTGATTGTTTGGTTTTTATAGAGTTTTCGAGGATTTACACTTTTTCTCTTCTTAAATTGATATTTGATTAAGTGGCATTGATTATTGGCTATAACCCTTTAGCAATTCTAAGGTAAAGGGTTGATAATTGTGGCTTAGATGATGATAGATCGATCGTAAACAGATTGAACCCTGAGAGTGTGAGAAACCTCGCCGACAACCTAAACCACGACCTGTTCTTGAGTTCCACGGCCGTGGTTCTTCAAGATCTAGCTGCGATTTCCTCTGTTTTATGACTTTTGTTTTTGCTTTAATCCAAAGTTAAATATTTGCTTTAACCTAGCCTTGACTTGCCTTTTCTAGGTAGTAGTGAGACTCAACATCCTCTATTTCGGTTTCGAGTGTCACAACCTTAACCGTTTTAGTTTATCTTTGATTCCTTGGGTTTGGGCATGGGTATTTGAGATTAATTCTTACCTTTAGATCCTTTCTATACTGCAACCTCAACTGCAACCTCAACAACCTTTATAGAGAGAGTCCTTGGGTTAGATATATAAGGTTTTGGAACTTCACCGTACTCAACCTTACCTTAGTTATACCTTTGCAATCTCGACTCTGTCCTTATATCTATAGAATATCTTGAATCGATTGCCACAAATGGATACTTGGATCTTTAGGATTGCTGTTTTCCCAATTATTTGCAAACCTTCTAAACTTTTGATTACTCGATTATTCGAAACTGATTTGTTTCACCAAATCCCTGAGTTCGATACTCTGAAATTCTTGCTTTACTACACCGATTCGTACACTGCGGGTTCACTTGCTTTGATTTTAGTTTTAAAATTTAAAACTTATTTGCACGCATAATTTGAGGCGAACAAGTTTTTGGCGCCGTTGCCGGGGATTTGGTCTAGACCAAATTTCGGTTCTCGGTTGTCGAGCATGGGAGCTTTGCTCTTGTTATTTGATATCTCTTTTTGTGTGATTTTTGCAGATTCTTTAGGTACATGCGAAAGACTAGATCTACCAAAGATCTAGTCCCTTTTGATCCAGAACTTGAGAAAACTTTGAGAAGAAAGTTGAAAGAGAAAAAGATGGCTGAAAACAATGAGAAAAACATCCAAGCGGAGTTGGATGAAGCTCAACTTCAACTCAAGTTGAGTGAGAAGGCTCGTACAGAAGAATTACAGCGTCATCAATACCAAATAGATGAGCTCAAGGCTATGATGCTAGACATGAATTTGGAGATGAATGATGCTAAGAAGAAGAAGAAGGTCAAGAAACCTAAGTCCATTAGAGTTGAATCATCCGACGATAATGAGGATATGCCGGCACTAGAGGACATTGATCCGGTGATCCATCCCGTTCGTAACAACCCTAGACCACCGGTTGTTCCTCGCATCCCCGTTGGAGATGTGAGAGTTGCTCATGAAGGGGATGAATCACAGACTCTTGGGCAAACGATGGATCCAATTCAGCAACCGCGCCGTCTAGGTGTAAATTTCGGAGGTGAAGATATCCAGGAATTCAATTTTAGCCCGCAAGTTATCACCATGGTTCGCCAAAGCCAATTTGGTGGAACGAGTGCTGAATCTCCACACCAACATTTATAGAATTTTGAGATTCTCATGGAGACATTGAAGTCGAAGAGAGCTACCAACAACAACTACAAGATCAAACCGTTCTTCTTCTCTTTGAAGGACAACGCTTTGTCTTGGTATCAAGCTCTTCCTGCTGGAAGACTTAACACATGGGAGGATCTATTTTCGGAGTTCCTCACCAAGTTCTTTCCGCCATCCAAGACGGCGGAGTTGAGAGGTAAGATTAATGCATTTTCTATGAAACCTAACGAAAGCTTGTTTCAATCTTGGGAAAGGTTTCAGGATCTCTGATTGGATTGCCCACACCATGGCATTTTAAAGTTGGAATTATTGGAGATCTACTACAAGGGGTTGGATGTGGAAACACAATTCAATCTCCAATCTCTTTCTTGTGGTACATTTATGGACATGAGAGAAGATAACGCTTGGAACTTCATTGAGAAACAAGCCCAAGTGACTGAGAAGTATTCCCACCGGAAGGTGGATCCTAATAACCGGAATCAAGGGGATCCGGGACCTAAGTTGAATCAAGCTGCACAAACTCAAATATTCTCCCTCGACAATGAGATCAAAGATTTGAAGGAAGCCATAAAAACTAGCCTTCAAAAGGCAAAGGAGCAAGAGGCCAACTACCTAGGGAGAGACAACCACCAAGGGAATAGGAATGACTACCGGAACAACAACTGGAATAACAACAATAGGAACTCCAACAACAACCATTGGAGATCCAACCAACAAAATCCAGATAATCCCTATTCACATGCTGAAAATGCTTTAACATCTCCATCTTCTTCTACTCCTTTGAAAAGCCAAGGACAAGCATCAAATGGCTCAAACAAGACGGAGAAGGAGAAGCCCGATCCCATGTTGGAGACAATCTTAGGAAAGCTACAAGGTTTGGAGAGCTACATAACTTCGGTTGATAAAGCACACAAAGCTTTGGAAAACCAATTATTCAGCAAGGCCGGAGAAGTTCCTAGAGATCAAGGGAAGATTCCCTGAAAGACGGAGGACAACCCGAAGGGAAGGGTGATGGATATCACTACTAGGAGTGGCGTGACAACCACCGATCCGCAGCCCAAGTTTGTAGAAGTCCCAGCTGAGAAGAGAAAAGATAAGAAGAAGGAGAATGAAGATGTCTATGTTCCTCCTCCAGCTTACAAACCTCCTCTACCATTCCCACAATCTAGAGCAAGAACGCGTCTAGACAAGCAATTCGGTAAGTTCATTGAACTCATGAGCAAACTACATATTAACATACCTTTCATTGATGCAATTGTAGGTATGCCCGCTTACGGGAAGTTCTTGAAAGAGCTCCTCTCTAACAAGAGGAAGCTAGAAGACTTTGGAGAAGTCAAGATGAGTTCAAAATCTTCGGAGCTCATCAAAACAATGACAGAAAAGATGCCCCCAAAGCTGAGAGATCCGGGGTCATTTTGCATTCCAATTGGAGTAGGAGAAGTCACATACGACGCTCTTTGTGACTTAGGAGCAAGCGTAAGTATCATCCCGCTTGCTTTGTGTAGGAAGGTCGGTTTAGGTAAACCTAAACCGGTGAAGATGACGTTGTACATGGCGGATCGATCCATAACTCGTCCCGTCGGTATCATTGAAGACGTTCCAGTCAAGCTCGGTAAGTTCTATATTCCAATAGAATTTGTTGTGCTTGACATTCCTGCAGATTGTCCGGTCCCGATCATACTCGGAAGACCGTTTCTTGCAACCTCCGGTTGTATGGTGGATTGCAAGAACGCTAGACTAGCCTTCAACATAGGAGAAGAGAAGGTTGAGTTTGTTCTCTCAACTTTGGTGAAAGAGCCAGCTCTTGAAAAGGATACGTTCAACATCTATGACGAAGAAGCGTCTAGAGAGGAAGTGAGCTCGATCTTATTCAAAGATCCATTGCAAAAGGTCATAACCATGAGCATCATGGAAAAGGGAGAGGAAGAGGATTTCAATGTTGAGTTTGATGCCTTGGAAGAGCTAAAGGAAGTACAAGAGGAAGAGTCTGAGAAACTATACGATGGTTCAGAAAATGTGAGAAATCATGGTCAGTCGTGCTATTCCACGGCCGTGGTTTCACCAAAACTGGCCGTAAACTGCTATTTTGAGAACAACAGAGAGTTCCACGCCCTAAACCACGGCCGTGGAAGTAACAGTGGTGCCATAATTTTAGGAAATTCTGAGAACAACTTCGTTCTTTCCACAACTACTCTTGAGTCTTCTTCAATCACTCCTACACCCTTAGATACTTCTAAAGAAGCATCGGACACACCTCAAGACTCATCAAAGGCATCAATAGCTATGGAATTGAAGCCACTTCCCACACATCTTTGGTATGTATTTCTTGGAACTAATTCTACTTTTCCCGTTATTGTTAGTTCCGATTTAAATGAAGATGAGCATGAGAAACTAATGGCTGCTCTAAGAAAACATAAGAAAGTCTTAGGTTATACCATAGAGGATCTTGTAGGAATTGAACCATCTTTATGCATGCACAAGATTCTAATGGAGGAAGATTTCAAGCCTTTGCGACAACCTCAAAGACGGTTAAATCCGATCATGAAGGAGGTTGTTAAGAAGGAAATTCTTAAGTTACTTGACGCAGGTATCATCTATCCTATCTCCGATAGCAAGTGGGTGAGTCCCGTTTAAGTTGTCCTGAAGAAAGGAGGAATGACGGTTATCACCAACAAGAACAACGAGCTCATTCCTACAAGAACCGTGACGGGATGGGGGATGTGCATTGACTACCGCAAGCTGAACAATGCAACTAGGAAGGATCACTTCCCGCTACCATTCATAGATCAAATTCTTGAGAGGTTAGCACAACACTCCTATTTCTGTTATCTTGACAGTTATAGTGGTTTCTTCCAGATTCCGATCCACCCAGACGATCAAGAGAAGACCACATTCACGTGCCCGTGGGGTACGTTTGCTTACAGGAGGATGCCATTCGGACTTTGCAACGCTCCAGCCACCTTTCAAAGGTGTATGATGGCCATCTTCTCCGAGTATATTGAGGAAATCATGGAGGTTTTTATGGATGACTTTTCAGTTTATGGTTCCTCATTTTACAATTGTCTTTCTAACCTTTCTCTTGTGTTGCAAAGGTGTGAAGACACTAACCTAGTTCTTAATTGGAAGAAGTGTCAATTCATGGTTAAGGAAGGCATTGTGCTAGGACACTTGATCTTTAATAGAGGGATCGAAGTTGACAAAGCTAAGATAGAGACTATAGAGAAACTTCCTCCTCCATCTTCGGTGAAGGGGATAAGATGTTTCCTTGGACATGCTGGATTTTATAGAAGATTCATCAAATAATTTTCTAAGATTTCGAAACCGCTAACTAATCTATTGATGAAAGATGCAGTTTTTTATTTTTCGCAGGATTGTTTAGACGCCTTCTATAAGATCCGGGAAGCTCTCATATCAACCCCGATTATCCAACCCCCGGACTGGAATCTCCCGTTCGAGGTTATGTGTGACGCAAGTGACGTAGCTGTTGGAGCGGTGCTTGGGCAAAAGAAGGAAGGCCAAACTCATGCCATCTACTATGCTAGCAAGACGCTAGATGAAGCGCAACTCAACTACGCCACAACGGAGAAAGAATTTTTAGCCATTGTATATGCATTTGAAAAGTTTCGTTCTTATCTTGTAGGAGCGAAGGTGATTGTGTACACGGACCATTCGGCAATCCGGTATTTGCTTGCCAAGAAGGATGCGAAACCGAGGCTGATTAGATGGATTCTTCTCCTACAAGAATTCGATCTAGAGATCCGCGACAAGAAAGGCTCGGAAAATTCTGTTGCGGATCATTTGAGTCGTCTACCACACATTGAAGACGACGATCTACCCATTGATGACTCCTTCCCGGACGAACACTTACACATCATGGAAGAATGCATCGACAAGATCATTAGAGGTAACGAACCTTGGTTTGCTGATTTTGTAAATTACTTGGTTTGTCAAGAAATACCTCCCGGACTATCCTATGCACAAAGAAAGAAGTTCTTTATGGATGTCCGGCAATACTTTTGGAATGAACCTATACTCTTCAAGAGAGGTCCCGATGGCATCATTAGGAGATGTGTGCCGGAAGACAAAATGCACGTCATTCGTCATTGTCATTCACTTCCTTGTGGAGGACACGCTAGTTCCAATAAAACTAGCACTAAGGTATTGCAACCCGGATTCTTTTGGCCTACTTTATTTAAGGATGTGCAAACCTTTGTTTCTTGTTGCGATGCTTGTCAAAGAACAGGAAGTATCTCTAGGAGAAACGAGATGCCTATCAACAACATTCAGGAGGTGGAAATCTTCGACGTTTGGGGAGTCGACTTCATGGGACCTTTCCCATCATCTTCCGGAAACCAATACATACTTCTAGTTGTAGATTATGTTTCGAGATAGGTTGAAGCTATTGTCTCTCCAACTAATGATGCCATGATTGTTGTCAAGTTCTTTAATAGAACTATTTCCCCAAGGTTTGGGACACCACGGACCATCATTAGTGATGGAGGGTCACACTTCATTGCCCGACGATTCAAAGCTCTACTAGCTAAGTATGGGGTGACTCACAAGATCGCCACTACCTACCATCCACAAACAACTGGGCAAGTGGAAATTTCAAATAGAGAGATCAAGGGCATCCTTGAGAAGAGGATGTCGAAGACAAGGAAGGATTAGTCTTTGAAACTAGATGATGCGTGTTCGCTCCAAACGGTGTGTGCAAGCTTTAAATTTATAACCCTAGATGTAAGCTTAAAACAAAGATGCAAACCCGCAGTGTACGGGTCAATCGTAGTAAAAAGCAAGAAATTCCAGGGGTCGATCACAGAGACTTAGTGAAACAAAGCAGGAATAGGTTGTCAATGCAACTACTAACCACAAAAGCGATTAAAACAATCAAAGATGATAAAAAGTCAATTAAGGAAATATGCAATTCTAGGGATTAAAGCATCTAGTTGTGCTTCCAACTCAAGATCTAAAGATAAGCGGACAAAGCTGAGATTTTTGCAAAGGGAAGGTGTTACTAAAGTGGAATAGATCACCGGGTAAGTCTCACTACTCACTAATCCCAAACCGTAACTCCTATTACCGGATAAGTCTCAAGGAATTAAGGAAGAGAACTATAATCTCAAACTAACACTCCAACTAAGGGAATAGAATCAACCTTTACCGGCTAAGTCTCAGGCTAACTCACAAAGATGAAATGAAAGCACACTCAAACCCCAATAAAGGATAAATCTTTATTACCTACTGATAACACGATTTATGACTTAGGATTAGGTAATCATTTAGATAGAATTTTCACTCATTCATGCACGTTTTGGCATTGGTTCATGACGTCTTCGCTCAATTCATGCACATTTCTAGAAAAGACGTCTACACTACCTTTTATCGGTTTTGTAGGTAATTCGGGGATCTATTGGACGTTAATTGATACATTTGAGGGCCAAGCCTCATGATGGTACACATCCAAGGCTAAGGAGGAGCATAATTGGAGCAACAAAGGACACAAAGACCACTATTGGTGCAAGCAATGGATCAACTCATGGCTAGACGATCATAGCATGCTTCTGTTGAAGAAAATCGACCTACACCCAGGAAAATCGGCCGATTTTTTTCCTCTGGGTCGATTTTTAGGCCTTTGACAGCTTAAAGCCACGTGTCCCACGATCTCTTGTCCGTCCTTGCTCTTGGTGGAGAATATAAGTGGTCCTGCAGGTGGTTGCTGAGCATCTCTCCTCTCCCACACTCTCATTCACAGCTCATCAATTTGGGGAAAAGATTGGAGGAGAAGAAAAGCTCTCAAGGATTGAAGGAAGAAGAAGAACACCATTGAAGGAGAATAGTGAGCTTTTGAGTGATTTTGAGTTACTTTTGTAATCTTGGATTGAAGGACGATTGCAAGGATTGTTAGGAACGTTTTGAATCTTCATTTAAGAGTTTGTAAGTCTTGCTACAACTTGGATTTGGCTGAGATTTATTGATTTTACTTGCTTATCTTTCATTATCCATCTATGAACACCATGTATGCTTGTTTGATGATTTTGGATCTTAATATGCATGTTATTGGCTAGTTTGTTGTGATTCTGGAGTGATGGATTGATGGTTATGGCTAGGGTGATGATAGGATGAACTTATATGTTAGTTTAGGATGATTTGTATGCACGAAACCCATCCCAGGAAGAAAAATCGACCTGTTCATCAGATAAATCGGCCGATTTATCTGTAGAACAGCCCGATTTATTCTCCTGTTGCTCTTTAAATGATAAATCTGCATGCTGGGGTCCTTGGTTGTTTAAATCCTAGTGTTTATTAAGCCTAATTTAGCTTAGGATCACCTAATGCTATCAACCTAAGTGAGGGAAGAGATCTACCCGATGATTTCCGACCTTAGATACCTAAGATGATGAATGCTAGGTAGTAGTGAGCCTCATAAGCCGCTATTGGATCGAATGTGCTAGGATTGTTGCTTGAGACTTCCCTATTCCGAGACTTACCCGGTAAGGAGAGGGTTACCCTTAAGTAGCATCTAGTTTGTGCGGAATTCCTTACTCTAACCCCTTGAGACCTACCCGGTAATAGGAGTTTGATGCGGGATTAGTGAAGTGAGAGACTTACCCGGTAATCGCTTCCATTAGTGAACATTCTTTCCCAAACACCGCAGCTTGTCCTTAGAATCCTTAGAACCTTGAGTCCAATGCCATAACCGAAAATCTTGACCTCTAGAATCTACTTTTCTCTCTTGATCATATACTTGTGCTTTGTGTTACTTGTTTCTTTGCTAGCTTGAGTTGTTAGTTGTTTTATTATCTTGCTTGACTTGTGATCTTTGTTTGATCACAATAAAAACCAACAAAACATTGAGTTTTCCATTTTCTTTGTTTCTCATCTTATCTTAGTCTAGATTCACACTATCTTTGATCATTGCTTGACTCGACTTCACCTTAGTCTTTGTGTCGACCTCGGAATACTTACCTTTCTACAAACGTTCCGTACACTGCGGGTTCGCTAGGTAGTTTAGGATTTAGTTCGAGTTTATAAATGTAAAGCTTTTTGTGCTATTTCCTAGCGTAACAAGTTTTTGGCGCCGTTGCCGGGGACTAGGTCTAGATTGAGTCATTTTGTGATTGTTTATAGTGTAGATCTTTCTTGTTGCTTTTGATCTCTCTTTGGTGTGTGTCTTTGCTTTTCAGGACATCATCTCTCTCTTTAGGTGTATGCGAAGATCTCGTGGCAAGGATTTAGCTCCATTCGATCCCGAACCGGAGAAAACCCTTCGATCTAGATCCAAGAACATCCGAAAAGAGAAAGAGATGGCCGGAAGAAACCTCCAAGCTGAGTTGGATGAAGCCTTAGAGCAAATAAGGCTAAGAGATGAGCTCTTGGAGGAAGAAAGGAGACTTGCCAATGAGAGGCAAGAGGAAACTAGGAGGGAGATTGAGGAGATTAGGCAGGCCCTTGTTCAAGGAGAGCTTAATCGCCGACAACCTCCACCTCCTCCACCACCGGTGGAGCAACCGCAGCCGGCGGCTAATGTTAGGGTTGTGCCCATTGCCGTTGAAGAGCCACAAACCCTAGGGAGACGTATGGATCCGGCACAAAGAGCGCACCGTCCGGGTGTGAACTTAGGAGATCCCGCAGCCCACAACTATGAGCTCCGCCCTCAAGTTCTACAAATGATCCGGCATAATCAATTTGGAGGGATGGAAGGAGAGTCTCCTCATCAACACTTGATGAATTATGAGATTTTGATGGAGACTCTTAGACCGCCAAGATTGGAGAGCAACAACCATAAGCTAAGGGCTTTTTCCTTCTCTCTTAAGGATAAAGCCTTGGCTTGGTATCAATCTATTCCACAAGGGCGAGTTGGTACTTGGGAGGAGATGACAACCGAGTTTTTGACTAAGTTCTTCCCACCTTCCAAGACTACAGAGTTAAGAGGGAAGATCAACGCCTTCGTGATGAAGGATAGAGAGAGTTTGTTCAAGTCTTGGGAGAGATTCAAAGACCTTCTCCTAGATTGTCCACACCATGGCATACCGAAAATTGAGCTATTGGAGATCTACTTCAAGGGACTTGATGAAGATAGCCAATTCAAACTTCAATCCCTTTCCGGTGGGACTTTCATGGAGAAGCATGTGGATGATGCTTGGGAGTTTGTAGAGAAGCAAGCTCTAGTGATTGAGAAATACTCCCATAGGAAGAGTGAAGGGAGAAAGGCGGGAGCATATGAGGTGAGTGAGGTCACCATGAGCAACTTCAAGCTTGACGCCATCAACAACGAATTGAAGTCCTTGAGGGAGTTGTGTGCTACAACCTTGAAGAACCAAGCAACCCCTCAAGTGCTTCCACAAGCTAACTTGTCTTCCAAGGAGGAGGATGTGAATTACATGGGAAGGGGCAACTACAACAATTACCAAGGCCCAAGGAACTTCAACAACAACCGGCAATTCAACAATTACCGGCCCAACCACAACCATCCGGGGTTCTCCTACTCTAACCCGGATGGAGCCTTGAACCCTCCCGCTTCTACAAGCACAACTCCACCACCAAGAGCTTCACAAGAACCTCCACCCGGATTTACTCAACCTCCAAAGGATAGAACCGAAATGATGTTTGAACAATTGCTTGGAAGGTTGAGTGGTCTTGAGAGCACGGTGACTTCTATCTCAAAGGCTCAAAAGGTTTTGGAAGCACAAGTGTTCCAAAAGGCGGGTGAAGCACATAGAGATCCGGGAAAGCTTCCCGGAAGAACCGAAGAAAACCCAAGAGGCCAAGTGTTGGCTATTACAACAAGAAGTGGGTTAAGCATGAAGGATCCTTTGCCAAAGGAGAATGCTAAAGGGAAGCAAGTTGTGAATGAAGAAGAGACTTTGCAAGGAGATGGAGGCAAGAGCAAGGATGTAGAGCCAACCTATGTGGCACCGCCTCCATACAAACCACCACTACCGTTCCTTCAATCACGAGCAAGAGCTCGCTTGGACAATCATTTTGGTAAGTTCCTTGAACTAATGTCTAAATTGTATATTAACATTCCGTTCATGGATGCTATTCTAGGGATGCCGGCATATGGCAAGTTCTTGAAGGAAATACTCTCCAACAAAAGGAAGTTGGAGGAGTATGGTGAGATAAGGATGACTAAGAGATCATCGGAGTTGATTCAAACGATGAAGGAAGAGATGCCTCCCAAGCTAAGGGATCCGGGATCCTTTTGTGTGCCAATCGGAGTAGGAGAAGTGAAGTATGACGCTCTATGTGATCTTGGGGCAAGTGTGAGCATCATTCCGCTTGCACTTTGCAACAAGGTTGGGCTAGGAGAGCCGAAGCCGGTCAAGATGACCCTTTACATGGCGGACCGCTCGATCACTCATCCGGTTGGGATCTTGGAGGACATTCCGGTGCAATTAGGGAAGTTCTATGTGCCCATAGACTTCGTTGTTTTGGACATCCCGGCGGACTATCCGGTTCCTATCATCTTGGGGAGACCTTTCCTAGCTACTTCCGGATGTCTAGTGGATTGCAAGAATGGGACTCTCTCCTTCAACATTGGAGAAGAAAACATCAAGTTCAAGCTATCCACAATGATGAAGGGGCCAACCCTTGATGAGGATGTATTTAGCATAGTTGAAGAGGAAGAGTCTAGAGAGATTGTGAGCTCAATCTTGCTCAAGGATCCGCTTGAGAGGGTTCTTAGCTCGAGCTTGATGGAGGAAGGAGTTGAGGAGAGTAGCAATGAAGTAATCAAGGCCTTGAATACATTGGACGAGCTACCAAGTGTTGGATTTGAAGTGCTAGAAGAAGAGGAAAACTGCCAGAAAAATCGACCTGCCTGGCAAAAATCGGCCGATTTTTGTACTTGTGCTGAAATTTCAGCCAGTTTTGCCAAAACAGAAACTCAGATCGACCCACTGCTTGAAAAATCGTCCGATTTTTCTTCCTGGACCGATTTTCCTGAGTCTTTTCAGCATCAACCACTTGAGTTTGAGCAATCATCAAGGGACTTCAAGGAGGCTTCCATGGTTTTGCAATCGTCTCAACCTACATTGTATGGATCGTCTCCAACCGAAAAAGGTCCTCCTCAACTTGATCTTAAACCTCTTCCTTCTCATTTAAAGTATGCTTTCCTTGGTTCAAATTCAACTTATCCAGTGATTGTGAATGCATCTTTGAATGATGATGAGCTTAATAGATTGTTGAATGAATTGAAACTGCATAGAAAGGCAATAGGATACACCATTGATGATCTTGTTGGCATCAAACCCTCTTTGTGTATGCATAGGATAATGATGGAAGATAATCATAAACCATCTATTGAACATCAAAGAAGACTAAATCCTATAATGAAAGAGGTAGTTAAGAAGGAGATCATAAAGTTGCTAGATGCGGGAATTATCTACCCTATCTCGGATAGTAAGTGGGTTAGTCCCGTTCATGTAGTACCTAAGAAGGGTGGGATGACCGTAGTAACCAATGAGAACAATGAACTAATCCCCACTAGAACGGTTACGGGATGGAGGATGTGTATTGATTATAGAAAGCTTAACATGGCCTCTAGGAAAGATCACTTCCCTCTCCCCTTCATTGACCAAATGCTAGAGAGGTTAGCTCAACATTCCCATTTTTGCTACCTAGATGGCTATAGTGGATTCTTCCAAATCCCTATCCACCCCGATGACCAAGAGAAAACAACCTTTACATGTCCATGGGGTACTTTTCCATATAGGAGGATGCCATTTGGGTTGTGTAATGCACCCGCCACCTTCCAAAGGTGTATGATGGCTATCTTTTCGGAATACATAGAAAATATCATGGAAGTATTCATGGATGATTTCTCTGTTTATGGTTCTTCTTTCGATGATTGCTTGGCTAACTTGTCCTTAGTATTGCAAAGATGTGAGGAGACAAATCTTGTCTTAAATTGGGAAAAATGCCACTTCATGGTAAGTGAAGGTATTGTGTTAGGACACTTGGTGTCTAACCGTGGCATTGAGGTTGATAGGGCCAAGATTGAGACGATAGAGAAGTTGCCACCACCTACCTCGGTGAAAGGGGTAAGGAGTTTCTTAGGGCATGCCGGTTTTTACCGGAGGTTCATTCAAGATTTCTCTAAAATTTCTAAGCCTCTCACTAACCTACTAATGAAGGATGTTGATTTTGTTTTCTCCAAAGATTGCCTTGAGGCTTTTTGTAGGTTGAAGAACGCTTTGATCTCCGCACCCATCATGCAACCTCCGGATTGAAGTTTACCGTTTGAGATCATGTGTGATGCAAGCGATGTAGCCGTTGGGGCTGTTTTGGGGCAAAGGAAAGATGGGCGCACTCATGCCATTTATTATGCTAGCAAGACACTAGATGATGCCCAACTTAACTACGCCACAACCGAGAAAGAATTGCTAGCGGTAGTGTATGCCTTTGAGAAGTTTCGGTCATACCTTGTTGGAGCAAAGGTCATAGTCTATACGGATCATGCTGCGATCCGTTATCTCCTTACAAAGAAGGATGCCAAACCTAGGTTGATTCGGTGGATCCTTCTTCTTCAAGAGTTTGATTTGGAAATCCGGGACAAGAAGGGATCCGAGAACTCCGTGGCGGATCACCTTAGTAGACTACCTCCCTTAGAGATTGAGAGAGATGACATCCCGATTGATGACTCATTCCGGGATGAGCAATTGCAAATGGTGGAGGAGTGCTTGTTCCAAGTATCTAGAGGGAGTGAGCCGTGGTATGCCGACATAGTGAACTACTTGGTGTGTGAGGAAGTACCTCCCGGTTTGACATATGCCCAAAGGAAGAAATTCTTCAAAGATGTGAGGCATTACTATTGGAGCGAGCCACTTTTGTTTAAAAGAGGGCCGGATGGAATGTTTAGAAGATGCATACCGGAGGATGAGGTGGAGAGTGTGATCCGCCATTGTCATTCCTTGCCATGTGGAGGGCATGCTAGTGCACACAAGACATGTGCTAAAGTGTTGCAATCGGGTTTCTTTTGGCCTAGCTTGTTCAAGGATATGCAAGGCTTTGTGGTAGCTTGTGATGCTTGCCAAAGGACGGGCAACATCTCAAGGAGGAATGAGATGCCCTTGAACAACATACAAGAGGTAGAGATATTCGATGTATGGGGTGTGGACTTCATGGGACCATTCCCTTCTTCATGTGGCAACCTCTACATCCTATTGGCGGTTGACTATGTTTCGAGATGGGTGGAGGCAATTGCCTCTCCTACAAATGACGCCAAGGTGGTAGTGCGGTTCTTCAACCGAGTGATCTTTCCTAGGTTTGGAACACCAAGGGTGATCATAAGTGATGGAGGGAAGCACTTCACAAATAGGAATTTTGGAGCACTTTTGGCTAAGTATGGGGTGACTCATAAGGTGGCAACACCTTACCATCCCCAAACTAGTGGCCAAGTGGAGATCTCCAACCGGGAGATCAAGGCCATTCTTGAGAAGACGGTATCAAGGACGAGGAAGGATTGGGCTATGAAGCTCAATGATGCCTTGTGGGCATATAGGACCGCTTTCAAGACACCAATTGGCACCACTCCTTACAAGTTGGTCTATGGCAAGTCTTGCCACCTTCCGGTAGAGATGGAGCATAGAGCATATTGGGCTATAAGGTGGTTAAACTTTGACCTCAAAGAGGCCGGTGAGAAGCGTTTGCTTGATATAAATGCTCTTGAAGAGATCCGGTTGGATGCTTACGAGAATGCTCGGATCTACAAGGAGCGAACCAAGCGATGGCATGACAAGAGGATCATCCCGAAAGAGTTGATTGAAGGAGACCTTGTCCTTCTCTTCAACTCAAGGCTGCGCCTATTCCCCGGAAAGCTCAAATCAAGATGGACCGGGCCATATGTGGTGAAGAAAGTTTTCCCTCATGGAGCGGTAGAGATAGGAGGAGATCATTGTGGTAACTTCAAGGTGAATGGGCATCGTTTGAAGAAGTACATCCCGGAAGCCCCGGTGGAAGTGATTGCCCCGCTTCACCTTGATTGAAACGCTCCTGAATTTGGTCAAGCTAATGACCTTAAAGAAGCGCTTAATGGGAGGCAACCCATTGGTATATATTTTTCCCTTTTGTTTTTCTTGCTTTTGTTTAATCTCACTCTTGGTGTGCTTTGTTTTTCCTTTGTGTTTTTAGGTGCTAGATCTTGTTGATTGTCATGAATTATGAGACGTTGGAGGTCAAGTGAAAGCCTCATGGAACAGTTGAAGGTACAAGATCCAAGCGCATGGACGAGGAGAAAAGCACCCAGAAAAATCGGCTTGTTCATCAATAAAATCGGCCGATTTTCCTGGGCAACTGGGCCGATTTTTCCTCTGTAAAGGAAAGTGATGATCTCCAATCAAGTATGGGTGGAGCGGACGTGGAACTTGGACGGCTTGCGGTGCCAAGCGCGGGTTCCGACACCATAATGAACATCAAGAGCTCTCTACCATCCTTGATCGATCATCCACCATCATTATCCAATGTGAACCGAAATACCAAAGCATCACCAATTTTACATTGTGAGGACTCTCTTTCACTTCTTTATTTAGCTCCCACATTGGGGACAATGTGTTTCTAAGTATGGGGTGGGGTTTTCATGATCACTTGCATGATTAGCATCTAGGATAGTTTAATTTTGTCACATGTTTCATTATGTCTTGCATTGTACATATATATTTCGAAAAATCCAAAAAAATCAGAAAATTTTAAAAATTTTAGTGCTTCTAAAGCTTGGATATGACCCTAATGATGAATCTTGTCTTGTGGATTGGCTATGGATGGCCTTATGTGTTAAATTTATGAATGTATATGTGGACTTGAAGTACTTCTCTTGAATACCATGAATGAATTGTGATCATGAATGTTTGCCTTGATTGAATTGAGTATTAAAAGTCGAAATTGCATGATAGTTCTTGCACACCATCTAGGAGTGATTAAGGCAATTCATTTTTCTCTACTTCTCATCTTGATCATGTTGTTTGAGCACCTCAATTGATATAAATTGACCTCTTTTGACCCATCCGGGAATAGGAGCATGCTAGTGTGTTGATGTGTGTGAAAAGCAAGTGTGGGGTGAAGTTGTTGATGAAAGAATGATGTGAATGAAATGCTGAAATTGTTGTGAAAGTGTAGACAAAAATATAGGTTTGGGGACATTGGCTTAAATGACAAGTAACTCGGTACACTTCACATAATCGGGTGTTGGTGCCTTGCCAAAGTCAAATAAACCGATAGTCCTAACGAGCTTTGGTATGTGTGCCCGGTGTGGATGCATCTCGAAAAATAGAAAAAGCCCGAGAATGGCTAATCACCAAGGTTTCGGCTTTTGTACACCAATGCCATTGTCTCAAAAATAAAATAAAGAAAAGAAAATGAAGAAAAATATACACTTGAGGGAAGTTGATAAGAAAATTTGAAGTTGTGGTTGTTTAGTTCCTTTCCCGGATTAGCATCACATAGCCTAGAAAATTCCCACCTAATCACAACGTTTCTTAGCCTTTTCTTTCCTAAGTCCTTGTGACCTAAATGCATGTGTGTAAGACTTAGTGATCTAGATTGGACATACTCATGATCATCTTGACTTCTTCATTTTCACCTCTCATGCATGTTTTCTAGTTAAGTATAATTGTCTTTCCATGCCTTCATTCATTTTGATACATGATTGCTTGTCCATTGCTATAAAACATGACTATGAAGGTGATCCAATATTAGAAGCACAAACCCAAAAAGATTTTGCCATTTTTCTGCATACATAAATCATGTCATCTCTTAGTCTATAGTTGGGAATTTGCTCGGGGACGAGCAAACCTTAAGTATGGGGTATTTTTGATAACACGATTTATGACTTAGGATTAGGTAATCATTTAGATAGAATTTTCACTCATTCATGCACGTTTTGGCATTGGTTCATGACGTCTTCGCTCAATTCATGCACATTTCTAGAAAAGATGTCTACACTACCTTTTATCGGTTTTGTAGGTAATTCGGGGATCTATTGGACGTTAATTGATACATTTGAGGGCCAAGCCTCATGATGGTACACATCCAAGGCTAAGGAGGAGCATAATTGGAGCAACAAAGGACACAAAGACCACTATTGGTGCAAGCAATGGATCAACTCATGGCTAGACGATCATAGCATGCTTCTGTTGAAGAAAATCGACCTACACCCAGGAAAATCGGCCGATTTTTTCCTTTGGGTCGATTTTTAGGCCTTTGACAGCTTAAAGCCACGTGTCCCACGATCTCTTGTCCGTCCTTGCTCTTGGTGGAGAATATAAGTGGTCCTGCAGGTGGTTGCTGAGCATCTCTCCTCTCCCACACTCTCATTCACAGCTCATCAATTTGGGGAAAAGATTGGAGGAGAAGAAAAGCTCTCAAGGATTGAAGGAAGAAGAAGAACACCATTGAAGGAGAATAGTGAGCTTTTGAGTGATTTTGAGTTACTTTTGTAATCTTGGATTGAAGGACGATTGCAAGGATTGTTAGGAACGTTTTGAATCTTCATTTAAGAGTTTGTAAGTCTTGCTACAACTTGGATTTGGCTGAGATTTATTGATTTTACTTGCTTATCTTTCATTATCCATCTATGAACACCATGTATGCTTGTTTGATGATTTTGGATCTTAATATGCATGTTATTGGCTAGTTTGTTGTGATTCTGGAGTGATGGATTGATGGTTATGGCTAGGGTGATGATAGGATGAACTTATATGTTAGTTTAGGATGATTTGTATGCACGAAACCCATCCCAGGAAGAAAAATCGACCTGTTCATCAGATAAATCGGCCGATTTATCTGTAGAACAGCCCGATTTATTCTCCTGTTGCTCTTTAAATGATAAATCTGCATGCTGGGGTCCTTGGTTGTTTAAATCCTAGTGTTTATTAAGCCTAATTTAGCTTAGGATCACCTAATGCTATCAACCTAAGTGAGGGAAGAGATCTACCCGATGATTTCCGACCTTAGATACCTAAGATGATGAATGCTAGGTAGTAGTGAGCCTTATAAGCCGCTATTGGATCGAATGTGCTAGGATTGTTGCTTGAGACTTCCCTATTCCGAGACTTACCCGGTAAGGAGAGGGTTACCCTTAAGTAGCATCTAGTTTGTGCGGAATTCCTTACTCTAACCCCTTGAGACCTACCCGGTAATAGGAGTTTGATGCGGGATTAGTGAAGTGAGAGACTTACCCGGTAATCGCTTCCATTAGTGAACATTCTTTCCCAAACACCGCAGCTTGTCCTTAGAATCCTTAGAACCTTGAGTCCAATGCCATAACCGGAAATCTTGACCTCTAGAATCTACTTTTCTCTCTTGATCATATACTTGTGCTTTGTGTTACTTGTTTCTTTGCTAGCTTGAGTTGTTAGTTGTTTTATTATCTTGCTTGACTTGTGATCTTTGTTTGATCACAATAAAAACCAACAAAACATTGAGTTTTCCATTTTCTTTGTTTCTCATCTTATCTTAGTCTAGATTCACACTATCTTTGATCATTGCTTGACTCGATTTCACCTTAGTCTTTGTGTCGACCTCGGAATACTTACCTTTCTACAAACGTCCCGTACACTGCGGGTTCGCTAGGTAGTTTAGGATTTAGTTCGAGTTTATAAATGTAAAGCTTTTTGTGCTATTTCCTAGCGTAACACCTACACTTATGATCTTTGGTAAACAAACAAAGGAATTACCGGGTAAGTCTCATCCTAGGCTTGCATTGAACCAGGAAAGGTATAATAAGAATAGGATTTGGCAAACTCTAACACTTAACTCTCAGTTTCGGATCAGAAAGGGTCACCTCGGTCAGACGAATTCCACCCCGGCCGAGATGTTCATCGACTGAACGAGATGTTCTAGGGTTAAGGTTAAAGACTCGAACTTTCAGGGTCCTACTGTGATTAAGATTATTCTATCATTGTTTTTCCCACAACCTTCAGCCAATCACCCTAGAATCACACAAGGAAATTAGTCAATCATCGTCATGAAAGCAATAATCAAATATATGGAAGAAAGAGAATAATTGAACAAGAAAACCTTAAGAGAAAGGCTTCAATAACTGAATCAATTATCAAACAACAAGCGTTCCTTGGATTACAAATCCAACAAGACAATCAAACAAAAAGGAATCTAAGAAAGTCTTACAAAACCCTTCACAAAAGCTTATAAAAGCTATCGACTTTCTTCCTTCAACTTTCAAGAAGGTTCTTCAAATCTCCCAACTATAGTGGGGTGATAGCGGATCTTCGCATGGTAAGCGGGATCCGGATTTGTGGAAAATCCAACCCTTTTTATAGGAAAATTACTCTCCAAAGATAAGATATCTTAGAAAGATCTTTTCCCATAAAAATTGGTAAATTATATGGACTAAATTATCTTCTTCCTTCCAGGAATCCAGCCTAAAAATATAAGATCCTCTTTCCAAAAATAAAAGATCTCAGCCAAGAATAAAATATCCTTGCCGCGTCCAAGGTGTTCGCCTCGGTCGAGTCAGCTCCTCTGGATCACCTCGGTCGAGATGGTACTGTAGCTGACCGAGGTGAATCACAACTGAATGTGAAATCTCTCAAATCTGGTCCAAAGTGAATCTTCAATCCATTTTCATGCTTCCTGGATTCTTCCTTAAGCTCCTGAATGTAGCTCCAATGACTCTTCAACTCCTTTTGCTCCTTTTTGATGTAAAACATGCCATTTTACCTACGATTACAACGAAACTTGATGTAGACCTCGATTTCCGCAAAGGTAGATGAAACGACAATATAATCACATAATATACATTCAAACATGCAGATTATTGAAGATAAAACGTCTAAACAGGCCCCAAAATATAGACAATAATTCATGCTATCAAAATACCCCATACTTAGCCATTGCTTGTCCCCAAGCAAGTTCCGAATATAAAATACAAGATAGAATGGATTATAAGTCATGAAGATCAATGAAAAAAGTCTTTTAAAACATTTTAATGGTGTGCTACAATCATAGATCACTTTAAGAGAATGCTTCATGGAATTTAAAATCAAAATATGATCAAAACATTTTATAAATATAAGAAAGTTGTTCATCTTTGCATAAAATCATAGAATGCATAATAAATCATAATCATCGAAATTAATCATGTATAATCCAGTTTAAACCACTAAGTCAATCAACAAGCTCGAGGTCTCAAGGGCTTCCAAAAGAAGGTCAGGAAACGTGTGAGGGTGAGATGTATATAGGGAATGTGATGCTAGAATCCGGGAAAAGGATCTTCTCTTCACTTGCTTTGAACTTCAACATCTTCCACCAATAAGCTTTGCTTATTTACTTTTTACTTTACTTTTTGGGATGTATGGACAGAGGTGCACAATAATCGAAGCCTAGGAAATCAGCAATCATCAATTTCTCGAGATGCCTCAAACCCTTGATGCACATACCATGACCCGTTAGGAATATCGCTCAATCCGACTTTGGCAAGACACAAACACCCGGCTATGTGAATGGTGCCGAGTTACTCATCATCATGATTGACTTCCCCAAACCTATTTGTTTCTTTCTAACTTTCAGCCAACATCTCAACTTTTCTTTCACTTGCTTTTCACTTTTGCTTGCTTCCAAATTCCCAGATAGGTAAAGGGAGGCAAATATGTATATGAGGGGCTAAGCATGATCAAGAAGAAGAAGAGAGAAGAGAATGAATTGCCTTGGTCTTCCCAGGAAGAAAGTGAGAGAACTCATAATGTGGTGTCAACCTTCAAATTCAACATAATTTGGATAAAAACAAAGTATTAAACATGCCACAACTTTCAAACAAAGCATTTAGCAACTTAAACATATCATAAAACTTTTCAAACATATACAGATTTCAAAACCAGTCAACAAACAAGATCTTCATTGAGGTCATATCCAGATAAAAAGCACAAAATCGTTTCAAAATTCTTTTCAGTTAAAACGCCTCAGTCGAGATGTTCTAAGTCAACCGAGGTGAAGTACCTCGTTTGGCCAGAGTCACTTCGGTCGAGGTCATAATTTTTTTTTTTCAAACCAGTTTTTGACGTTTTTCTCAATCAAATAACCTGTATGCATGCATGTAATCTCAAATAAGCGCATAGAGCAAAATAAAACATAAATATCCGATAGAGTCAAGTCATACATCCATAGTCAAATAATACATCAAATACCCCATACTTGGGACACATTGTCCCAATGGGTCAAAATAAGTCTAGAGAATAAAGTACTCACCGGACAAAGCTGAGCTACATAATAAATAAAAAAAGAAAATCCTGCAAGCTCTCAATAATCACGATCCGGTGGTGGTGGTGGCACATACGGGTGCTGAGATGGGTCGAAAGGATAGCCCATGACATGTTGAAACTGAATCTCAGCCATCATGTGCTGGTAGTGTAGTCTCTTCTGCATCTCTCTGATCTCTAGGGACATGGCAGCGTAAGAATCTATCATCTGATCCGTCAGATCATCGATCGGACGATGAGCAACTGGATCCCTCTGCCTGCGTACCCTACGCCTAGCAGGACGTGCTGGTGTTGCAGCCGGCTCCTCCTCAGTCTCGTCATCATCTAAATCAATGACCGGCGCACTAGGCCCAGCTGTATCCCTGCCCGTATCCATAGGAACACCACCATCCTCATCAACATCATCATCATCATCCTCAACCTCATCCTCCTTAGCTGGCCCCTGAGCTGTTGCAGCTGCTGCCTCTCTAGCATCCTCCATAAGTGGGATCCACGTAGTCTGCTAGTAATGTGGATCAAACACGGAGAACTGAGCTGACCATCTGATCCCCCGAGGCGCAGTTGGCTCCCATGGCATCGCTACATATGGCGTAGTAAGTCCTCGGGGAACCAGTATCCTCGAGTGATCATCTCCTGAAGTCCGAGCGGCTTGGCAGCCGCCACCATGGTACAAGCACTGAGGTCCAAATCCATGTAACTCGCTATATGAGTCACTATACCTCCACAACAGATGTCGCCCTTCGCCTTTGCCTTGATCTTATGCAGATCCTCCACCAGCATCAATCCAAAATCTGGGACTCCTCCAGTCACCATGCAATATAAACTCAGAAGCTCACCCTGCCTGATCTTTTGGGGCGTCTCAGTACGCACCAGAAGAGTCTCACTGAAGATCTTGTGAGCTAGTCTAAAAGCAAGATGAAATATGATCCGCTCCCTGGAATCTCCAGGTCTCCATCTGTCAATGTGCTCAACCACATGAGCAATCTGTCCCCAGAACTCTCTAGCTACAGCTCAAGAAGGAAAATCAGCAACAGTAGGAATCGGGAAGCCAAAGATGTCCCGCTAGTGGTCTAAGGGAACTAGATAATTCCGGTTCATCAACCGGTACTTGATGGCGCGCTCAGTGGGCAGGTAAGTGACTGAGCTGACAAACTCTAGGGTCGGCTCTAAGTAGGCCGGAGCTCTAATCTTTGTGAACTGCTCCAGCCCCACAGCAGATATCATATGCCTCAAATCATCATCAACATGGAGGCAATCAAAAGCAGATATGTCCAAGAAGCGTGTGCAATGACTAGACGAGCCGCTATGCGGTCATAATCGACCTTGTGTCGCTCGTGGATCACCGGTCTAGTGCGTCGGGAGGAAGAAGAAGGAGAAGGAGAAGATATGTCCCTCAGGACCAACTGCCTTTCAGAACTCATTTCAGCAACCTGTCAGGTCACCTCGGTTGCTCTGACAACTCTGTAGAACACCTCGGCCGAGGCACAGGCCGACTGGACCGAGGCGAAAAACTGCTCGATCGATTCCCTCAAAAATTCAGTTCTTTTCCCCCAAAATCACTACCAAAGGTTCCTATGGGGTACTTAATCCTTTTCTCAGCAAATGAAGGGGCAACCAAAGCCCAAATCAAAAGGAAACAGTGGAAAAGAGGAGGGTTAGGGTTTTTTCGGATTTTACCCAGATTCGGTCGATTCGGTTCGTTTTTGCTGCAGATTTGCGCTTGCAATGCGATCCTCTTCCCTTTCTTCTCAGTTTAGAAGCAAGAATCATCGAAAACGAGTGAAGAACGAAGGAGCAAGGTGAGAAGTGCGCCGCGGTCGAGAAGGGAGGTAGAGAAGGAGAGAGAAATTTCAGCCTCCTTTTATACCCTTTTCTGGAACTGCTGTCACCTCGGTCGAGATGGTCTCGACTGGACCGAGGTGGTACGGACCGAGGTGGATCTTTAGAAACCCTAGTCGCCTCGGTTTCTCAAGAATCATCTTGGTCGAGGTGCTGTGACAGCAACCGAGATGTGTCTCAGTCAAACTCCGTCTTCTCAAATTCTCGAACTTCTGTCCTTCTAGTTGTGCTCCTGGGTTGTATTTCTTCCTTAGATGTCACCTGTTGTCTGTCTAGGACGCCAAAAGCAAAGCAAAGCAAAACAAAAGCAAACTATCTAAAGCTATACTAGAAAAAAGGGAAAAGAAAGCAATACCTTGGGTTGCCTCCCAAGAAGGGCTTGATTTAAGGTCGCTAGCTGGACCGTACGGCGTCTCTAAGCGTGATGGGAGGTATCCTCACCCCATACTTCACCTTCATCATGGGGTGAGATAAGTAAGTCTATCAAACGCTCCAACAAGTGCAAGTGCTCATCGGGGAATGAATCGTCTATGGATGGGTCGTCCTTCTCGCGTGAAGATGGAGATAGCCGGCTGAGGTGATCCGCAACAGAATTTTCGGATCCCTTCTTATCGCGGATCTCTAGGTCAAACTCTTGAAGCAAGAGAATCCATCGAATAAGGCGTGGCTTGGCATCCTTCTTAGCAAGCAAGTAACGAATGACTGCATGGTCGGTGTAGACAATGACTTTCGCCCCTACTAAGTAAGAACGAAATTTCTCGAAAGCATATACAACTGCCAATAGTTCCTTCTCGGTGGTGGCGTAGTTACGCTGGGCTTCATCTAGCGTCTTGCTAGCGTAGTAGATGGCGGTGGTCCGCCCATCCTTCTTTTGTCCAAGCACCGCTCCTACCGCCACATCACTTGCATCACACATGATCTCAAAGGGCAAGGTCCAATCCGGAGGCTGGATAATGAGAGTGGAGATCAACGCTTTCTTAATCCTGTAAAATGTATCAAGACACTCCTGCGAAAACTCAAAAACAACATCTTTATTCAAGAGGTTAGTTAGAGGTTTAGAAATCTTCGAGAAGTCCTTGATGAATCTCCTATAGAAACCTGCATGCCCGAGAAAACTCCTCACACCTTTAACAGAACAAGGGGGGGTGGGGGAATTTTCTCAATGGTCTCGATCTTAGCGCGATCGACCTCAATACCTCGATTAGAAATGAGGTGTCCTAGTACAATGCCTTCATTAACCATAAAGTGACACTTCTCCCAATTCAAAACAAGATTAGTGTCTTCACATCTTTGTAATACCAGAGAAAGGTTAGATAGGCAATCATCAAAAGAGGAACCATATACTGAAAAATCATCCATAAATACCTCCATGATCTCCTCTATATACTCGGAAAAGATCGCCATCATGCATCGCTGGAAGGTAGCGGGTGCATTGCATAATCCAAATGGCATCCTCCTATAAGCGAATGTCCCCCATGGACAAGTGAAAGTGGTCTTCTCTTGATCATCCGGATGGATAGGAATATGAAAGAAACCACTATAGCCGTCTAAATAGCAGAAGTGTGAATGTTGGGCCAACCGTTCGAGCATTTGATCAATGAAGGGAAGTGCAAAATGGTCATTCCGGGTGGCCACGTTCAACTTCCTATAGTCGATGCAAACCCTCCAGCCCGTGACGGTCGTGGTTGGGATTAACTCGTAGTTCTTATTCGTCACAACGGTCATCCCTCCTTTCTTCGGAACTACATGTACTGGGCTAACCCACTTATTGTCCGAGATAGGAAATATGATACCTGCATCCAACAATTTAAGAATTTCTTTCTTCACAACCTCTTTCATGATCGGATTTAACCATCTTTGAGGTTCCCGTGAAGTCTTATGATTGTCCTCCATTAGAATTCTATGCATGCAGAAAGAAGGCTTAATGCCAATAAGATCATCTATAGTATAACCCAAAGCCTTTTGATGCTTTCTCAGGACATGCATTAGTTTAGATAATTCAGATTCGGAGAGGGAAGCACTAACAATAACGGGATAAGTAAAATCCGGTCCAAGAAAGACATACCTCAAGTGACTTGGGAGTTGTTTAAGCTCCACAACTGGGGGTGCTTTCTGAGGGGGATCCTTGCTTCCTCCTTCTAGTTGAGTAGATTGAAGAACTGGACTTCCAGAAGTCTCAGTTGACATCATCTCGCTTTCGATCTCGGTCGAGGTCCAGAGAGGTTGACCGAGATGTTCTTCAGTCACCTCGCTTGATCCAGGAAGTGCCTCGGTCGAGGTACTGCAACTGGAACCGAAACTGGAGATATTCTTCTCTTGGATTAGTCTTTCAGTTTTAGCTCCTGGATCTTCTTCCAGTGCCTTTAAGCTCCGTATATCTGCATCACAAGAAGCATCTATACCTTCCTCCATTAAACTAAAACTAATAACTTTTTCAAGTGGATCTTTAATAAGGATAGAGCTCACCAATTCTCTTGAATCTTCTTCATCATAGATGTTGAAGATATCATCTCCTAGCTGCTCTCCCTTCATAGCCGCAAGTAATGCGAATTCCACTTCATCTCCGCCAATATTGACCTTTAGCTTGGCGTTCTTGCAATCCACATTGCAACCCAAAGTTGCTAAAAATGGCCTCCCGAGAATGATAGGAACAGGATAATCTGCGGGAATATCAAGCACAATAAAGTCTATAGGTAAATAGAAGTTACCTAACTTAACCGGAACGTCTTCCAAAATGCCCACGGGATGGGTAATGGAGCGGTCCGCCATGTATAATTGTATCTTCACCGGCTTGGGCTCTCCAAGTCCGATCTTCACACATAGTTCCAGCGGGATGATGCTCACGCTGGCTCCTAGATCACATAGGGCTTCACAAGTAACATCTCCAACTTGAATGGGGATGCAAAATGAGCCGGGATCTCTCAATTTGGGTGGCATCTTCTCCTTCATGATTTGAATGAGCTCCGAGGATTTAGATGTCATCCTTACTTCACCAAAGTCTTCCAACTTCCTCTTCCTTGATAGAATCTCTTTCAAGAAATTCCCATAGGCGAGCATCCCTAGAATAGCATCAAGGAAAGGGATATTAATGTGTAGGTTATTCATCAAGTCAAGGAACTTACCAAAATGCTTTTCTAGATGTGCTTGGGCCCTTGACTGGGGGAATGGAAGTGGTGGTTTATATGCAGGAGGTGGAATATAAACGTTAGTTTTCTCCTCCGCTTTCTGTGGCTCCACCTCGGTTGGCATCTCGGCCGAAGTGTTCTTCGACTGCACCTGGACCGAGGTGGTCTTCGTCTGTACTGACATCGACCGAGGCACTGGATCTGCAGTCTTTAGTCCACTCCTCGTCGTTATGGCCATAATCTGGCCCTTAGGGTTGCTTTCCGTCCTTGCTGGAAGCTTCCCTGGATCTCTTGGCGCTTCATTCGCCTTGTTGAAGAATTGTTGTTCTAAGGCTTTTTGTGCCTTCGAAAATAAAGTCATGGATGTCTTCATAGATTTGAGCTTGATCAAGATGGCCTCCAGCACCGCATCTTTCTTTCCTGACTGGGACGAACTTGACCCTTGCTCCTGGCTCTTTAATGGAGTAGAAGAAGAAGAAGAAGAAGAGAGGAAAGGATTAGAGGAATCATTCGAATTGGAGTTAGAGTAAGGGTTACCCGAATTTTGGTTGTTTGCCCTCCAATTATTGCTGTTGGATCCTCTATTATTGCTGTAGTTGTTGTTCCGGGAACCGTTGTTGTTGTTGTTACGGTATCCATTGTTGTTCCTTGATCCTTGATCTTCCTTCTTGGTTTGAGCAACTAAGAGTTCCTTCAATTGTTTCACATCATTCTTCAAAGATGTGAGTTGATCATTGTTAGGTGGAACATCTTGAAAGTTGACTCTTTTAACTCCACCTTCAGCTCCTTGGTGGGAGTATTTCTCCATGTGCAAAGCTTGCTTTTCTATGAACTCCCAAGCTTCGTCAATCGGCATGTCCATGAACGTGCCGGCAGATAGTAGTTGATGGTTGAACTGGGTGCTTCCGTCCAGTCCCTTGAAGTATATCTCCAACAACTCTATCTTTGGAATCCCACGATGTGGGCAATCCAAAAGAATGTCTTTAAATCTCTTCCATGACTTGGACAAGCTCTCCTTGTCCTTCATGATGAATGCATTAATCTTCCCTCTCATTTCAGCGGTTTTAGAGGGGGGAAAGAATTTAGTCAAGAATTCCGTCGTCATCTCCTCCCAAGTATTGATTTTTCCTGGAGGAAGAGATTGATACCAAGTAAGAACTCTATCTTTCAAAGAAAAATAGAAAGGCCTTAGCTTGTAGTTGTTGTTTTCCAGCCTTGAAGGTCTCAAGGTCTCCATCAAGATCTCATAGTTCTGTAGATGTTAATGTGGAGATTCCCTCTCTAGCCCTCCAAACTGGCATTGGCGAATCATGGAAAGAACTTGCGGTCGAAGCTCATAATCATGGTCCGCTGGATCACCTAGGTTGACTCCTGGACGCCTCAGTTGTTGATTAGGGTCCATTCTCTACCCTAGGGTTTGTGGAATACCTGCAAAAAGAACATCTCGGACTGGCATCCGAGGTGGAAGTATCTCGGCCGGGGCGATAGGTATTGGATTCTGCCTCGGTCGAGGATCTGGAACAGGGTCTTGCCTCGGTCGAGGATCTAGGTTCGGTCGAGGTAGATATTGGTCTCGTAAAGCCGCCATATCTACTTCGATCGCCTAAGTCCTTGCGCGAGTTTCTTCCTTTTCCAGTCTCAGTTCTTCTTTGCTGAGGCGTAGCTGTTCTAACGCCTCCTTCAATTCGGCCTCAAGATCGCGATTGTCTTGGTTGGCCATCTTCGCTTCTTTCAAGCGTCTTTTGTATGTCTTTTCTGGTTCGGGATCGTAAGGAATGATTTCCTTCCCAGCGTGGGTTCTTCGCATAAACCTATGAAAAAGAACCTGCAAAAGTCACTCAAGTAGAGTGGTTAGTAGAAATAGGGGCAAGCGCCCCGAAAGCAAACCGCAACCGGCTCGGTCTAGACAAAGTCCCCGGTAACGGCGCCAAAAACTTGTTCGCTCCAAACGGTGTGTGCAAGCTTTTTATAACCCTAGATGTAAGCTTAAAACAAGGATGCGAACCCGCAGTGTACGGGTCAATCGTAGTAAAAAGCAAGAAATTCCAGGGGTCGATCACAGGGACTTAATGAAACAAAGCAGGAATAGGTTGTCAATGCAACTACTAACCACAAAAGCGATTAAAACAATCAAAGATGATAAAAAGTCAATTAAAAGAAATATGCAATTCTAGGGATTAAAGCATCTAGTTGTGCTTCCAACTCAAGATCTAAAGATAAGCGGACAAAGCTGAGATTTTTGCAAAGGGAAGGTGTTACTAAAGTGGAATAGATCACCAGGTAAGTCTCACTACTCACTAATCCCAAACCGTAACTCCTATTATCGGGTAAGTCTCAAGGAATTAAGGAAAAGAACTATAACCTCAAACTAACACTCCAACTAAGGGAATATAATCAACCTTTACCGGGTAAGTCTCAGCCTAACTCACAAAGATGGAATGAAAGCACACTCAAACCCCAATAAAGGATAAACCTTTATTACCTACACTTATGATCTTTGGTAAACAAACAAAGGAATTACCGGGTAAGTCTCATCCTAGGCTTGCATTGAACCAGGAAAGGTATAATAAGAATAGGATTTGGCAAACTCTAACACTTAACTCTCAGTTTCGGATCAGAAAGGGTCACCTCGGTCAAACGAATTCCACCCCGGCCGAGATGTTCATCGACTGAACAAGATGTTCTAGGGTTAAGGTTAAAGACTCGAACTTTCAGGGTCCTACTGTGATTAAGATTATTCTATCATTGTTTTTCCCACAACCTTTAGCCAATCACCCTAGAATCACACAACGAAATTAGCCAATCATCGTCATGAAAGCAATAATCCAATATATGGGAAGAAAGAGAATAATTGAACAAGAAAACCTTAAGAGAAAGGCTTCAATAACTGAATCAATTATCAAACAACAAGCGTTCCTTGGATTACAAATCCAACAAGACAATCAAACAAAAAGGAATCTAAGAAAGTCTTACAAAACCCTTCACAAAATCTTATAAAAGCTATCGACTTTCTTCCTTCAACCTTCAAAAAGGTTCTTCAAATCTCCCAACTATAGTGGGGTGATAGCGGATCTTCACGTGGTAAGCGGGATCCGGATTTGTGGAAAATCCAACCCTTTTTTATAGGAAAATTACTCTCCAAAGATAAGATATCTTAGAAAGATCTTTTCCCATAAAAATAGGTAAATTATGTGGGCTAAATTATCTTCTTCCTTCCAGGAATTCAGCCTAAAAATATAAGATCCTCTTTCCAAAAATAAAAGATCTCAGCCAAGAATAAAATATCCTTGCCGCGTCCAAGGTGTTCGCCTCGGTCGAGTCAGCTCCTCTGGATCACCTCGTTCGAGATGGTACTGTAGCTGACCGAGGTGAATCACAACTGAATGTGAAATCTCTCAAATCTGGTCCAAAGTGAATCTTCAATCCATTTTCATGCTTCCTGGATTCTTCTTTAAGCTCCTGAATGTAGCTCCAATGACTCTTTAGCTCCTTTTGCTCCTTTTTGATGTAAAACATGTCATTTTACCTACGATTACAACGAAACTTGGTGTAGACCTCGATTCCCGCAAAGGTAGATGAAACGACAATATAATCACATAATATACATTCAAACATGCAGATTATTGAAGATAAAACGTCTAAACAGGCCCCAAAATATAGACAATAATTCATGCTATCAATGCATTATGGGCGTATAGGACTGCATACAAGACTCCCATAGGTACACCACCATACAACCTTGTGTATGGGAAGTCTTGTCATCTCCCGGTGGATCTAGAACACAAGGCGTACTTGGCTGTGAAGTGGTTGAACTTTGGCATGAAGGAAGCGGGCGAGAAGCGCCTCTTAGACTTTAACAAGCTTGAAGAACTGCGCTTGAATGCCTATGAGAACGCAAAGATTTACAAAGAAAGGGCAAAGCGTTGTCATGATAAGCATATCATTCCAAAGGACCTCAAAGAAGGAGATCAAGTTCTCCTCTTCAATTCGAGACTTCAGCTCTTTCCAGGTAAGCTTAAATCTCATTGGACTGGATCATATTTGATTAAACTTGTTTTTCCCCATGGCGTAGTTGAAGTATGGGGTGAAAAGTGCGGAAGTTTCAAGGTGAATGGCCAACGAATTAAGAAGTATTCACCGGAGCTCTAAGCTGAGGAAATCGCTCCGATTGTCCTCGAATAAACTCAGGAACGGTCTAGCTACAAACCCAAAACAAAGCGCTTCTTGGGAGGCAACCCAAGGTATTGCATTTGCGTTTTTGTTTTTCTTTCTTAGATTAGTTTAGTTTAGTTATTTTTGTTTTATTTTCCCCTCGATACCTCCCGGTATGTTATGTTTTTGGATGTAGGAATAAGGAATGGGCAAAGGAAGGAAGAAAAAGTTGGAAAGAATGACGAAACTAGAATTTTTGGCACAGATCAAAGAGTTCCACGATTGACCGTACAAAACCACGTCCGTGGAACACCCCGACCAGCCGTAATTTCCAAGTTTTGCACAAAACAGAAAATTCCACGGCCAAAACCACGGCCGTGGAACGCCTTGAGTGACCGTAATTTTCCAAAAATTTACGGCCACCATATAACCCTCTTTCCTTCTCAAAAACACATTCATAATCACCCACCACGCCCAGAACCACGTCCAAATCGCCAGCCACCTACCCTCTCCCGTAATTCTTCGTTCGGAGTCCGATTCGATCGATTCTTCAACCAAAAGTGGAGCATTTTCAATCATCTACAAGATCCAAGCATCAAACTGAGTGAACAATCCACATTGGAGAAGGAATTTGGATTTCTCAAATCCAAACCTAGGTTTTATTCGCTGTTCTCTTCTTGGTCAATTTGGTTCATTTTCCTTGCAAGATTTTAGGAGAACTGGATGAAATTGGATTTAGAATTAGTCTAGAGCTGTGATTGTTGAACTTGGTGTGAATCTGTTGAATTTTGAGAGAGACATAGCAAATCCACGGGTCCGTACATTTTCACGGCCGTGGAATTCCAAGAACAGACCGTGGTTTTTTCTGTTGTTGAGAAAAAATGTTTAGAAGGAAGTCAAGTAGGAACAAGAAGCAAAAAGGTGATAGTTCCTCTTCCTCCGAACCCCCTCCTAGTGAACCACCATGACCACCACCTCCTAGAATCCCAAGAATCCATGAGGATTATGAAGGAGCCATAGAAAAGATTTCGAAGAGACCAATCATAGGACCTAGGTACCTTGTCCTAGAGGAGCTTGAAGAGCTCAATGTAGTGAATGATTTGACTTGGCTCTTGGATAGAGCCGGATTGATCATCTTCTCCGCCATTAGGGAAGATGCTTATGAGGAGATAACCAGGGAGTTTTTAACTTCCTTTGAGCATAGCAACGTTAACCGAACGGTGTCTTTTAGGTTGATGGAGCAAAACTATGAGTTCTCCATAATTCAGTTTGGAACCTTCTTTGGGTTTCATGAGAGTTTTAATGGAAGGTTTCTAGGGGGAGTGAGAGCCGAGGAATTTTGGAGAGATATTGCTATGATCTATGCTAGTAAGGATCATTGGCAAACGGTAGACACCAAGACTAAACTCATATACCACCTAGCCTTGAAGATAGCCCATAGAGTCCTTTCGGAATGCCTTTTCCCTAAGACCAAAACACCACAAAAGATCAAGACCAATGAGTTTTTCCTCCTCTATTGCATGCTCACCGGTAATTTCGCAGATTGTGCCACCCTACTAGCCTCTACCGTTAGTAAGTTGAAGAACAAAAGGGCCCGGAATATAGGCTATGGGGGTATGGTGACTCACATCGCCAACCAACTGGGTATAGACTACTCCGCTTGCACTAGGATAGCGGCGAGACCTTTGGGTCTCAATGGGCTTATGATTAGAGGGATCATCTTTCCCCGCCACCGTGCTTCACCTACCGCAACCATGCCTTGGGAGGAGAGAGGTAGTAGGGGCATTCCATGGCTTCCCGAGTATTCTATCATGCTAGGCCGTCACAATTGGAAGAGACTTTCGTACCAATGCATGCCAATAGACCTGTAGCTCCTCCATATGTGCCGAATGAGGTTCCAGCTGAGGATGATGATGAGGAGATGGGAGGAGGAGATGACTAGGATGCAGGAGGCGCTGAGCATGACTTTGGCATATTCCCGGATCAGCCGGCCGACTTCCCGGAGCCTCCTAGGAGATCTCCCCGTTCATCTAGACCTTCCGGTTCTTCTTCTTCACGCAGGGATAGTGTGATTTAGAGGCCGACGTGGATGGAGACCCCACCTGCTTGGTATGGAGCGCAACCGCTATAGATGGGAGTTGCTCCTCGATGGTATGATCATCCACCGGTGGCACAAACTCTTCCTCAGGATGCGCCTTCATGGTATGGCCAACCACCAGCTTGGTATTCGCAGCTTCCAGATTGGGTGGACCACCTTTCGAGGAGAGTAGGAGACTTAGAGGTCCATCAGCAGGCTCATGACGTGGAGCACCAGGAGAACGCCCGGATCTTGAGGGACGTCTACCTCCAGCAGTTTGGGCGGCCTTTAGCTCCGACTTCTATCCATTCCCGCCGCCTCCTTCACAGTGATGATGATGAGATGATCCGTCGGTTAGAGCCGCTTTACCGCTATTAGTGAGTTCCTTTTGTTTCTTTTCTTTTCTTTATTTTTTTTGAACATTGAGGACAATGTGTATGTCAAGTATGGGGTGGGGTGTGACTCTTGTTTGCAATAACTCGAATCACTTTGTTTGCTTATGTCTATGAACACTTGCATGTTTCCTTTCATTGTCACACATTTCATTATTGCATTGCATGAAAAAAGCTTTGAAAAACCCATAAAAATTTGAAAATTTTGAAAGTTTTTGTGCTTCTAAGATTAGAGATGATTTCTATGATGAATCTACTTGTGGAATGAGTTTTTGATGACAATTGTATGCTTGAATTGAATTATGAATTGTGAAGAGATTTAGTATGTTTTTTATCCGTTCTTGCAAGTTTCATAATGTGAAAGTTTTTATCTAAATCATATTGAGAAATGAAGGTTGAAATCACAATATAAGTTCTTATACATCTTTATGAGATGATTAAGCCAACTCGATTTTCTTACTTCTTTCTTTGATCATTTAGCCCTTCAATGAAAATATTTGCCTCCTTTACCTATCCGGGATTTAGGAAGAGTTGATTTTGGCATGTTTGATGTGGGAGGGCCATGAAAGCAATTGTTTGAATTCAAAGTGTAGGAAAATAGGTTTGGAGAAGTCAATCATGATGATGAGTAACTCAGCACCATTCACATAGCCGGGTGTTTGCGTCTTGCCAAAGTCGGATTGAGCGATATTCCTAACGGATTATGGCATGTGCATCAAGGGTTTGAGGCATCTCGGAATTGAGAAACGTCAATCTCCTAGGCTTCGGTTTTTGTGCACCGCTGTCCATAACTCCAAAAGTAAAGTCGAAAAAGAAAATTTTGTGCAAAAGTATAGAGCAAAGCTCTAAGTTGGTGGTTAGTGCAAATGGTAAAAAGAAAAGAGTTGTGTTGTTCCTTCTTCCCGGATTCATACACCACATCCCTTACAAATTTCCCCACCTTTCCGTATTCTTGGCCTTACTTGAAAATCCTGGAGATCATAAGAGTGTTATTTGACTTGGTGATCTAAATTGAAGTTTCACATGCTTGATTTTGACAATACTTGAAGGTTATGATGTTTGTCTTGAAGTTTATGCAATTTATGATGTTCCTTTGCTTTGCATATTTTAGTTCATGTGTATGAACGTTTTCAAGGATGAATGAAGCAAGATTTAAGGATGATCAATTGATTAGAAGCACATTACCAAAAAGATTGTTTTGTTTTGTTTTGCGTTCATATTTCATTCTACCTTATGTTCTAACCTTTTGAAAACCTTGCTTGGGGACAAGCAAGTGACAAGTATGGGGTATTTTGTTAGCATGAAATATGACTATATTTTAGGCACTTGTTTTAATTATTTTTCCCTATTTTATGTGTACATGGATATGAGTTTGAAGCATTTGTGAGCTCATTCACCCACTTTGTCGATATAGAGATCTACACTATCTTTGTTTTGTTTATAGGTGAATAAAGGCTTGAATTGGAGCAAAATGTGGAAGGAAAGGAGTATTTGATCATGCTAGATGTCAAGGAGATGCTTTGGAGGAGCTAAGGAAGGAGCATGAGTGAAGAACATCACGAAATAAAGGCTTTCACAAAGGATTTGGATTTCCACGCCCTAAATTACAGCCGTGGACTTGGCCTTGGATCGTGGAGAGTGAATTTGGAGCACAACAGAAAGTTCCACGCCCTAAACCACGGCCGTAGAAACTTGTACTAGACCGCGATTTCCATGACGAAATGACGTGTCATATTTGCCACGTCAGCGACGGTTATTGGGCTTTTCTCGTAACCCTATTTCGCCCTATAAGAAGGTTTGAGAAGGGAGTTTCGAGGAAGGTCGCTTAGGGTTTCATTTTGACCTGCGCTTGCAACTCGGTGGAGAGTCGAGACGGAGATTGGATATTTCGGATCGTGGCTTGTGAAAGACGCGATATTGAAGATTGCGTACTTTGGAGATTTTCTTAGGGTTTTGCTTTCGGAGACGGATTGACACTCCGTTCTTCATTGATCCCTAAGATTGATGTGAGGATTCTTGTTCCATATTCTGAATTCATTAAACATATTACCTTATTGTTCGGATTTGGGATTGATGGTTTGGTTTTTATAGAGTTTTCGAGGATTTACACTTTTTCTCTTCATAAATTGATATTTGATTCAATGACAATGATTATTGGCTAAAACTCTTTAGCAATTCTAAGGTGAAGGGTTGATAATTGTGGCTTAGATGATGATAGATCGATCGTAAACAAATTGGACCTTGAGAGTGTGAGAAACCTCGCCGACAGCCTAAACCACGGCCTGTTCTTGAGTTCCACGGTCGTGGTTCTTCAAGATTTAGCCGTGATTTCCTCTATTTTACGACTTTTTCTTTTGCTTTAATCCAAAGTTAAAGATTTGCTTTAACCTAGCCTTGGCTTGCCTTTTCTAGGTAGTAGTGAGACTCAACATCCTCTATTTTGGTTTCGAGTGTCACAACCTTAACCGTTTTAGTTTATCTTTGATTCCTTGGGTTTGGGCATGTGTATTTGAGATTAATTCTTACCTTTTGATCCTTTCTATACTGTAGCCTCAACAACCTTTATAGAGAGAGTCCTTGGGTTAGATATATAAGGTTTTGGAACTTCACCGTACTCAATCTTACCTTAGTTATACCTTTGCAATCTCGACTCTGTCCTTATATCTATAGAATACCTTGAATCGATTGCCACAATTGGATACTTGGATCTTTAGGATTGTTGTTTTCCCAATTATTTGCAAAGCTTCTAAACTTTTGATTACTCGATTATTCGAAACTGATTTTGTTTCACCAAATTCCCAAGTTCGATACTCTGGAATTCTTGTTTTACTACGCCGATCCGTACACTGCGGGTTCGCTTGCTTTGATTTCAGTTTTAAAATTTAAAACTTAATTGCACGCATACTTTGAGGCGAACAAAAACCACGTCGAGTTCCCATTCGGAACTCGACGAATAACTAACCATTTCTTTTGAGTTTGCCAATGATGAAGAAGAAGAGGATTTCAACATATTAGAATGGTGGAGCCGACCGGAGAGAATGAGGTTCCCTACCCTCTCAAGGATCGCGGCACAAATTCTCGCCGTTCCCGCCTCAACGGTAGCGGTTGAGCAAACCTTTAGCCGGAGTGGAAAGGTGCTCGATCCGACGAGATCAAACATGATGCCCGAAACGTTGGAGGCACAAGTCCTACTAGCCGATTGGAGGAAAGCGGAAATGCGAATACAAAAAAACAACCTCTCGGCGGAGGAAGGCGACGAAGATGACGACGAGCGACAACAAACGCCATCGGATGTATAGGCGGGAGAGTCTGACGACTAAGGTAAGGGCCAATCGGGGATATAAACAAAGGTAAGAGAACTACGTGGGCTTTGATTCCTCCTCCCCGAGAGGATACGTAGGCAACCGGGATTCCGGTTCAAGCCCAATTCTTCCTTTTTTTTATATTTAAGTTCAAGCACACTAACAATTCTCCTCTCTTTATTTTTTTTTAAGTTTAAGTCTAATTATTATTTTTTTAAGTTGAGGTGGCCAATCCGCCGACCCGCCGGGTCTGACCCGTGACCCGGCGGGTCGCCAATTATATGGGTCCGGGTCCGGGCCACCCTTCCCGGACCCTTGACCCGACGGGTCGGACCCGTCGACCCGGCGGAGCCGACCCATGGACATGCTTAGTCACTACACCACTCCTAAATCATTAAATGATGTGGATGATTGTAGGTCAGTGGATCAAGTGAATCAACGATCCAAATTACTCTATAATATCACACCACAACTCCTCCCCACACCGGAATCAAACCCATAAAAATATATGTGAATTTATACATCAACTATCCCAATACCAATATTTCCTATATTTAGGGGGGTGTATTCAATCGAGAATTTTAAAGATTTAGACGGATTCTTAATAATCATAGGATTTGCAAATTCTGTGGAAAATTTTAATTCTATATAGAGTCGATACAGATTCTGTGGAAATCTTATGTGTTGGGGGAAGATTTCTATGGATTTTAGGTAGGTATAAAAGTAATGAAGAATCCTACAAAATCAATGAAATAATAGAGTCTTTTAAAATCCACAAACTTTTAAATACCATAGAAATTTTATGGAAAATTTTAAATCCTAATTGAATACCTAAATATTTATATGGACTTTTAAAAATCTATATTCAATACCCATATAGTTTTAAACTCCAAAAAATTCCTATAAACTCTTAATTGAATACACCCCCCTTAACAACTTACATCTCTTCTCACAAAAAAAAAAAACAACTTACAACTCTCTTTATATAATTGAACAAGTTGAAGTAGCTTTGTAATTCCACAAAATATCATTATTCATGTGGTTTATTGTAAGTATTATTATTTGAAGGGTAATATTTTTCGACTCGGTCAAAAATTGTCAACGAGACAATGCATGCAGGTCTTTTGGTACATGCATTTCATGGGGCGCAAGCGCCCCACACCCTTATATAAGTACGTCGCGTGGCGCCCCTTCTTCTTCTTCAGTTGCGGGGTTGCATGCACCTAGGAAGCACAGGGAAACTAGGGCGAATGTGGACTCTACATTTGTGGCCCCTTTGTCCGTGCAAATAGTAAGCTGATTATTTTAATTAACAACTTTCAAATAAAATACGTAGAAAAAACAACAAAATCAATATCTTTAATTTTAAAATATACGATGTTTTAATGAAAAATAAAAGTACATATAATTATGATTATAATTTTTATTTTTTTTAATAACATGTATTTTTGAAGGATCTCTTGATAATATAACAAATCAAAACTCTTACATCAAATTATTCGAAAAATGACCACAATATTTATTTTTCATATACTTTGAAGTTTTACTCAGTGGTTTCAATCCTGTATATTTAATGTTTTGGAAAACAATTAAATGAACAATTATAGTAAAATGGAGGGAGTATTAATTTGATATCGAATTGATATCAAAAGTATTATTTGGATGCCCAGATATTTTTGGATATTATTGATACACATATCTCATATTAGTTTTAGTATCCATATACCTCATTCTTTTCTTAGCGTCCGTTTAGTTGCAACTCCGGAAACGACCATATGTATATCATTATTTATAAATTTTTTTTGGGATCATTTCTTATGGGTTATGGAAAATGAGAAACCCTATGGACAAAACTTAATGAACGAAGACTAACATATAAATGAAGTATGGAGTACATTCATTTTCATTTCGTTTTCGGAGATGAAATCAAACGGGTCTTTAATATTAATGCCAAACTATCCCCTAGCAAGCACGTTGTTGGTGAGCCGCTTTTAGACAAAAATTGGACAAGGATCGGTTACTTGGATAATTCTGTAAGCATATGCTTGTGTAAGGATCATTTGAAATGTGTTGAGCCTCTTTGGGTGCTTTCTTTATTAGTGTTGTCGGATGCGCCGCATCTTTATGATAATTGTCAATTTGGTAGCTTGTCTAGTTTGATGAAATGTTTGCATGGTTGTTCTTGATGGGTTTTGGCCCTTTCTGCATATGCCTAAAAATATGACCTTTTTTGAGCCATCACCTCAAATTGAGACATAACATGCAATCAAAGTTGGGCGGTGGAAGCTTAAAAAGGTCAAGTAGCTGACGTTTTATTCATCTGGATTTGTTGTCTTTGCATTGGAATTTTGGTACCTTACAAGGAGAGGTAAAGGATATTTTTCTCTAGGTTGAACAATCTTCACCACATCAATCTCCATCTGTTCCGTGACATCGGCTTAGATTCAAACGACATACGAGTTACAATCATCAAATTCGATTCTCCTTTGTTCTTCCGCGGAACCTTCGTGAATGTAGGAATGAATAACAATGACTTAAAACATGTCATTCAAATTCTCTAACAAAACATGGCTGACTATTCTAATTTCCAGCCACATTGTGTGTAAGAAAGTGAGGTGAATACAAATGCCCGGTCATACGGGGAACTATCACAATACACATTTTTGTTTTGCCTTTTTGGATGTGCAAAAAAGGGAACTGTCCACTTGCAAGTTGAAACCAACTAAACATCATATTGTGTACGTTCAAGATGACGAAATTAGGTTCACAAAAATCGTATCAGGTAACACCACATTTAACTTTCAAATACGCTGTCTTGTAAGAACAAAACAGTTGTACAGATTGCTTTTGTTTTGCATGAGAAAGAAATTTGGACAAGGGTTTTCGACCACTAAAAAGATATTTGTCTTGTACCTCAAAAATCTATTCAAAAAGGCAATACTTGCAATGCAAGTCATTTAGTTGAAAATGAACTTTTGGCAAGCGCAGACTCCTTCCTATAGAGGTAGGACTGTTCATAGGTCCGGACATGGACCGGAACAGACCGAAACAATGTAGACCGGATGAAGCGAAAAACCTATGATATTTACAAAATTATACGTCCGGACCTGGACCGGAACATACCGAAACAATACCTATACCAAACATTTCCGGTCTGCATTATGTTGTCTATTTTTTTTTTATTAAAATGGGTCCAGACCGGACCGATTGTGGACCGAAGACCGGACCTATTGGTTGCCAAAAACTGAACTGAACCGGCAAATGGCAGTCCTACCTAGAGGAGTGAGAAACAATGTCAACGAGAATACCATTATCTCAGCTTCTATCATTACACAAACGTACACGACACAGACTACCAGCCTGCAAATAGAAGAACGAGATATTGTACAATATACAGTATAGGCATAAGCAGATAGATAGATACCTAGTAGCATTTCAGAACTGAGTATCTAATAACAATAGCATTTCATTGTCACACTTTTAATATCAGTTCCACTAATTCAATGTTTAAATAATACAAGTAACTTAAAGAGGAATTTCCGGTCATGTCAAAGACTAATACAAGGCCACAAATAACTCGCATAATTGAAATGCAATAGACTTCGAGAAGTATAGTAGCAAAACACTGGGGAATTAAAGAAAAGCTACCAGCTTTTATCGGCACAGCTGCTCCACTGCAGTTACTATCTGGCCTGGTTGAACAACGGTCCAATTTTCCAATGTTCCGGCGTATGGGGTTGGCACATCCTGTGAAGACAAACAAACAATAGGGGCATCCAAATAATCATGGAAATTTTCGTTGATAGCTGCCGTCAAACTGGCGCCGATACCTCCGGTTCTCATGCATTCTTCCACAATCAGCACCTTGTGGGTTTTCTTCACCGAGTTCCCGATAGTGTGAAGATCAAAAGGTTTTAGTGACCTGATGTCGATTATTTCTGGGTCATAACCCTTGTCGACTAGGGTTTTTGCAGCTTGTGTTACATGGTACCTCATCCGAGAATAGGTCAAGATGGTAACATGTTCCCCAGGCCTAACCATCTCGGCTTCTTCGAGTGACAATACATAGTCCTCGTCTGGAATCCTCTCCTTGAGGTTATACAGTAAAACATGCTCAAAGAGAATAACTGGGTTCTCGCTTCTGATTGCAGCCTTCATCAGTCCCTTGGCATTATAAGGAGTAGAACAGGCCACCATTTGGATACCAGGAATGGACTGGAAGTAAGACTCTAGACGTTGAGAGTGTTCTGCACCGAGTTGCCTACCGACACCACCAGGTCCACGAATGACCACGGGTATGGTGAACTGACCACCGGATGTATAGTGGAGCATACCGCAATTGTTTGAGATTTGGTTAAATGCCAATAAAAGGAAACCCATGTTCATTCCTTCAATGACGGGCCTAAGGCCAGTCATGGCGGCTCCAATGCCCATGCCTGTGAATGAATTCTCAGCAATTGGTGTGTCAAGAACCCTCAGATCTCCATACTTATCTGCCAGGCCTTTGGTTACCTTATAAGAACCACCATAATGGCCCACATCTTCACCCATGACACAAACGCGGGGATCCCTTTGCATTTCCTCATCCAGACCTTCTTGTAGAGCCTCAAAGAGTAGGACTTCGTGCCTGAAATTATGACGTGGAGGGTTAGTTTGGAGAATGTAATATAAGGCCATGATATCTCTAGAAACATATGGCATGTGTAGATCATTATCATGAATATTAGCAGTAGCTGTATACCAACAAACACAGTGTGAAGTCCGCACTATGAACCCAGATATTACAGCCTGACTTCTGGTTCATAGTGCACACTTCACATGCCATGTGACGTGGAGTTAGTTTGCACTAAACTGGTGGCTTTCATGTTGCAGAAATTCTTCTACATGAAAGCCACCGGATAGTGCAACGAACAAGTGGTTAAGACATTAATCTGAAATAAAACTGCAAAATCAAGAAACAAGTGCTTAAAACATTCATTTGAAATTAAACTAGATTCTACAGCCTGACTTCAGTAGCAGTATAAGAGAATGACTGAAAGCATCTGTGATGGTGCTAAATCAAATTTCCCGCATAATTTGCTAGGCCGTGAGTCATTTCCAGTGAAGAAGGAACCTAAGAAGCTTAATTTTTGAGATTTAAGAGAGCAAGAAGGTAAGACGAGGACAGTGAACTTCACTCTTCAACTATCACAACTGAAATCAAAATTATTCTACTTAAGAAACTTAAGGAATTATATAAAGATCATTTGTTTAACACCATGATCATCATCCCCTCCTTTGCAATCTAAATCCTGCCAATCTAGTGCCCATTTATGACCTAACCTATTTTGGGCCTCACTGAAGCCAAATAGCATGAGGAGACTAGATTAGTATGAGGCTAGCTGCTAAATAAGGTCACATGTACCACATTCCAGCAGCACACAGTCTCAATCAAGCCAAGGAAAAACTCAGACAATGTCATATTCTGGGATTCTGGGAAATTCATAACCTACTTCAATCAACATCCACACTGTTAGCTCAACAGGGATGAGCTTTTAAGAGTTTTAAATTCATAACCTACTTCATCCAACATCCTCACAGTACCACATTCTGCATGTACCTCATCTTAAGTTGTGCAGGATACTCCATGAAGCTAAACTTGAAAAGTTATCTATAGTCGATAAACATTTGATCATATGCCCTGTCACGATACCTATGCAAATACATGCCAAAAAAACCAACTCGTTTGGACGGACAGTTGACTTAGGTCAGAACTCACATTAGCTAAAGTGATCAAGCAATGATCAAATGTATGTGCTGCTAAGCATTTCAGTAGCTTTTGTATCCTTTTCTGACATCCTACTCACACATCCTAGACCAGACATTAGCTGATTAACACTGCCAGTATTTAACGTGTCACATGTTATGCTGTACAGATTGTACATAATACAATACAATGGGCCTAATCCCACAAAATATGAAAATTTCAACCAAAGCACTCACAGCCTGAATTCAGGAGTAGCACTGTAGCAGCCTGAGAGAATGACTGAAAGCATTTGTGGTGATGCTAAATCAAAACTTCCCGGATAATTTGCTAGGTCATGAATCATATCCAGTGAAGATGGAATCTAGGAAGCTTATTTTGAGATTTAAGAGAGCGAGAAGGTAAGATGAGGACAGAGGAGTTCACTCTTCAACTATCACAAATGAAATCTAAGTTATTCTACTATAAGATACTTAAGGAATAATATACAGATCATTGGTTTGACACCATCCCCTCCTTTCCAATACTAAATCCTGCCAACCTAGTGTCAAATAATGACCTAACCTTTTTTGGGCCTCGCTGAAGCCAAATGGCAAGGAGACTAGATTAGTACGAAGCCAGTTGCTAAACAAGGTCCCATGCCTCATAGTACAACATTCCAGTAGCACACAGTCTCAATCAAGCCAAGGAAAAACTTAGAAAACGTCAGGCACGAGCTTTTAAGAGTTTTAAGATTCATAACCTACTTCATTCAACATCCTCACAGTACCACATTCTGCATGTACCTCATCATAGAGTTGTGCAAGAAACTTCGTGAGGTTAAACTTAAAAACTTTTCTATAGTCCATAAACGTTGATCGTATGCCCTGTCATGACATCTATGCAAATACACGGCAAAACAACCAACTCGTTTGGAAGGACAGTTGACTTAGGTCAGAACTCACATAAGCTAAACTGATCAAGCAATGATCAAAATTATGTGGTGTTAAGCATTTAAGTGGATTTTGCATCCTTTTCTGATATCCTACTCACACGTCCTAGACCAGACATTAGCTGAGATTAACACTGCCAGGACTTAATGTGCCATGTGTTAAGATGTACTGATTGTACTGTTTGTACATGATACAATATAATGGGCCTAATCACACAAAAAAAATAAAACTTTAACCAAAGCACTTGCACAATCAAAAACAAAATTTTAAAACTTTAAACTAGGTGGTAGTACTTTAGCTACTCTGAAGCAATTGATTAGTTATCAACTTGATTCAAACTTGACCAACTTACGAAGATAACAAATGAACGGAATATCTTAAGTAGACATAATAGGAGCGCTATATCAAGAAATCCAAGATAAGCAAGATTGGCATTATATTTGCAGTTTATGCCGTGAATATTATATAAATCTTACTAATGTCCTCTTTCTATAGCTTGCTATTTGTCCTAGATCAGCATTTCTAATTCAATTAACCCACACTGCTTCACTAAATACATGTCCGTAGAGGTCAAAGGTAGTCTCAATCAAACACCAGATGTAAAGCCAAAGATACAAATTGTAACTGACAAGACAATAGGATTTTCTCTAATAAATTTTATAAACCTTCTTGTCAGAATCATGCTATCAGAGAGTTTGGAAACTTTCATGCATATTAAGCTTGTGAGTCATGCTGTCAGAGAAACTACTCACCAGCAAGTTGTTCTGTATACAGTTGGAACGATAAACGTCCCTAATAGCAGGATCGGGTAGAATAATTTTTTTTCCTATATTCATTTCCTACCAAACTTTGACAAACTTCTTCCATTTGCATCTTACTAGATGTTTTTTAGTGGTTGGGATATGATACCACAAGATCATAGTTGGGCTCTTTAATTTTGTTTTCCCCCTTTCGATGAATAATGGTTTTTGAATATATATCTCAGGAGCAATAACTAAAAACTTACTTTTGTTGTTACTTTATCGGTTATCAGCAGCAAATCTGTTGTAAATTCTTGATTAAAATGTGAACACTGCAAATGAAATTCTATATGGGTCTTGATCATGTCAAGTACAAGGGAATGAAATCTTTGACCTTCAATTATCAGATATGGCATGACATCATCCTTCTAGTCTACTACTGGCAAACAAGCATTTCAAAAGACCATACAAAAAATACAATTGCATAGCATTGTTCAGCTACATACTCAAAGCATTGTGAGTGGTGATGCATTCATCTCATAATAACTACTAACTCTCAGATTGTAAATGCATCCAGTAATCCTTAAATCAGAAACAAAGCTATAAAAATAAGTTCACAAGTGAATTTTAACATACCCAGCCTTAGTAGATGGAGGAGCATCGGCCTTACTCTGCGTCAAAAGAAAGAAATCGAAACAACTTGTGAAATTAGCCACTCATTGCTGAATTGACTTTATAATGCATGTGAACAGAAGGAAAGACTAGTAAATCGAGAAGTATAGAAACGATTGAAAATGAGACAAATTACTCACTGCAACAGCATTAGTAACGATACTATCCGCCCTGCAAGGGGCAATTTTAGAGCTAGCAACAACATGGATACGAGATCTACCGAAAAACACACCCCCATTCTTCTCTGCCAACACAAAACAGCATGAACAACACGGTGAGGACACACAAGTAAGACCTAAATCATGACGTGCGATAATCTAAACCAATGTTACAATCCGAAGCACTTCAATTCAAATCTAGCAAAAATGGTTCAAATCGAGACGCTAATTACAAAAAAAAAAAAAAAAAAAAAAAA
>BSUD01000008.1:99558773-99587467 GCA_033239045.1 Fagopyrum esculentum | reverse complement strand
AATAAAAAAAAAAAAAAAAAAAAAAAAAAAAAGTAGATTCAGAAAGAGACACATCCAAACCTGCAGATGATTTGGGAGAAGTGAGAAAAAGGCGCTTAGATTCGAAAGACGTAGGAGTGGAGAGGGAAGTAGCAGCTCCAAGAGACCCGAAGGCAGTCGCCATTGATAGATTGAGAATATCTAGGCAAATACTACGAGGAAAGGGGAGGATTTGGAGAGAAAAGTGATTGAATTATGTGGGGAGTGGGGAGGAAGATCGAGTATTCAAGTAGGGGAGAAAGAGAGAGATGGGCGGAGAAACTGAGGAGTGTCTAAGGGGTGAGAGTTAAGCCACACAAGTTTGGTTATGTTCTTCGTTGGTATCGCCAAAAAGGCCAACGCATCAATCAATCGTATTTTGTTGTTACACCCGTTTTTTTTATTTTTTATTTTTTATTTATTTATCAAATCGAGCTATTCCTACCAGTTTTCTAACAAAAATAGCTTATAAATATGTTCCTAAATTCAGATGGCCCAGAACAATAGAAAAAGGGTTATTTATTATGACTGAAGGAAACTAACATCTTGTAAATCGTCAAGAAGAATCCTACCAACACAAACATGAAGGTCCCTATAAGCATGTAAACCAACATCTAAATTAAAAGCAATGTAAAATAATTGAATGGACAAGGTTCAAACTCAATGCGTACAAAGCTAAGATGATGGCTTGGAAGAACTAAATGTGTGCAATGTAAATGAACAGGATAGAGAAGCTCTCATTAGAAGATCGAAGCACGTAAGAGAAAGGAATTAATTTGAAATAAATTACTTAGAAAAGTCTAAGTATGCAAGATAAAGGAATCAAATAAAACCTCCAGGTGTTAAGGAGGAACAATAAAGTGGAAAGACAAATATACACAATTACTATGGTGAAGAAGTACGGTGTTGACGAAATAGAAGGAAAGAAATCAAACTCATTGCGTTGAATAAAGCCTATGAAAGTTGACAAGACAAAAGAAACTGAAGTTGACAATATTTGATGTCTAACAAAATTAGAGGAAATTTAAAACAACAATTATGAAAATGTCTGTAGATTATGAAATTTACAATATGAAATTTCTCCCCATTATGCGTGATTGTCGTCTTCTTAAGCTCAACCAACTCATCTCGCATGAACACAAAGTCAACATTGATCATTAATAGCATGATTCGTGTTTAATGTTTAGGGAAAAAAAGAGAGCAGAAGTTTAGGCTTAGAATTGCAAGAACTAGGCATCTGTTTATTCCATCATGATTTATATTTGTCTATTTGATGTCTATTTCCTTTGTGTTGCATTGTAGGTGTGATTTGAAGCATCCATTAACTTCAAATGATTAAAAAAAAAACGTCCAAAATAAGTCATTGAGTCAAAACTGGGTCAATGTCAAAGCATTGAGAATTATAGAATGAGGTTAAGGATCATTAACAATCAATGCGACACTTAAAGATATCAAGTAAGGATCTTTGGAAGTTCCATAGAAGAGTGATGACATCAAAACATACGTTTGTTTACTTGTTAGATTCATACATTTTACATCTCATTTGACATTATTTGCATTCATATAGTGTTGAAATTCTTCATATTGCATATTATGATGTATACTTCGGTTTATTCCGTGTTTCGGGTATTCAAGGCCATTTATGGAGTATAATCTTATGAAAAATACTTAAGCACGAGGATTCAATTTTCCATGGAGTCAAAAAGTGATGAAAACATCAAGATCGACTGAAGATTGAAAAGTCAAGTAGAAATCATTGGAGTTGGATGTTGATTTTTGACTATCTATGAGTTATGCCCGTTTTCGATCATCTTCCCTTTGGAATCTGACGTTTGTGTCGACTACAAAGTTGTAGATCTTTGAAAGAGCTTAACAATTACTACTCATAGGTCACGTGGTTCCAACTAGAGTAGCGAAAAAGTCAGTTTTACTAAACTGGCAAAAAGCTTTTAAATGTTGATATGAAATTTTATCTTCCATTTTCGGGTTGGGCTTTTGAGTACCGTCCATGAGCTTGCTGTAAGCATCATATAATGACCTTTTTAGGTCAGAATAGAGAGTCTTGGAGAGTTCGACAACCCTAGAGAGCCAGTCGCAACATTGTAAATTAGATTTCCGCCCTTTTTAGAGATTTTGAAGGTTCATCTCATTGTGCTTGAACCATACTTTGTTAAATTTATGCAAGTTTCTTCCTTTTTATCTTGTTTTGCTTTCTTTATTATGTCTGGCTGATTTCTTATCATCTAAGGGGTGGTTGAACCTTATGTTAGCTAATCTATAATTGTTTATATGAATTTTTGAATTGAGATCTACTGGGATTCACTTCTTTTAAAATGCTTCGTTCTTATCTTTAATTTACCTTCGAAAGAAGTGACATTTATAAAGGATTTTAGATTTTAAAAAATGGTTTTCCGCCAAAAGCGTGCTGGTTTATTGGAAAGAACTGTAAAGAGTTTGGTTTGGGAATAGTGTTTTACCTTAACCTCAAGGATTTTTAATTATCATAGAAAAGGTCTTTGTATCTTTTCTATCTCATCTTCTCAAAGCGAGATTTTTCTTGATCTTTTTTGGATTTCTAAATGCTTAAAGGTTTTTCATACTTGTTGTAATTGCAAAAGCACATTCGGGACAGTTGAACACAATCTTTGTTTGTTTGTAATAAAAGTTGTTTTAGATAGTTACCTTCTTATGCATGATCAATGACCAACTATATTAATAGGTTATATCTTTGTCTATCATAGCGGTGATACTTACTTCGTTAGATCGTTTTCCTTTTTATTTCTATATTTTCATTATTCTTTTCCTTCATTTTTTTCGTATAAAATACTAAACCTTTCAAAATATTTTTTTTATGCCTTTATCTTTCTCTTCCCTCTTTACTTAGGGTCCGTTTGGGGATCCCTAGTTTATTAGGGAATTAAGTTGAAATTGAAGTTGAAGTTGAATATGAAGACGAAGTTGAAAAACGAGGATGAAGATTAAGAAGATGAAATAAAATAAAAGTTGTTGGTGTTTGGTAAGAAGAGTATTATTGTGGGTATCAAGGATATTAATATGGGTGAAATTACGAAAATGGGTATCAATTAAAAAAAAATTAAATCAGGCACGTGACTTATATCACGGGAGAAGGGAAATTGCTTCCTTCATCAACCAAAGGATATTCACATTTCATTCATTCGTTCATCTGTCAAGGGTTTGGGGTTCCTCGCTTCATCCCTTCCCGATCGTTGATATTGGGTCTGGAATTGCCACCTTCTTGTTTGTCGTTTCTCTAGTGCTTCGTTCTACAACCGAATGGTATGCAACCATCCTTTCTCTTTCTCGTATCTCCATTGTTCATCGAGTTGGTTTTGCTAATGACTGCAAAAATTTACTAAAACCCTAATATCACAGATGGCCTAATTTCTCTCGGTAGTAGAAGACAATTACCTACTTCAGTTACTTCGATCTTGGTAAGTATTGATGTATAAACTGAATGCTTGTTGATTTGCTAAACACCTAGATGGATATGTGTATTGTGTTATATGTGTGTATTTTTGACCTTTTTCAATCGCATGATGCTTGTTGCTATGCTAAATTCAATACTGAACTATATGCTTGTATTGGTTATGAACTGGCTATGCTTGCAATTGATGTCTTCTACTGTGTATTAAGATAAATGTTAATTGCAACCGGAAACTAAAATCTATGTATATCAATTGGATATACTTCAACTGATTATGAACTGGTTATGCTTGAATTGGTAATGCTTGCAGTAGATATGTGTATTAAGGGAAATGTAAAATATTAGTTAGTGACTTGTTGTGTATTTTTTGTCAAGTGTTTACTTCAGTTGAACTATTACTCGTTCGGTGGCACCCAAAACAACAGTATCTCGAAAACAGAAACCATTTTGTTGGTCCTATGATGTAACAATGCTATTTCTAAACATATGTCGTCAATACCAGTTAAAACACGAAGAAGATCAACCTTTTGTATGGGATGATATTGTGAACAAAATGGTGGCAAAAAGTGGCCAGCCTTTTGATCTGAATTGTCTTAAAAACAAATTCAATCATATGAAAATACTTTGGAGTGTGTGGAAAACTTTGAGAAATGGCAAAACCGGACTTGGATGGGATCCGGTGAAGGGCCGAATCATGGCCGACAATGCGTGGTGGGAAAGAAAGCTTAAGGTGAGTACATTTATATTTTTATAAGCAAAAGGACTCTTTTATAAAATTTTGTTCTCTAATCAGACCTTTTTGTAGGAGGATCCAAGGTACAAGACTTTTCGTAACAAAGGGATCCTTGCTGGCGTTAGTGACTTATGGGATAAAATATTTAACAACACCGTCGCGTCGGAAAAATACTATGTCGTTCCTGGTATGACACAAGACATTCAAAACAAAGTGGTAGAAGATGTTCTAGAACATGAGGACATTGATGCCTTGGGAACCGAAGAACAATATACATATATGACGGACCTCAACCTTGAGGTTTTTGATGAAGAGTTCCTAATGACATGTACCTGAAAGTAACCCAAACACAAGGACAATCGTCAAAGCAAGACAATTCTCAAACAACAAAGTCAAAGGTTGGTAAGACGACGAAATTCAAGAAAAAGGCATCAAAAGGATCCACCCTCTTCAACCAGAGTCTTGAAGTGATTGGAAAAACCAGTGAGAAGATGTTGACCTTGTTGGAGGGAGATATCGGTAGTATAACTCCATGTGCAAAAGGTGTCACCTTTGTTGAGAGTTTGGAGGTCCTTACGGGGATGGTTGTTGAAGGTCATCTTGTTCAAGGTGGACCTTTATGATGCTTGACAGTTGATCTAATTCTTGTTGAGGAAACCATAAATTATTTCATGGACTACCCCCAGGCCCCGAAGGAAGACTTTCATGGTTGAAATGACGCTTTGCTAATTTTACTAAATGATGGAGAATATTCTAGTTTCATGCTTCTTGGTTTTTATTTTAGACCTTTGAAACTGATTTACGAGAGTTGTTTTTGGCTAATGAGTGTTTTTTTTAGTGTTTAAGTATGTGATCCTAAAAACCAATTGTGTAATGTTTTTATGATTTCGGAACTGTTTGTAGTACATTTCTGTGCTTTTCACTAAAATGAGTTGTGTAATTCTTCCGCTGATCACTTTTATTGTAGATTTTCTCATTAGATTGGCATTTGGATTATTAATATGGCACCCCGATCCATTACTAAGCGACAGAAGGCTATAACGATGTATCATATGTGGCTCCAAAATAGTCTTGCTAAGTTAGGTAGCCACTACAACAAGCACATCAACAAGTCACTTGTTATACATTTGAACTTACAGGAGCCATGTGGATGGAACAATTGCTTAACTCGGAATCTAAGGTGCGGTGTAAAAATGCCCTTCGTATGGAGAAACACATTCTACTTAGATTATGTGCCGAGTTGAGTGAAAATCATGGACTACAACTGTCTGCACATATGTTTGTCCTTGAGAATGTGGGATTGTTTTTATTTACACTTGATGTGGGTTTCTCAAATCGTGGTGCCAGCGAGAGGTTTCAAAGATCTAGAGACACCATAAGTTGAACTATCCATGAGGTGTTGGAGACACTAACTGGACGATCACGAAACTTCCAAGGACTTGCTAGCGAGTTACTACAACCACGGGATCCTCATTTTTGAATGGCATAAACGTATTTAAGGACACCACATACAAATATGAAATAATATCAGGGTTACATTGGATGCATTGATAGAACTCACATCAATGCCACAATACCTATTGAAGAAGAAATGCCGTACAAAGGACGTAAGGGTGGAACTGCCTTCAATATTATGGCCGTTTGTGACTTTGACATGCATTTACTTTCTTGTCAACTGGTTGGGAAGGAAGTGTGCATGATGCTAAGGTCTTCAACCATGCTATAAGCACAAGGTCTATAACAGCATCACTGCATAACACACTACAACAACATCACATATACATCACTGCATAACACAAGTAATATCAGCTGGCTTTTTGTAAGCTGGAAGATCAGTCAAAAGAAAAATACATTCAGTAGTCAAGAGTGATCCAAGTTATGGACAACACTGCATAACATTGCATAGCACCCTACAACAACATCACATATACATCATCGTACTAGCATAAGAAGGTTTCCGCTTAACCAAAATGATGGCATGCAAGTACATCCAATACCAAAATCACCATGCCGAATATGCAAATTTTTAGCTGGTTTGACGTCTTAGCATGTTGACTTGCCTCCAAACAAGCCTCTTCAAGCCTAATAGATAGTTAAATGTTTGATGATGCCAATTCTGAGACGTGGTCGTAAACTTGCAAGTTTACATTCTCCACATTTTCCATGTTATAATTGGTGATGTCAATCTCATTTCGCAATGCTTTATTGTCAGCCCTAAGTCGGCGAGCAACCTCTTGTATTCGTGAAATGATAGAGAGGTTGTTGGTGTATCAATGAGCTCATCGTCCAAGTCAAGTTGTAGCATCTACAACAAATCAAACAAGTTTATAGGGATAATACTTTGTATGTAAAGTTGCGCAATATATGAGAAATGATTTTAAAGAATGCAACATGAATTGAATACAAACGAATGAAGTCTTATTGTGATTTTCGACGAGTTAATCAGTGAATAGAGAGAGAAGACAAAACGTTTGTGGTTTTTGTTGCACAAACCTTGCAGCTAGGGTATTCAATATACTTTCGTGGATTAAAGAATACAACCCTAAACCTATCTATTCTTCCTGGGCCGAAGACCCATGAAGAGCTCGTCTCGCTCGATCCTTGGCCCATCGTATCAGTATACCTAGATTTATTGTCTTATTATAACAATCTTCACCTAGACAACATAATCTAATACAAAAATTGGGAACACATACAGCTCCAGGACCTTGTATGTTAGATCCTCCTTGCTTCTCTTGATATGGGGATTTCTCACTCATCTAACAACAAGTGACATGAACCAAATCCAAATAATGCTTGAATTTGTCTGCGGTAACCGGTTTGGTCATCATATCAGCTGCATTATGAGAAGTGTGCACCTTCTCCAGGATGATCGCACCAAAAGCTACTAGCTCTCTAATCTTGTGAAACCGCACATCAATATGTTTAGTCCGAGCATGGTACACCTAATTCTTAGCCAATTATATAGCACTCTGAATATCACAATGTACCTCAACTCCACCTTGCTCAACACTCATTTCCTCCACAATTCCCCTAATCCACAATGCCTCCTTAGCTGCCTCTGCTAAAGCCATGTACTCTGCCTCTTTTGTAGACAAGGCTACTACAAAATGCAAAATTGATCTCTAACATATAGGGCCCCCAACAAGAGTAAAGACATACCTTTTAGTGGACCTCCGGTTGTCAAGAACACCGGCATAGTCTGAATCAACATATCCTACAACGGAAGGATCACCTTCCTGGCCATCAAACATAATTCCACGGTCAGCAATACCCCACAAATACTTGACAATCCACTTGACGACCGCCTAGTGTTCTCTCCCAGGATTAAACATATACTTCCTCAATTGGCTAACAGATTGGGCCAAATCAGGTCTTGTACACACCATAACATACATCAAGCAACCAACTTCACTTGCATAAGGAACTTTGGATAAATCTTTGATTTTTCCATCAAACTTCGGACACTAAACTGAGGAGAGTTTGAAGTGATTCGCTATAGGAGTGTTGACAGATTTGGAATTGACCATATCTAATTTGTCAAGCACTTTCTCAATGTAAATCTTCTAAGACAACCATAGCCTCCCAGAACTTTGTTCGCTCCAAACGGTGTGTGCAAGCTTTAAATTTATAACCCTAGATGTAAGCTTAAAACAAGGATGCGAACCCGCAGTGTACGGGTCAATCGTAGTAAAAAGCAAGGAATTCCAGGGGTCGATCACAGGGACTTAGTGAAACAAAGTCGATAACGGTAAGCTTTAGCAATCACTAACCACAATAGCAATTAAAACAGTCAAAGATGATAAAAGTCAATAAAGGAAAATATGCAATTCTAGGGATTAAAGCATCTAGTTGTGGTTCCAACTCAAGATCTCAAGATAAGCGGACAAAGCTGAGGTTTTTGCATGGGGAAGGTGTTACTAAAGTAGAATAGATCACCGGGTAAGTCTCACTACTCACTAATCCAGAACCGTAACTCCTATTACCGGGTAAGTCTCAAGGAATTAAGATAAAGAAATATAACCTCAAACTAACACACCATCTAAGGGAATAGAATCAACCTTTACCGGGTAAGTCTCAGGTTAACTCACAAAGATGGAATGAAAGCACACTCAAACCCCAATAAAGGATAAACCTTTATTACCTACACTTATGATCTTAGGTAAACAACTAAGGAATTACCGGGTAAGTCTCATCCTAAGCTTGCATTGAACCAGGAAAGGTGTAATAAGAATAGGATTTGGCAAACTCTAACACTTAACTCTCAGTTTCGGATCAGATAAGTCACCTCGGTCAGAAGAATTTCACCCCGGCCGAGATGTTCATCGACTGAGTGAGATGCTTAGGGTTAAGGTTAAAGGCTCGAGCTTTCAGGGTCCTACTGTGATTAAGATTATTCTATCATTGTTTTTTCCACAACCTTCAGCCAATCACCCTAGAATCACACAAAGAGATTAGCCACTCATCATCATGAAAGTATTAATCAAATATATGGGAAGAAAGAGAATAATTGAACAAGAAAACCTTAAGAAAAAGGCTTCAATAACTGAATCAATTATAAAACACAAGCGTTCCTTGGATAGTAATCCAACAAGACAACACACAAGAAGGGAATCTAAGATGATCTTACAAAAACCCTTCAAAAGCTATATAAGCTATAAACTTCCGTCTTCAACCTTCAAAAAGGTTCTTCAAATCTCCCAACTGGAGTATGGCTGCAGCGGTGTATTAGGTGTAAGAGGATGTATGCAGGATGTCGGATTTGTGGGAAATCCGACCCTTTTTATAGGAAAATTACTCTCCAAAGATAAGATATCTTAGAAAGATCTCTTCCCATAAAAATAGGTAAAATATATGATCTAGCATATCTTCTTCCTTCCAGGAGCCAAGCCCAAAAATATAAGACCTCTTTCCAAAGATAAAAGATCTCAGCCAAGAATAAAATATTCTCGCCGCGTCCCAGGTGTTCGCCTCGGTCGAGTCGACTTCTCTGGATCACCTCGGTCGAGGTGACTCTGTAGTCAACCGAGGTGAGTCACAACTGAATGTGAAATCTCTCAAATCTGGTCCAAAGTGAATCTTTAATCCATGGCTATGCTTCCTGAATGTAGCTCCAATGACTCCATACCTCCTTTTGCTCCTTTTTGATGCAAAACGTGCCATTTTACCTACGATTACAACAAAACTAGGTGTAGACCTCGATTCCCGCAAAGGTAGATGAAATGGTAATATAATCACATATTATACATACAAACATGCAGATTATTGAAGATAAAACGTCCAAACAAACCCCAAAATATAGACTATAATTCATGCTATCAAAATACCCCATACTTAGCCCTTGCTTGTCCCCAAGCAAGTTCCGCATATAAAAGGCAAGATAGAATGGATTATAAGTCAAGAAAATCAATGAAAAAGTCTTTCAAAACATTTTTATGGTGTGCTACAATCATAGATCACTCTAAGAGAATACTTCATGGAATTTGAAATCAAAATATGATCAAAACATTTTATAAATATAAAAAAGTTGTTCATCTTTGCATAAAATCATAGAATGCATAATAAGTCATAATTATCGAAATTAATCATGCATAATCCAGTTTAAACCACTAAGTCAATCAACAAGCTCGAGGTCTCAAGGGCTTCCCAAAACAAAGGTCAATAAACGTGTAGGGTAGGGATGTATGTAAGGTAATGTGGTGCTAAAATCCGGGAAAAGGATATACTTCACTTTCACTTTGACTTTCAACATCTTCCACCAATAAGCTTTGGTTATTTCACACTTTTTTCTTTTACTTTACTTTTTGGGATGCATGGACAGAGGTGCACAATAACCGAAGCCTAGGAAATCAGCAATCATCAATTTCTTGAGATGCATCAAACCCTTGATGCACATACCATGACCCATTAGGAATATCGCTCAATCCGACTTTGGCAAGACACAAACACCCGGCTATGTGAATGGTGTCGAGTTACTCATCATCATGATTGACTTCCCCAAACCTATTTATTGCTTTCTAACACTTTCACTTCCAGCCAACTTCTCAACTTTAACTTCACTTGCTTTCACCACTTTGCTTGCTTCCAAATTCCCGGATAGGTAAAGGGAGGCAAAAATGTATATGAGGGGCTAAGCATGATCAAGAAGAAGAAGAGAGAAGAATGAATTGCCTTGCTCTTTCTAGGAAGAAAGTGAGAGAACTCATAACGTGGTGTCTACCTTCAAATTCAACATAATTTGGATAAAAACAAAGTATTAAACATGCCAAAAATTTCAAACAAAGCATTTAGCAACTTAAACATATCATAAAACCTTTCAATCATATAAAGATTTCAAAACCAGTCAGCAAACAAGATCTTCACTGAGATCATATCCAGATAAAAAGCACAAAATCGTTTCGAAAGCTCTCCGTTAACCCACCTCGGTCGAGGTGTTCTTAGGTCAACCGAGGTGAAACACCTCGTTCGGCCAGAACTGCCCCGGTCGAGGTCGAAAATTTTATTTTATTTTTTGTCCAGTTTCGACGTTTTTCTCAATCAAATGACCTGTATGCATGCATGTAATCTCAGATAAAATCCATAGAAGGAAAATAAACATAAATATCCGATAATGTAGAGTCATACATCACATAAGTCAAATAATACATAAACACCCCATACTTGGGACACACTGTCCTAGTGGGTCAAAATAAGTCTAAAGAAATAAAATACTCACCGGACATAAAGCTGAACTGCATAATAAATAAGAAAGAAAAATCCTGCAGCTCTCAATAGTCACGATCCGGTGGTGGTGGTGGTGGTACATATGGATACTGAGATGGGTCGAACGGGTAGCCCATGATCTGCTGAAACTGAATCTGCGCCATCATGTGATGGTAGTGTTGTCTCTCCTGCATCTCACGGATATCCAGTGATAGGGCAGCATAAGAATTGATCATCTGATCCGTCAGATCATCGATCCGACGGTGAGCCTCTGGATCTCTGTGTCGCCGTACCCTACGCCTAGCAGGTCTCACTAGTGATGTGGCTGGTGCAGGCTCAGTATCATCATCATCTAGATCAATAACCGGCGCACTCGTCCCAGTAGTATCTGTCCTTGTATCCATCGGAACTCCACCATCCCTGTCATCATCATCAGCAGTCTCCTCCTCTACCTCCTCCTCCTCAGCTGGTGCAGCTGCTGCCTCTCTATAATCCTCCATCAATGGAATCCAAGCAGTCTGCCAGTAGTGAGGATCATAAACAGAGAACTAGGGCGACCATCTGATCCCCTGCGGTGCAGTCAGCTCCCATGGCATAGCCACATACGGTGTAGTGAGTCCTCGGGGAACCAGGATCCTCTGAGTGATCATCTCATGTAGCCCTAGCGGCTTGGCAGCCGCCACCATAGTACAAGCGCTGAGGTCCATGTCCTGATAGCTAGCAATGTGGGTCACGAGGCCTCCGCAACAGATATCCCCCTTCGTCTTGGCCTTGATCTTGTGCAGGTCCTCTGCCAACATCAAGCCAAAGTCTGGGATCCCTCCAGTCACCATGCAGTAAAGGCTGAAAAGCTCCCCCTGTCGGACCTTCTGGGGCGTCTCAGTACGAGCCAGAAGCGTCTCACTGAAAATACGGTGAACTAACCTAAAAGCTAGGTGAAAAATAATCTTCTCCCTGGAGTCTCCAAGGCGCCATCTATCTGCGTGCTCAACTATATGAGCAATTTGACCCCAAAACTCCCTAGCTACAGTCCGGGAGGGAAAATCAACAGCTGTCAGGGCCGGGAAACCAAAAATGTCTCTCTAGTACTCTAAAGGAACCAGGAAGTTCCGGTTCATCAACCGGTACTTCACAGAACGCTCTGTGGGAAGGTAGGTGAAGGAGCTGACAAACTCCAAGGTAGGCTCTAAATAGGCAGGTGCACGGATCTCAGTAAACTGATCTAGCCCTACCATCGATATCATCCGTCTAAGGTCTCCATCCACATGGAGACAATCAAAAGCCGATACGTCCAGGAAGCGTGGTGCAATCACTGGACGGGCTGCTATACGGTCATAATCGACCTGGTGTCGCTCATGGATCACCGGTCGATAAGGTCTGGAAGAAGAAGAAGAAGGAGAAGGGGAGGATCTATTCCTAAGGACAAGCTGTCTATCTGAACTCATTCTCAACAAACTCTATCAGATCACCTCGGTCGGTCTGACACAACTCAAGAACACCTCGGCCGAGGCACAACACGACTGGACCGAGGCGAAGAACTGCGCGATCGAATCTCTCAAAAATCCAGTTCTTTTCCCCCAAAATCACTACAAGTGATTCCTATGGGGTACTTAATCTGTTCTTCAGCAAATGTGGGGCAACCAAAGCCCAAATCGAAGCAAAAACAGCGAGATTAGGGTTTTCTGTTTTTTACCTCGTTCGGTCGTTTCGGTTCGATTTCTCGCAGATTCGCACTTGCAACTCGATCCTCTACGCTTTAATCGCAATTTGGAAGCGAAAATCTTCGAAAACGGGCAAGAATCGAAGAGGCGAGATGAAGGAGACTGCCGCGGTCGAGGAGAGGTAAAAAACAAGAGAGAGAAATTTAATCCCCCTTTTATACCCTTTATGGAACTGCTGTCACCTCGGTCGAGGTGGTCTCGACTGGACCGAGGTGGTACGGACCGAGGTGGATCTTCAGAAACCCTAGTCGCCTCGGTTTCTCAAGAATCATCTCGGTCGAGGTGCTCTGACAGCAACTGAGATGTGTCTCAGTCAAAATTCGTCTTCTCAAATTCTCGAACTTCTGTCCTCCCAGTTATGCTCCTAGTTTGTACTCCTTCCTTAGATGTCACCTGTTGTCTGTCTAGGACGCCAAAAACAAAACAAAGCAAAGCAAAAGCAAAACTATCTAAGCTAGACTAGAAAAAGGGAAAAGAAAGCAATACCTTGGGTTGCCTTCCAAGAAGCGCTTGGTTTAAGGTCGCTAGTTGGACCATACATCATCTCAAACGAGGTATAGTGGTGCAACCTCCTCAACCGGAACTTCCGGTTTGTACTTCTTGAGTCTATGGCCATTGACCTTGAAGCTTCCACTTGTTTCGCCCCATATCTCAACTGCACCATGAGGAAAAACATGTTTCACAACATAAGGTCCTGTCCATCTAGATTTCAACTTACCTGGAAAGAGGCGGAGGCGGGAGTTGAAGAGTAGAACTAAGTCTCCTTCGTTAAGCTCCTTAGGGATGATACGCTTGTCATGCCATCTCTTCGTCCTTTCATTATAGATCTTGGCATTCTCATAAGCGTTCAAACGCAGCTCCTCCAGCTCATTGATATCCAATAGCCGCTTCTCGCCGGCTTCTTTAATGTCGAAGTTCAACCATTTGACCGCCCAATATGCTTTGTGTTCTAACTCAATGGGCAAATGACAATACTTCCCATATACCAAATTATAAGGAGTGGTACCGATGGGAGTCTTAAATACGGTCCTGTAGGCCCAAAGAGCGTCATCCAATTTCATGGACCAATCCTTCCTCGTTCTAGAGACGGTCTTCTCCAAAATTGCTTTGATTTCTCTGTTCGAGATCTCGACATGTCCACTAGTTTGAGGGTGATAAGGGGTTTCTACCTTGTGGGTAACCCCATACTTCGATAGAAGTGCCTTAAACTTCCGGTTGATGAAATGCGTCCCTCCATCGCTAATAATGATACGTGGAGTTCCAAAACGTGGAAAGATAGTCCTGTTTAAGAACTTCACAACCACCTTGGCGTCATTAGTGGGAGAAGCAATGGCTTCAACCCATCTAGAAACGTAATCAACTGCAAGAAGAATATAGAGGTTTCCTCCGGAGGATGGGAAAGGTCCCATGAAGTCTATCCCCCATACATCAAAGATTTCCACCTCTTGAATGTTATTAAGTGGCATTTCGTTCCTCCTAGATAAATTTCCTGTTCTTTGGCATGCATCACAAGAGACAACAAACGATTGCACATCTTTAAATAATGTAGGCCAAAAGAAACCGGAACGTAATACCTTAGCGCATGTCTTATCGGTGCTAGCATGTCCTCCACAAGGAAGTGAATGACAATGCCGTATGACGCTATTAACTTCATCTTCCGGAATGCATCTTCGAAGCATCCCATCCGGCCCGCGCTTGAATAGCAGCGGTTCATCCCAATAGTAATGGCGTACTTCCTTGAAGAATCTCTTCTTTTGAGAGTACGTCAATCCTAGCGGTATTTCCTGGCAAACAAGATAGTTCACAATATCAGCATACCAAGGTCCTTTATTATCAGAAAGTTGGTGGATAGAATGTTCCACCAACTGAGGATGAATGTCAGAGAAAGGAGTAAGAAGTTTGTTATTTTCAGCAACCTCAATTGACATCATCTCGCCTTCGACCTCGGTCGAGGCGCAGAGGCGTTGACCGAGATGTTCTTCAGTCGCCTTGCTCAGTCCAGAAAGTGCCTCGGTCGAGGTGCTGTAACTGGAACCGAAACTGGAGATCTTCGTCTCCTGGATTAGTGTCTCAGTTTTAGCTCCTGGATCTTCTTCTAGTGCTTTTAAGCTCCGTATATCTGCATCACAAGAAGCATCTATACCTTCCTCATTTAAACTAAAACTAATAACTCTTTCGAGTGGATCGTTAATAAGGATAGAGCTCACCAATTCCCTTGATTCTTCTTCATCATAGATGTTGAAGATATCATCGCTTAGTTGCTCCCCTTTCATGGCTGCAAGTAGTGCGAACTCCACTTCGTCTCCGCCGATGTTGAATTTCAACTTGGCGTTCTTGCAATCCACGTTGCAACCCGAAGTTGCTAGAAATGGCCTCCCGAGAATAATAGGAACAGGATAATCTGCGGAAATGTCAAGTACAACAAAATCTATTGGTAAATAGAAGTTACCTAACTTGACCGGAACGTCCTCCAAGATACCCACGGGATGGGTAATGGAGCGGTCCGCCATGTACAATCGAATCTTGACCGGCTTAGGCTCTCCAAGTCCGATCTTCACACATAGCTCTAGCGGAATAATGCTCACCCTGGCTCCTAGATCACATAGGGCTTCACAAGTGACATCCCCAATTTGAATGGGAATGCACAATGAGCCGGGATCTCTCAACTTAGGTGGCATCTTCTCCTTCATGATTTGTATGAGCTCCGAGGATTTAGATGTCATCCTTACTTCACCAAAGTCCTCCAGTTTCCTCTTCCTTGATAGGATCTCTTTCAAGAACTTCCAGTAGGTGGGCATCCCTAGAATAGCATCAAGGAAATGAATGTTAATGTGTAGTTTATTCATCAAGTCAAGGAACTTACCGAAGTGCTTGTCTAGATGTGCTCTAGCCCTTGACTGGGGGAATGGAAGTGGTGGTTTGTATGCAGGAGGTGGAACACAAACTTCAGTTTTCCCCTCCGCTTTCTGTAGCTCCACCTCGGTTGGCATCTCGGCCGAAGTGTTCTTCGACTGCACCTGGACCGAGGTGGTCTTCGTCGGTACTGGCACCGACCGAGGCACTGGATCTGCAGTTTTCAGTCCACTCCTCGTTGTTATGGCTATGATTTGGCCCTTAGGGTTGCTTTCCGTCCTTGCTGGAAGCTTCCCTGGATCTCTTGGCGCTTCATTCGCCCTACTAGCAAGTTGTTGTTCAAAGGCTTTTTGGGCTTTCGAAAATGAAGTCATAGAAGTCTCCATAGCACTAAGCTTGATCAAGATGGCCTCCAGCATTGCGTCTTTCTTTTCCGGCTGAGACGAACTTGATCCTTGCCCCTGGCTCTTTAATGGAGTAGAAGAAGAAGAAGGGGAAGAGAGGAAAGGATTAGATGAATCGTTAGAGTTGGAGTTAGAATGATTGTTACCAGAATTTTGGTTGTTCGCCCTCCAATTATTGTTGTTGGATCCTCTATTATTGTTGTAGTTGTTGTTCCGGGATCCGTTGTTGTTGTTGTTACGGTATCCATTGTTGTTGTTCCTTTGTCCTTGATCTTCCTTCTTGGTTTGAGCAACCAAGAGTTCCTTCAATTGCTTCACGTCATTCTTCAAAGACGTGAGTTGATTGTTGTTAGGCTGAGTGTCTTGGAAGTTAACTCTTTTAACTCCACCTTCAGCTCCTTGATGGGTATATTTCTCCATATGTAAAGCTTGCTTCGCGATAAAGTCCCAAGCTTCGTCAATCGCCATGTCCATAAATGTACCGGCGGAGAGTAGTTGGAGGTTGAACTGGGTGCTTCCGTCCAGTCCCTTAAAGTATATCTCCAACAACTCTATCTTTGGAATCTCATGATGTGGGCAATCCAAAAGAATGTCTTTAAACCTCTCCCATGACTTGGACAAGCTCTCCTTGTCCTTCATGATGAATGCATTAATCTTCCCTCTCATTTCAGTGGTCTTAGAGGGGGGAAAGAATTTAGTCAAGAATTCTGTAGTCATCTCCTCCCAAGTGCTGATTTTTCATGGAGGAAGAGATTGATACCAAGTAAGAGCTCTATCTTTTAAAGAAAAGTAAAAAGGTCTTAGCTTGTAGTTGTTGTTTTCAATTCTTGAGGGTCTCAAGGTCTTCATCAAGATCTCATAGTTTTGAAGATGTTGATGTGGGGATTCCTTCTCTAGCCCTCCGAACTGGCATTGGCGAATCATGGACAGAACTTGCGGTCGAAGTTCGTAATCATGGTCCGCTGGATCTCCTAGGTTAACTCCCGGACGCCTCAGTTGTTGATTGGGGTCCATCCTTTGACCTAGGGTTTGCGGGATTCCTACAAGAAGAACGCCTCGGACTGGCATCCGAGGTGGAAGTACCTCGGCCGGGGCGTCAGGTACTGGGACGTGCCTCGGTCGAGGGTCAGCGACTGGGACCTGCATCGGTCCAGCATCGGGAACTGGGTCTTTCCTCGGTCGAAGTTGATATTGGTCACTTAAGGCTGCCATATCTACTTCGATTGCTTCAGTCCTGGTGCGAGTTTCCTCTTACTCTTGCCTTAGTTCTTCCCTGCTAAGGCGTAGCTGTTCTAACGCCTCTTTCAATTCGGCCTCAAGATCGCGATTGTCTTGGTTGGCCATCTTTGCTTCTGTTAAGCGTCGTTTGTATGTCTTTTCTGGTTCGGGATCGTAAGGAACGATTTCCTTCCCAGTGCGGGTTCTTCGCATAAACCTAAGAAAGAACCTGCAAAGGTCACTCAAGTAGAGTGGTTAGTAGACACGGGGGCATGTGCCCCAAAAGCAAACCGTAACGGGCTCGGTCTAGACCAAGTCCTCGGCAACGGCGCCAAAAACTTGTTCGCTCCAAACGGTGTGTGCAAGCTTTAAATTTATAACCCTAGATGTAAGCTTAAAACAAGGATGCGAACCCGCAGTGTACGGGTCAATCGTAGTAAAAAGCAAGGAATTCCAGGGGTCGATCACAGGGACTTAGTGAAACAAAGTCGATAACGGTAAGCTTTAGCAATCACTAACCACAATAGCAATTAAAACAGTCAAAGATGATAAAAGTCAATAAAGGAAAATATGCAATTCTAGGGATTAAAGCATCTAGTTGTGGTTCCAACTCAAGATCTCAAGATAAGCGGACAAAGCTGAGGTTTTTGCATGGGGAAGATGTTACTAAAGTGGAATAGATCACCGGGTAAGTCTCACTACTCACTAATCCAGAACCGTAACTCCTATTACCGGGTAAGTCTCAAGGAATTAAGATAAAGAACTATAACCTCAAACTAACACACCATCTAAGGGAATAGAATCAACCTTTACCGGGTAAGTCTCAGGCTAATTCACAAAGATGGAATGAAAACACACTCAAACCCCAATAAAGGATAAACCTTTATTACCTACACTTATGATCTTAGGTAAACAAACTAAGGAATTACCGGGTAAGTCTCATCCTAAGCTTGCATTGAACCAGGAAAGGTGTAATAAGAATAGGATTTGGCAAACTCTAACACTTAACTCTCAGTTTCGGATCAGATAAGTCACCTCGATCAGAAGAATTCCACCCCGGCCGATATGTTCATCGATTGAGCGAGATGCTTAGGGTTAAGGTTAAAGGCTCGAACTTTCAGGGTCCTATTGTGATTAAGATTATTCTATGATTGTTTTTCCCACAACCTTCAGCCAATCACCCTAGAATCACACAAAGAGATTAGCCACTCATCATCATGAAAGTATTAATCAAATATATGGGAAGAAAGAGAATAATTGAACAAGAAAACCTTAAGAAAAAGGCTTCAATAACTGAATCAATTATAAAACACAAGCGTTCCTTGGATAGTAATCCAACAAGACAACAAACAAAAAGGGAATCTAAGATGATCTTACAAAAACCCTTCAAAAGCTATATAAGTTATAAACTTCCGTCTTCAACCTTCAAAAAGGTTCTTCAAATCTCCCAACTGGAGTATGGCTGCAGCGGTGTATTAGGTGTAAGCGGATGTATGCAGGATGTCGGATTTGTGGGAAATCCGACCCTTTTTATAGGAAAATTACTCTCCAAAGATAAGATATCTTAGAAAGATCTCTTCCCATAAAAATAGGTAAAATATATGATCTCGCATATCTTGTTCCTTCCAGGAGCCAAGCCCAAAAATATAAGATCTCTTTCCAAAGATAAAAGATCTCAGCCAAGAATAAAATATTCTCGCCGCGTCCCAGGTGTTCGCCTCGGTCGAGTCGACTTCTCTTGATCACCTCGGTCGAGGTGACTCTGTAGTCAACCGAGGTGAGTCACAACTGAATGTGAAATCTCTCAAATCTGGTCCAAAGTGAATCTTTAATCCATGGCTATGCTTCCTGAATGTAGCTCCAATGACTCCATAGCTCCTTTTGCTCCTTTTTGATGCAAAACGTGCCATTTTACCTACGATTACAACAAAACTAGGTGTAGACCTCGATTCCCGCAAAGGTAGATGAAATGGTAATATAATCACATATTATACATACAAACATGCAGATTATTGAAGATAAAACGTCCAAACAAACCCCAAAATATAGACTATAATTCATGCTATCAAACTTCTCTCCCTACGAATCTCTATACCAAGGATCTTATTTGCAACACCAAGATCCTTCATATCAAATTCCTTGCTCAACAAGGTCTTCCACTCAACAATATCATCAACATTCTTTCCGGCAATTACCATGTCATCAACATATAATAGCAAGTACAAGGGAGATCCATCATGCAAATATCTCAAATAAACACAACAATCATACTCACATCTCTGGTAGCCTATCCAAAGCATATAAGAGTCAATCTTCTTCTACCATTGCCTAGGAGCCTGCTTCAGACCATACAATGACTTTGCGAACTTGCACACAAGTTTCTCCTCTTCCGGATGGACAAAACCCTCTGGTTGCTCCATGTAGATCTCCTCCTCTAAATCACCATGAAGGAAAGCTATTTTTAGATCCATCTTCTCCAGATGCAAGTCCTAGCTAGCTACCAGTGCCAACACCAAATTGATAGACGTGTGTCGGACCACAGGTGAAAAAATCTCATCATAATTATTCGCTCCAAACGGTGTGTGCAAGCTTTAAATTTATAACCCTAGATGTAAGCTTAAAACAAGGATGCGAACCCGCAGTGTACGGGTCAATCGTAGTAAAAAGCAAGGAATTCCAGGGGTCGATCACAGGGACTTAGTGAAACAAAGTCGGAATCGGTAAGCTTTAGAAATTACTAACCACAAGCAATTAAAACAATCAAAGATGATAAAAGTCAATAAAGGAAATATGCAATTCTAGGGATTAAAGCATCTAGTTGTGGTTCCAACTCAAGATCAAAAAATAAGCGGACAAAACTGAGATTTTTGCATAGGGAAGGTGTTACTAAAGTGGAATAGATTACCGGGTAAGTCTCACTACTCACTAATCCCAAACCGTAACTCCTATTACCGGGTAAGTCTCAAGAAATTAAGATAAAGAACTATAACCTCAAACTAACACACCACCTAAGGGAATAGAACCTTTACCGGGTAAGTCTCAGGCTAACTCACAAAGATGGGATGAAAGCACACTCAAACCCCAATAAAGGATAAACCTTTATTACCTACACTTATGATCTTAGGTAAACAAACAAAGGAATTACCGGGTAAGTCTCATCCTAGGCTTGCATTGAACCAGGAAAGGTGTAATAAGAATAGGATTTGGCAAACTCTAACACTTAACTCTCAGTTTCGGATCAGATAAGTCACCTCGGTCAGAAGAATTCCACCCCGGCCGAGATGTTCATCGACTGAGCGAGATGCTTAGGGTTATGTTTAAAGACTCGAACTTTCAGGGTCCTACTGTGATTAAGATTATTCTATCATTGTTTTTCCCACAACCTTCAGCCAATCACCCTAGAATCACACAAAGAGATTAGCCACTCATCATCATGAAAGTATTAATCAAATATATGGGAAGAAAGAGAATAATTGAACAAGAAAACCTTAAGAGAAAGGCTTCAATAACTGGATCAATTATAAAACCAACAAGCGTTCCTTGGATAGAAATCCAACAAGACAACAAAGAAGAAGGGAATCTAAGATGATCTTACAAAAACCCTTCAAAAGCTATAAAAGCTATAAACTTCCTTCTTCAACCTTCAAAAAGGTTCTTCAAATCTCTCAACTGGAGTATGGTTGCAACGGTGTTTTAGGTGTAAGCGAATGCATGCAGGATGTCGGATTTGTGGGAAATCCGACCCTTTTTATAGGAAAATTACTCTCCAAAGATAAAACATCTTAGAAAGATCTCTTCCCATAAAAATAGGTAAAATATATGATCTATCATATCTTCTTCCTTCCAAGAGCCAAGCCCAAAAATATAAGATCTCTTTCCAAAGATAAAAGATCTCAGCCAAGAATAAAATATTATCGCCGCGTCCCAGGTGTTCGCCTCGGTCGAGTCGACTTCTCTGGATCACCTCGGTCGAGGTGAATCTGTAGTCAACCGAGGTGAATCACAACTGAATGTGAAATCTCTCAAATCTGGTCCAAAGTAAATCTCTAATCCATGGCTATGCTTCCTGGATGTTTCCTTATGTTCCTGAATGTAACTCCAATGACTCCATAGCTCCTTTTGCTCCTTTTTGATGCAAAACGTGCCATTTTACCTACGATTACAACAAAACTAGGTGTAGACCTCGATTCCCGCAAAGGTAGGTGAAACGGTAATATAATCACATAATATACATACAAACATGCAGATTATTGAAGATAAAACGTCTAAACAAACCCCAAAATATAGACTATAATTCATGCTATCAATAATCAATCCCCTTCTTTTGTGAGTGACCCTTTGCTACTAGTCGTGCTTGTTACCTCATGCCTTCTTTCTCTGAGATGCCTTGTTTCTTCTTGAACACCCATTTGCATCCTATTGCGCTCTTTCTTGCTGGAAGAGGAATCAACTCCCATGTCTTGTTCTTATGAAGAGATTTCATCTCCTCAACCATAACACCTACCCATACTTCTTTATCTTGACTATGAATAGCCTCTCGAAAGTTAGATGGATCATCTCCGCCAATGACTAGAGCATAGTTAACCATCTCCTCAAAGCCATATGTAACGGGGGCCCTTGTGTTGTGTCTGCTTCTGCTAGAAACAAGACTCTCTACCTTTTGTTGATCTACATGATGCTCATCACTTGTTGGTGTAGGTATGCTAGAATCTGAAAGCTCCACCTCCACTGCTGATCTAGATTCAGTCTCTATAAATGCAGGTTTCTCAACTTCCTTGGCATGTAGAAGCATTGCGTGCTCATCAAATACAACATCTCGACCGATCATCCATTTCTTTGCAACACGATCCCAAAACTTAAAACCCTTCACACCTTTCTCACAACCCAGAAAGATGCACTTCTTAGACTTTGCATCCAACTTTGTTCGCTCATTAATTGGAATCAGCACATATGCTGGACTACCAAAAATCTTCAGATTTGATAAGTCTAAATCTGAACCAGTCGATACCTCTTTTGAAACCTTCCCATCAAGAGAAGTCTGGGTGATCTATTTATCAAGTAGACCGTCATACTCACTGCATTTACCTATAAATTCTTTGGAATCCCTACATTCAATCTAAGACACCACACTTTTTCTGCAATGGAACGATTCATCCTCTTAGAAACATCATCTTGTTGTGGTGTCTTATGCATTGTATAATGCCTCTAAATGCCATGCTCACCACAAAAACTCTGAAACTAAGAATTTGTGTACTCTGTCACATTATCAAATCTCAAATACTTCACTTTCCTCCCTGTTTGATTTTCCATATCTTCCTTCCACAACTTGAACTTGATGATGAAGACCTCAGATTTATGCTTTAGAAAATACACCCAGACCTTCCTTGAATAATCATCAATAAAAGTGACGTAATACCTAGATAATCCTAGTGACGACACATGAGTTGGTCCCCACACATCAGAATGCACATAATCAAGAATTCCACTTGTGTTGTGCTGACTTGTCTTAATAGACACCTTAGATTGTTTTCCCATCATGCAAAACTTATAGAAGTCGATCTTACAACTCTTCACACCATCCAAGAAACTTCGCTTGTGAAGCTCAATCATCCCCCTTTTGCCAATGTGACTCAGGCGCATATGCCACAAAGTTGTGCAATCTGATTTTGAAACCACGGTTGCAACTCCACCTGCAACGGTGCTCCCTACCAACCGGTAGATATTACTCGATGTAATTTGCCCCTTCATAACTGTCATAGCCCCTTTCCTCAATTTTACGCATTCCTTTTTCTTTTTTGAAAGTGAACTCTTTCACATGCAAAGTCCCCAAGGAAATCATATTTTTCTTTAGAGCTAGAATATGATGCACATCAATCAATGTTCAGATCACACCATCGTTCATCCTCACCTTTATCTGCCCAATGCCAACAGCATCACAAGCCTTTTTGTCTCCTAATCGGACATAGCCAAAAGTTCTAGACTTGTACGTCTCAAACCAATCTCTATTCGGAGTCACGTGAAACGAACACCCCGTATCCATGATCCATACATTTGAGTAGTTGCCTAACGTCACAAAGAGCATATCAGAATCTACACCGTCTGAATCATCTTTTTGCACCACGTTTGTTGATTTTGAAGATTCTTCTGACTTCTTATCTTCATACTTCTTCTTCCTAGCAGGTCAATCACGTTTGAAGTGACCCTCCTCCTTACAGAAGTAACAAGTTACTGGTATTTTACCCTTGGACTGCTTGTTGTTTCCTTCTTGCTTCTCTTTCGTCCTCTCTCTGTCCTGGTTGCCTCTAACATACAACCCTTCACTTTGAGAACTCTCACTGGTATGCTGTCGTTGTTTGGCTTGTGAAAGCAACGCTATTGACACCGTATCAAGACTTATCTCGTCTTTCCCACACGTCAACGTCATCACAAGATTATCATATGAAGAGGGTAGAGAACACAACAAGATCATAGCTTTATCTTCATCTTCAAGTTTTACATCCACCCGAGCCAGATCCCAAATAATTTGATTGAAGATATTCATGTGTTTAACCAAGTCAAAACCTTCCACCATTTTCAACTCATACAATCTCTGTTTGAGATACAATTTGCTAGATAGAGATTTTGGCATATACCGTTTCTCCAATTGAGTCCAAATCGCTTGACAAGATTTGAGATCAATAACATGGTATATTACCTCGTCTACCAAACAGAGTCAAATGACCGATGTTGCCTTCTCCTGCATCTCCTCCCATTCGTTGTCTTTCAACGAATCCGGTTTTGTCTCCTTTATCACCTTCAACATCCCCTGTTGCGTTAGCAAATCCTTAACCCGTCGTTGCCAAAGAACGAAGTTTCTAGTTCCGTTGAATCACGGAACCTCGAATTTCACAACGGAGCCCATCGACAACCTGGTTTTGATGATACTAGTTGTTGTGATTTTTGACGAGTTAATCAGTGAATAGAGAGAGAAGACAAAATGTTTTTTGTGGTTTTTTGCTGCACAAATCTTGCAGCTAGGGTTTTCAATATACTTTTGTAGATTAAAGATTACAACCCTAAACCTTGCAGCTAGGGTTTGTTGCACAAACCTCGCTCGCTCGCTATTCTTCCTGGGCCAAAGGCCCAAGAAAATCTCGTCTCGCTCAGTCCTTGACTTATCGTATCAATATACCTAGATTTATTGTCTTATTATAACAAATTTGTAGTACCACAAGGCCTGGATAAGGCGACGGCGGGTCATCAACATCAGGGTCAAATTTGTATGGAAAGGAGGCATCGGAAAACAACGAAAAGTAACTTCCAGATGTAGAGGACATCGTGATCGTTGATGTTCACTAGGTAATCAGAAAAGCAAATTCAACTAAGCAATAGGTTATTATACTAGTACAAACCAAGAAAAATAATACATATAATAAATACACATTTCTAACCAAACAAAATATTCCACTTTCCAAGCATAAATATCCTAGGACTTTCACCAAGAATTAGGTACCAAGTTATGCCAAACACCAATAGATTGTCAAAGCATGACACCATGTAGCCAAACAAAAAAATGATTGTCCAAGCACACGAAAAGATAACCACAATCTAAGCCAAACACAAATATATGTTGTGTGATAACCATGGTACTGTTGTACTTACACAAAAGTTATGCTAAATGATAGCATGTATTATAGTCTATATTTTGGGGCTAGTTTAGACTTTTTATCTTCATAAATCTGCATGTATGGAATAACATTCTTTGATTATATTGTTGTTTTATCTACCTTTGCGGGAATCGAGGTCTACACCTAGTTTCATTGTAATCGTAGGTAAAATGACACGTTTTGCACTAAAATGGAGCTAAGGAAGCTAAGGAGTCATTGGAGCTACATTCTGAAGCTTAAGGAAGACCTTTGAAAGCATGGAAATGGTTAAGAATATTGACTTTGGACCAGATTTGAGAGATTTCACAGTCAGTTGAGATTCACCTCGGTCAACTACAGTACCACCTCGACCGAGGTGATCTTGAGGAGCGTCCCAACCGAGGCGAACACCCTGTCGCCGGCGAGATCTATATTTTTGGTTGATATCTTTTATTTTTGGAAAGAAGATATCTTATATTTTTTGCTGGATTTCTGGAAGGAAGATATTATTTTAGGCTGATTTATATTAAGAGAATGAGATATATTTTATAGGAAATTATCTTTTTAAGATATTTTATCTTTGATAGATAATTCTCCTATATAAAGGGTTGGATTTTCTACAATTCATCCATCTTCGGATCAAAGGATTTTCTGGAGGATTTTCTGAAGAGTTTGAAGGAAGTATTGAAGGATTGAAGTTCAAGGAAGGAAGGAATCATAGTTGGAGTTGGCTTTTGAAATAGTTTGTAAGATCTTCTTAGATTTCTTTTGGTTTGTTGTCTTTGCTGATTTGTGACTGAGGAACGCTTGTTTGTTGATTATTTGATTCGGTTATTGAGACTTTTTTCTTAAGGTTTTCTTGTTCGAATATTGCTTCCTTTTCCTTTAATTTGATTATTGTTATCATGATGATTGTTAGCTAAGTTTCTTATGCGATTCTAGGGTGATTGGCTGAAAGTTGTGGGAAAGACGATGATAGAATGATCTTAATCTCAGCAGGACCCTGAAAGCTCGAGTCTTTACCTTAACCCTAGAACACCTCGCTCAATCATTGAGCATCTTGGCCGGGGTGGAGTATAACTGAACGAGGTGAACCTCTCCTGACCCTAATCTGAGTTAAGAGTTTAAGAATGTCAAATCCTATCCTTATTACACCTTTCCTGGTTCAATGCATGTCTAAGATGAGACTTACCCGGTGATTCCTTTGTTTGTTTACCCAAGATCATGAGTGTAGGTAATAAAGGTTTATCCTTTATTGGGTTTTGAGTGTGCCTTCATCCCATCTTTCAGAGTTAGCCTGAGACTTACCCGGTAAAGGTTGATTCCATTACCTTGGGTGGTGTGTTGGTTTGAGATTATAGTTCTTTTCCTTAGTTCCTTGAGACTTATCTGGTGATAGGAGCTTCGGTTTGGGATAATGAGTAGTGAGACTTACCCGGTAATCTATTCCCACCTTAGAAACACCTTCCCTTTGCAAACCTCAACTTTGTCCGCGTTATCCTTTGAGATCTTGAGTTGGAACCACAACTAGATACTTTAATCCCTAGAATCCGCATTTTCCCTTACTTGACTTTATATCATCTTTGATTGCATTAGTTGCTTTTAGTTAATTGCAATATTTGACAACCTGATACTGTGCTTTGTTTCACCTAAGTCCCTGTGATCGACCCCTGGAATTCTTGCTTTAATTACAATTGATTCGTACAATGCGGGTTCGCATATTTTTCAAGCATACTTCTTGGGTTATAAATTTTAAAGCTTGCACACACCTTTTGGAGCGAACACCAAACACATAAGATGTCATTGTCCAAGCATATAGTCAGATGAACTGTTTAGGCTCAATACCCTTTTGTGATTAATCTTAGATCTTAAATCTCTAATAAGAATGTAACATTGACTGATAATAATAAACTCATGAAGGTTTTTAAGTGTTGCACTCAAAGAATTTGACATGTAACCATAGTTTCTTCTTTGTATCACTAGCAATGCAGGAATTCACTCTAGAACCATTCTAAAAAACAAATTTAGAGAGTGAAAAGCAGTGCATAATATCTTCATATCCTAGATGTAAGTATATATCGAAATCATAATAGATTGTCGAAGCATCAGACCATCATGTAGCCAAATCAAGGTATTGTTGTACTTAACCATAAGTTATGCCAAACACAAAAGACACCACTGTCCAAGCATATAAAAGTTGAATATGGTAGTGTTGTACTTACACGGAAGGGTTTGTACACATATATAAGGGATGTAAATACACAAAAGGACTACTCTAAACTCATGAATACATCATACAAATTAATGCAAGAACAAACAGTGGTAACCACTGTAAGAGTCAAGGATCTAAACAATATTTACACACATCATACAAAAATTAATACACGAAAATAAGAAGAAAATCAAGTATAGCCAAAGAGGGGAGGCAAACAATGTGGGATGAACTAGTGAAGACCACTTAACCTCAGACGATGAATGAGCTAGAGAACTACCAGACAGGGGAAGATGGCTTACCTGAGTTAGGGCTCCATTGTATGACTTAAACGATACAACAGATTGGAATAAATGCATGAGAACAAAAAAACCATACAATTTGAAATTACAGAGGGGGGGGAGAAGAGTGGTGATTGAACTGGTGAAGAACACTCAACAAGTAGTCAAGTAATGGACCTCAAACGATCAACGAGAGAAGAAGAAGACATGACGGCTTACCTGAGTTTAGGGTTGAAAGCTTGAGGGTAGAAATGAGAATAAAATCGTTCATCTTTGATAAATTGAGGTCCGTTGGTTGAAGATTTGCTTGGAATTTCAATCAGCTTCAACCAATTCAATCCCATCTTCAATTTCCGCTTTCATCTTCTACTTCAACCAGCGTTTTTTTTGCATCCGAACGGACCCTTAGTGTAGTTGTTTATCAGTCATAAGTCCCATGTCAAAAAAATTCGGTCTTATGAATCCGACACTCGATATACTACAACTGACCTTGTCATCCTTACTATAGGTTTTAGAACCATTAAGTTTTTTACGCCGTTATTGGGGATTGTAGGTAGTTTGGTTGTTTTTATAGCTGTTATTATAAGTTTCTTGTTACTTTTGATCTCCATTTACTTTTTTTTGTCTCTGTCTTAGAAGTTAAGATCTTGAAAGATACAAGAGATGGATTATTAATACTATCCACAATGGCAGTTTGTACCCGAACCCATCGAATCTCCTATGGAGCAGATGTTGAGGAAGCTCGTGGAAATTCAAGTTTCTTTGGCTTTTGAAATTTGTGAAGTGTGGAAATTTCAAGGTGCCATGGGGAATAATCTCATCATGGGATAACAACCAGTGTTGAAACTCGTTTCGAGGGTCGCAATATGTTGAAGGATAAAGTCTATCAACAAGCCCGAGTACTGGAGGAAGCTGAAGAAAACGAACTCCCAATCATTAGCGAAGATATCCACGGGGAGGAATCTATTCCATAATGTCGAGACATGAAGCGGAAAAGAGACGTGGAGGCGTTTATTGAAGCATTGGATGAGGTAATATCATTTAAAACACATAGCATTGAAACTCATATTGATTTACCTTTGTAGATCGTTGAGAAAAGCAAAGATTATTCAACTCATGAAGAAAATACGGCATGCGTTGTAAATCCATATACGGGATCCTAAACCGTATGTTCTTTACTCTCAAGTCATATTCTTCAGCACCTTCAAAGCTAAAGTTCAACCATATACCATATGTATGTAAAACAAATACGGGGACCTATACCGTATCTATTTTACAAATAAACCGTATTTCACCTGGTATTATAAAAACACATAGGTCATATTTGGATCCATCATTTGACAATGTTGAAGATGGTTATATACGGGATAAGGGAAAAGGAAATACGGGTTGCAAACCGTATTTGAATTTGCCTAAGGCGATATTCCATCCAAAAAGGTTGTTTTCCAAGATGATATTTATGTTGATGAAGGAAAAGACCCC
>BSUD01000008.1:99492076-99557113 GCA_033239045.1 Fagopyrum esculentum | reverse complement strand
CCCCCTCCCCACACACACACATAGCACTTTTGGCCTAACTTTTTCCTCACCTACGTTTTTCTTCCTTTGTCCAATGACCCTATTACATCCTATGAAAGACCTAATGATTCACATATTGTATTTTAGTCTCATTTGACAGGTGGTGGAGTTTAAGAACGCTTTGGCAAGCTTATGGTAAGATCTTTCCATGGTTGTTAAGTTTAAGTGATTATTGATATATGCCTAAACATATTTTGTAAGATTGAGTGAAACACATTATCACATGAGTGATTTGGAGAGTTATTATTTATCTTTCATCCTTTGACAGTAATTGTTGTTATGATGACATGGTTTGAAACGATATTTTCTTCCTAGTTGAGGTTGGCCTTTAATTTGCATATAGCGTTCCGTATGTCATGATTTTACTCGAGGATGATTATGGTTAAAGTATGGGATATTTTGATGACATATAAACATACGTATTTTTAGTTGTTAAATTCATGCCTTTCATGTCACATTTGGCATGATTTGCATTCATATAGTGTAGAAATCCTTCATATTGCATATTATGGTCTCTACTTTAGTTTACTTCGCGTTTCTAGTGTTCAAGGCCATTTATGGAGCATAACCGTATGAATAGTACAAACACGAGGATTCCATCTTCCATGGAGTGGTAAAGTGCATGGAAACATTAAGATCGACTGAAGATTGAAAAGCCATCTTCCCTTTGAAATTTGAAGTTCGTGTCAGATGAAAATTGTAGATCTTAAAAAGATCTTCGAAAGTAGTACTTGTGGATCTCGTGGTTCCAACCAGCACAACGGGAAAGTAAGTTTTACTAAACTGTCAAAAGGCTATTAAATTCTTATATGGGATTTTATCTTCTATTTTCGAGCTGAGCTTTTCAATTCCGTCCATGGGCTTGTTGTAAACATTATATAAGGACCTTTTTAGGCCAGCTTAGAGAGTCTTTAAGCGTTCTACAATCCTAGAGAGCCGACTATGGCTGCTACATTATAAATTAGATTACCGTTCTTTTTAGAGATTTTTGAAGGTTCGCCTCTTTGTGCTTGTACCTGTAACGCCCAGTTTAATTAATTTGCGTTTCGATATTTATTTCTCCTACTTTTATCGATATTTTATTAGCTCAAGTATTTTGTTTAAAGTATTTTAAGGTGTAAAATGTTTTTCCCAAATATAATTATATTTTTGGTAAATTTTCCGGAAAAGTGCGGAAATTTTTCGATCCGTAAATCCCGTTTGAATAGTCCGTATCGGAATTGTTTTATCTTAGTCTACTTATTTATTTTTATTATTTTACCTATTCATTTCCTCCTTTTAATTTTTTTCCCTCCTCCTCTGACCCGGAGGTCATGGGTTCGAGCCAGCCGGGCGGGATTTTGCTCCTTATCCCTTCCCAGCCTTCCCTTGCTTTTCTTTTCTCTGTGTCCTCTTTTCTGTGTGACTGTAGCGGAGTAGCCCTTGTGCCCAGACCCGCCTAGCCGCCAGGCTGCCCAACCCCTGACCCTGCAAGCCTACCCTTCCCTCGACCCCTCGACTACCCTGCAACCCCGACCTCTCGCCCTCTGCCTCTATCACCTTACCCCGCCCCCCAACCTTCCCTCTTCTCCCTTTCTTTTTCCCCAACTCGCAGACAGCTCTCTCCCCCTCTGATTCTTACCGGTGCATTCTCCCAACGATTGCAACTCTTCACCGTCTTCACCTTCTGTTGCCTTTCATTGCCGGAGAATGGAGTAAACCGCCCGTGCCTCGCCCTGTCGAAACCACCAAAGGATGGACCGCCTTCTTCTCTCCCGTCCTTCTCTGTTCTCTTCTGTCGCGAGGGGAGACAACCGCCTCTAGCCGGAGATTGGGCCGTCGTAGCCTCCTCGTCTCGCTCACTAGAGACCGAAGCTAGCACCGCCGCTCCTTCCTCCGCCTGCCCTTGCCGCCGTCTTGTTCCCCTTCCCCAGCGCTTCTCCTTTTGCGTCCTATTCAGAGGATTAAGATTTAAGAAGGAACTTTTCCTTATTTGTAATCGGGCCCCTAATTTTTGGTCAATTTACAAAAATGAACCTGTATTTTATTTACACTATCTGGCCCATATTTTTATGAATTTCATATATGCCTATGTTGGTTTAATTACATAAGTTGGCCCAGAATTTTATTTGCAGGATATAACCCAAGTTTCTGAAATTGTATAATTTGCCCCGGAAAATGTGTTAGCGTTTTTTTAACCTTGGATTTTTATTACGGGGATATTCTTATATTTATATATACTATATATATAGCCTTTGTTGGATTAAATTTGGTTTATGGCTCAAAGATTAATTGCGGTTTATGACCAAATTTCCATATTTGTATAATTGCCTTGGAAAATTATTTTAACGAGTTTTAACATTGGTTTTGAAAGCGAGTTTTCCTTAAGACTTATATAAGTTAAATCTTCCGTTCAAATTTAGCGTATAAGCTAATTTTTTTAGTTTTGGTGTTAGGTTCGGAATTGCCCCGATAAAGGCCCAATAAATCCATATCGACATTCATAGATCGTCTTCCGCCTTTCGACGTCACGTGAGTACCATCTCCCCCGAGCTTATGATCTTACTCGACTTAGTTATGTTTAGTATTAGTATCATGCTAGGATGGATCTAGCATAACTTAGAGTGGATACCAAGTAGTGGTGTGGACCTTAGGTGAGTTTTGAGGATTGTCGATTGTTGTAAGACGTTGAGTGTTTGGTTGATCTTGTGAGTATCCGAGGCTTGAGGTTGTGGTTATATGGTTGTTGAGATTATGAGTTAGGATATGCGTATCCTAGCATAGTGTTGACACCATTGAAATTGTTGAGACTAGGCATGTTTATTCTAGTATGTGGTGTGGGTCATGTTTTTGAGAGATCTTAGGGTCTAGAAGTCTAAGGACTTCTAGCTTGTGTTGAGTGTGGTGTGAGCATGAGGGATTCTAGGATGCGGTCCTAGAATGAGAGTCAAATGATCTTGCGTAGATCATTTGTGTTGAAGTCTAAGACTTCTTGAGTTGAGCGGGTTTTGATAGATATCTTGTTGTGAGCAGATTGTATGCGTCTTCCCAAAGGAAGCGAGAGCGTTTTGTGAGTTAGTTTTTGGGACGAGGTAAGTCTCCGGACTTACTTAGATCGTATTCTACCTATTAGACTCGATGTGTGTTTGGTGGTGTGTGTTTATTGCTTTCATTATAACTTATAAAACCGGAATAAGGATTACGGACCTTATATTATTTGACCCAAGTGTATGATAACGGGCGGTGACAACTTGTCTAGCTCTTGCGTAGAGGTAGGAGGTTCTTGGCGACTAGCTCGTGTGGTTAGATGGTCGGATGCATCCGTACCGTTCCATGCGGTAAGTGGGGACCGAGGCAAGTTTTGGGAGATTCTCGTGTCACAAAAGAAGTTGAATTAGAACGGGATATGACATAATAATAATAACCGGACTTGTGTGTTTTGAGCATGTTATGTGTTATGTTGATGTATGTGTGTATGTGCCTTCACCTTGCTTCTAATGCTACGAATATGAGCTAACGGTTTTATACCGATTGTTGTAGATTTCCTTGTAGGTTAGGAATGCGGCCGAGAGATCCGGAAGAGTGGGCAGCCGGGGGTCCCTACATTTTAGGAGGGGTTTTTGGGTGGAGTCGTGTTAGAGTATTGTATGTTTTGTATTTTTGTATGCCGCGTGTATGGCGTTTGGTCTTTGGACTTGTATCTCGGCTAAAGTCTTTTGTTTGTATGATTTCGGGTTTAATTGCATTTCATAAAAATTGAAAACTCCACCTTGCTTATAATGTTTAACAGGTGTTTATGATGGAAGACTTAACACAAATGTAGTGGTTGATATACTAACAATGTATTGATTATATTCTCTAGATGCTTGGTTGGTTTGAATTTAGTGCAGATCTTATCAAATGTCAAGGGCCTTGAATCAAGGGCCTTGAATCAATGGCCTTGAAGGACAAGGAAGATAGCGTTTACAAAAGGACTTTCTCAAAGGCCTTGGAGTTATATATATAGATGCACGAAGGATTTAAATGCAAAGAAGATTTTCCAGGAAGATTTGCTCAAACAGAAAGATTTTAGGGAAGATCTTTTTCAACCAAAGATCTCAACCGAAGATTTTATAAAAAAAAAAAAGCGGCAAAATATCTTCTCTTTTGATTCAACAGAGGATGAGAAGATCAAGGAGTTAAGGACTCGACGTGTTCTCAGGAGTTGAAGATTTACAACGTCTACCTTATCTTGAAACAAGAAACGATCTTCATGAAGAAGAAGATTCCTCTCAAACGGTCATCTCTCTAGCGGCTAGAAGACTTCTCCATAGAAGAGTATAAATGAAGATGATGGTCGAAGAAGAAAGAACACACAAGCATGATAGCTTGTATTATGGTCTATATTTTTGGACTATTTTGGACGTTTTATCTTCAATAATCTGCATGTATGGATGTATATTATTTGATTATATTGTTGTTTCATCTACCTTTACGGGAATAGAGGTCTACACCAAGTTTCGTTGTAATCGTAGGTAAAATGGCACGTTTTTGACTAAAATGGAGCTAAGGAGCTAAATAGTCATTGGAGCTACATTATGGAGCTTAAAAAAGAACTCAGGAAGCCTGAAATTAATGAAGAAGATTTACTTTAGACCAGATTTGAGAGATTTCACATTTAGTTGAGATTCACCTCGGTCAGCTACAATGTCATCTCGACCGAGGTGATCTTGAGGAGCGTCCCGACTGAGGCGAACACCCTGCCGCCGGCGAGATCATATTTTGGGTTGAGATCTTTTATTTTTGGAAATAAGATATCTTATATTTTTGGACTGAATTTTTGGAAGGAAGATCTTATTTTTGGGAGATCTATTTTAAAGATATGAATATATTTTCTAGGAAATTATCTTTTTAAGATATTATTATCTTTGGAATATAATTCTCCTATATAAAGGGTTGAATTTTTCACAAGTTCAACTATGCTTGGAGGCTGAGAATACCTAGCAATTAGGAGATTTTCTGGAAGCTTTGGAGGAAGGATTGAAGGATTGAAGATCAATCAAGGAAGGATTCATAGTTTGGAGTTAGCTTTAGAGGGAGTTTTTAAGACTTTCTTATAATCCCTTTTGGTTTGTTCTCTTGTTTAATTTGTGATTTGAGGAACGCTGATTTGTTATTAATTGATTCAGTTATTGAGACATTTTTCTTAAGGTCTTCTTGTTCGAATATTCATTCATTTCCCATATATTTGATTATTGTTATCATGATGATGATTGGCTAAGCTTTTTATGCGGTTCTAGGGTGATTGACTGAAAGTTGTGGGAAAGACAATGATAGAATGATCTTAATCCCAGCAGGAACCTGAAAGCTCGAGTCTTTAACCTTAACCCTAGCACATCTCGCTCATTCGATGAACATCTCGGCCGGGGTGGAACTTGACTGAACGAGGTGACCTTTTCTGATCCGAAACTGAGAGTTAAGAGTTCTAGTTTGCCAAATCCTATTCTTGTTACACCTTTCCTGGTTCAATGCAAGCTTAGGATGAGACTTACCCGGTGATTCCTTTGTTTTTTTTACCCAATATCATGAGTGTAGGTAGTAAAGGTTTATCCTTTATTGGGGTTTGAGTGTGCCTTCATCCCATCCTTGTGAGTTAGCCTGAGACTTACCCTGTAAAGGTTAATTCTATTCCCTTGGGTGGTGTGTTGGTTTGAGATTATAATTCCTTTCCTTAGTACCTTGAGACTTACCCGGTAATAGGAGCTTTGGTTTGGGATAGTGAGTAGTGAGACTTACCCGGTAATCTATTTCCACCTTAGAAACACATTCCCTTTGCAAAACCTCAGCTTTGTCCACGTTATCCTTTGAGATCTTGAGTCGGAACCACAACTAGAGGCTTCAATCCCTAGAATCCGCATTTCCCTTTACTTGACTTTTACATCATCTTTGATTACTTTAATGGCTTTTGGTTAATTGCAATACTTGACAACCAATTCTGTGCTTTGTTTCACCTAAGTCCTTGTGATTGACCCATGAAATTCTTACTTTTTATTACAATTGACCCGTACACTACGGGTTCACATCTTTGTTCAAGCATACTTCTTGGGTTATAAATTTAAAGCTTGCACACACCGTTTGGAGCGAACAAGTTTTTGGCGCCGTTGCCGGGGACTATTCTTGCTTTTGCTATTAATTTTTCTGCTTGAGTGTTCTTGCAGGTTTGTGTTATTAAGTACATACGAAGTTCTCGTTCCGGCAACGGAATAGAGTTTCGCCAAAGAACAAGTTTTTGGCGCCGTTGCCGGGGACTTGGTCTAGACCGAGCCGGTTGCGGTTGTCTTTCGGGGCAATTGCCCTTGTTGCTACTAACCACTCTACTTGAGTATTTTCGCAGGATCTTTTTCTTAGGTTTATGTGAAGAACCCGTGTTAGGAAGTAAATCGTTCCTTACGATCCCGGACCAGAAAAGACATACAAACGACGATTGAAAGAAGCTAAGATGGCCAATCAAGACAATCGCGATCTTGAGGCCGAATTGAAGGAGGCACTAGAACAACTGCGCCTCAATAAGGAAGAACTGCAGCGAGAAAGAGAGCAGACTCGTTCCAGAAATGCAAAGATTAAAGCAGATATGACCGATCTAAGAGCCCAGATTCTACATCGACCGATCCCAGATCCTCGACCGAGGCAGGACCCAGTCCCAGTTGCCGCGGCCGATATACATCCACCTCGGATGCCTGTCTGAGATGTTCTTTTTGCTGGAATTTCACAAACCCTAGGACAACGGATGGACCCTAATCAGCAAGTGAGGCGTCCAGGAGTCAACCTAGGTGATCCAGCTGAGCATGATTACGAATTTCGACCCAAGTTCTATCCATGATCCGCGAATGCCGGTTTGGAGGTTTAGAGAGGGAGTCTCCGCATCAGCATTTGTAAAACTACGAGATTCTAATGGAGACCTTGAGACCTTCAAGGCTGGAAAACAACAACTACAAGATAAGGCCTTATATTATTTGGCCCAAGTGTATGATAACGGGTGGTGTGTGTTATGGATTTAGGATTATGGACCTTATATTATTTGGCCCAAGTGTATGATAACGGGTGGTGACAACTTGTCTAGCTCTTGCGTAGAGCCAGGAGGTTCTTGGCAGCTAGCCCGTGTGTTTAGACGGTCGGATGCATCCGTAACATTCCATGCGGTAAGTGGGGACCAAGACGGGTTTTGGGAGATTCTCGTATCACATAAGAAGTTAAATTAGAACGGGATATGACCTAATAATAAAAAGATAATAACCGGACTTGTGTGTTTTGAGCATGTTATGTGTAATGTTGATGTATGTGTGTATGTGCCTTCACCTTGCTTCTAATGCTGCGAATAGGAGCTAACAGTTTTATACCGATTGTTGTAGATTGCCTTGCAGGTTAGGAATGCGGCCAAGAGATCCAAAAGAGTGGGCAGTCGGGGTTCCGTACAGGTGTTTTTGGGTGGAGTCGTGTTTGAGTATTGTATGTTTTGTATTTTTGTATACCGCGTGTATGGCGTTTGGTCTTTGGAGTTGTATCTCGGTTGAAGTCTTTTATTTGTATGGTTTCGGGTTTCATTGCATTGCATAAAAATGTATTTCGTTTTGGCCTTTATTTGTGTCTTGTTGAAAGATCCGGTGAAATTGTTGTCGGGTGTTCGCCCAAAAGCGTGCGTGCAAATAAGTTTTAATTATAAAACTGAAACAAAAGCAAGCGAACCCGCAGTGTACGGATCGACGTAGTTAAGCAAGTATTCCAGAGTATCGAACTCAGGGATTTGGTGAGTCAAATTCAGTTTCGAATAATCGAGCGAGTAAAAGTATAAAAGCTTTGCAAATATTGGGGAAAACAACAACCCTAAAGATCCAGGTATCTAATTGTGGCAATCGATTCAAGATATACTATATATATAAGGACAAAGTTGAGAATTGCAAAGGTATACTAAAGTAAGGTAATGTACGGTGAAATATGAATGCAAGCAAGGTTTTCAAAAGTTTAGAACATATGGTAGAATGAAATATGAACGTAAAACAAAACAAAATAATCTTTTTGATAATGTGCTTCTATTCAATAGATCATCCTCAAACCTTGCTTCATTCATCCTTGAAAACGTTCATACACATAAACCAAGATATGCAAAGCAAAGGAACTTCATAAATTGCCTAAACTTCAAGACAAACATCATAACCTTCAAGCATTGTCAAAATCAAGCATGTGAAACTTCAATTTAGACCACCAAGTCAAATAACACTCTTATGATCTCAAGGACTTTCAAGTAAGGCCAAGAATACGGAAAAGGTGGGAAACTTATAAAGGGATGTAGTGTATGAATCCGGAAAGAAGGAACAACACAAACTTTTTTTTTCTTTTCACCATTAGAACTAACCACCAACTTAGAGCTTTGCTCTAGACTTTTTGCACATAATTTTTCGACTTTACTTTTGGAGTTATGGACAGCGGTGCACAAAAACCGAAGCTTATGAGATTGGCGTTTCTCAATTTCGAGATGCCTCAAACCCTTAATGCACATACCATAATCCGTTAGGAATATCGCTCAATCTGACTTTGGCAAGACACAAACACCCGGCTATGTGAATGGTGCCGAGTTACTCATCGTCATGATTGACTTCCCCAAACCTATATTTTCCTACACTTTGAATTCAAACAATTGCTTACATGTCCCTCCCACATCAAATATGCCAAAATCAACTCTTCCTAAATCCCATATAGGTAAAGGAGGCAATTATTTTCATTGAGGGGCTAAATGATCAAAGAAAGAAGTAGAAAAATCGAGGTGCCTTAATCATTTCATAAAGAAGTATAAGAACTTATATTGTGATTTCAACCTTTGTTTCTCAATATGATTTAGATAAAAACCTTCACATTATGAAACTTGCAAGAAAGGATAAACAACATACTCAATCTCTTCACAATTCATGATTCAATTCAAGCATACAATTGTCATCAAAAACTCATTCCACAAGTAGTTTTCATCATAGAAATCATCTCTAATCTTTGAAGCACAAAATCTTTTCAAAAATTTCAAATTTTTATGGTTTTTTCAAAGCCTTTTTCATGCAGTGCAATAATGAAACGTGTGACAATGAAAGGAAACATGCAAGTGTTCATAGACATAAGCAGAGCAAAGTGAGTAGAGTTATTACAAACAATAGTCACACCCCACCCCATACTTGAAATACACATTGTCCTCAATGTTCAAAAGAAATAAAGAAAAGAAAAGAAACAAAGGGAACTCACTAATGGCGGTGGAGCGGCTCTAACCGGCGGTCATCTCATCATCATCACTGGGAAGGCGGTGACGGGAATGGATAGAAGTCCGAGCTGAAGTTCGGCCCAAACTGCTAGCGGTAGACATCCCTCAAGATACGGGCATTCTCCTGGCGCTCTACGTCATGGGAATCCTGTAGGACCTCCAAGTCTCCTACTCTCCTCGAAAGATCATCCGCCCAACCTGGAAGCTGCGAATACCAAGGTGGCGGCTGTCTATACCATGAAGGTGTGTCATGAGGAGGAGTCGGTGCTTGATAGCATGTATTATAGTATATATTTTGGGATTTTTTAGACGTTTTATCTTCAATAATCGACATGTTTGAATGTATATTATGTGATTATATTGTTGTTTCATCTACCTTTACGGGAATCGAGGTCTACACCAAGTTTCGTTGTAATCGTAGGTAAAATGGCACATTTTGGATCGAAATGGAGCTAAGGAGCAAATGAGTCATAGGAGCTATATTATGGAGCTTAAAGGAGAACTCAGGGAGCATGGAATTAATAAAGAAGATTTACTTTGGACCAGATTTGAGAGATTTCACATTCAACTGAGATTCACCTCGGTCAGCTACAGTGTCACCTCGACCGAGGTGATCTTGAGGAGCGTCCCGACCGAGGCGAACACCCTGGCGCGGCAAGATCATATCTTTTGGCCGAGATCTTTTATTTCTAGAAGGAAGATATCTTAAATTTTTGGGTTGGATTTCTGGAAGGAAGATCATATATTTGGGAGATCTATTTTAGAGATATAATATATTTTATAGGAAATTATTTTTTTAAGATATTATTATCTTTGGAAGATAATTCTCCTATATAAAGGGTTGGATTTTGCACAATTCAACAATCCGATATACCATCTTTGGATCATTGAAGAAGCTGTAGTTAAGAGGATTTTTTGGAAGTTTGAAGGAAGCTTTGAAGATTGAAGGAAGGAAGTTTGATAACTTGGAGATAGCTTTTGAGGGGATTTATAAGACTTTCTTAGATTCCCTTTGGTTTAATTGTCTTGTTGGATTTGTGATCCAAGGAACGCTGATTTGTTTGATATTTGATTCAGTTATTGAAGCTTTGTTTTTAAGGTTTTTGTGTTCAAATATCCATTACCTTCTCATATTTTGATTATTGCTTTCATGATGATGAGTGTCTAATTTCCTTGTGCGATTCTAGGGTGATTGGTTGAAAGTTGTGGGAAAAACAATGATAGAATGATCTTAATCCTAGTAGGACCTTGAAATCTCGAGTCTTTAACCTTAACCCTAGAACATCTCGTTCAGTCGATGAACATCTCGGCCGGGGTGGAACTTGACTGACCGAGATGACTCTTTCTGACCCAAAACTGAGAGATAAGTGTAAGAGTTTGCCAAATCCTATTCTTATTACACCTTTCCTGGTTCAATGTAAGCCTAGGATGAGAATTACCCGGTGATTCCTTAGTTTGTTTACCCATGATCATAAGTGTAGGTAATAAAGGTTGATCCTTTATTGAGGTTTGAGTGTGCCTTCATTCCATCTTTGTGAGTTAGCCTAAGACTTATCCGGTAAAGGTTGATTCTATTCCCTTAGTTGGTGTGTTGGTTTGAGATTATAGTTCCTTTCCTTAGTACCTTGAGACTTACCCGGTAATAGGAGCTTTGGTTTGGGATAGTGAGTAGTGAGACTTACCCGGTAATCTATTCCCACCTTAGAAACACCTTCCCTTTGCAAAATATCAGCTTTGTCCGCTTATCTTTAGATCTTGAGTTGGAACCACAACTAGATGTTTTAATCCCTAGAATTTGCATATTCTCCTTATTTGACCTTATTATCATCTTTGATTGCTTTAATCGCTTTTGTGGTTATTAGTTGCATAGACAACCTCTACTTGCTTAGGTTTCACCTAAGTCCCTGAGATCGACACCCCTGAATTCTTGCTTTTTACTATAATTGATCCGTACACCGCGGGTTCGCATCCTTGTTTTAAGCATATTTCTTGGGATATAAATTTAAAGCTTGCACACACCATTTGGAGCGAACAAGTTTTGGCGCCGTTGCCGGGGACTTGGTCTAGACCGAGCCGGTTGCGGTCGTCTTTCGGGGCAATTGCACCTGTTGCTACTAACCACTCTACTTGAGTGACTTTCGCAGGTTCTTTCTTGTAGGTTTATGGGAAGAACCCGTGTTGGGAAGGAAATCGTTCCTTACGATCCCGAACCAGAAAAGACATACAAAAGACGCTTGAAAGAAGCTAAAATGGCAAATCAAGACAATCACGATCTTGAGGCCGAATTGAAAGAGGCGATGGAACAACTGCGCCTTAATAGGGAAGAACTGCAGCGCGAAAGGGAGAAAACTCGCACCAGAACTGCAGAGATTGAAGCAGATATGGCTGATCTACGAGCCCAGATTCTGCATCGATCGAGGCAGGACCTAGTCCCAGTTTCCGCGGCCGAGATACATCCACCTCAGATGCCTGTCTGAGATGTTCTTTTTGCAGGATTTCTACAAACCCTAGGACAGAGGATGGACCCAAACCAGCAAGTGAGGCGTCCAAGAGTCAACCTAGGTGATCCAGCGGAGCATGATTATGAACCGCAAGTTCATTCCATGATCCGCCAATGCCAGTTTGGAGGTTTAGAGAGGGAGTCTCCGCATCAACATTTGCAAAACTACGAGATTTGATGGAGACCTTGAGACCTTCAAGGCTGGAAAATAATAATTACAAGCTAAGGCCTTTTTACTTTTCTTTGAAGGACAGGGCACTTACTTGGTATCAGTCTCTTCCTCCCGGAAAGATCAATACTTGGGAGAAGATGACGACGGAGTTCTTAACAAAGTTCTTTTCCCCCTCCAAAACCGCTGAAATGAGAGGGAAGATTAATACATTCATCATGAAGGACAAGGAGAGTTTGTCCAAGTCATGGGAGAGATTTAAAGATGTTCTCTTGGATTGCCCACATCATGGGATTCCAAAGATAGAGTTGTTGGAGATATACTTCAAGGGATTGGATGGAGCTACCCAATTCAATCTTCAACTACTCTCCGCCGGCACATTCATGGACATGCTGATTGATGAAGCTTGGGAGTTCATTGAGAAACAAGCTTTGCACATGGAGAAATACTCCCACCAAGGAGTTGAAAATGGAGTTAAGAGAGTTAATTTCCAGGAAGCTCCATCGAATGATAATCAACTCATTTCCCTCAAGAATGATGTGAAGCAATTGAAGGACATTTTGGTTGCTCACACAAAGAAGGAAGAAGGAGGATATCAAGGCTCAAGGAACAACAATCAAGGGCCCAGGAACAACAATTACAACAACAATAGAGGCTCTAACAACAACAATTGGAGATCTAGCAATCAAAATTCGGGTAACCCTTATTCTAATTCCGATTCTAATAATTCCTCTAACCCTTTCTCTTCTTCTTCTACTCCATTGAAGAGCCAGGAGCCTGGATCAAGTTCGTCCCAGCCAGAAAAGAAAGATGTAGTGCTGGAGGCCATCTTAATCAAGCTCAACGCTATGGAGACGTCCATGACTTCATTTTCGAAGGCACAAAAAGCTTTAGAGCAATAATTCTTTAATAAGGCGAATGAAGCGCCAAAAGATCCAGGGAAGCTCCCAGCAAGGACAGAGAGCAACCCCAAAGGACAAATCATGGCAATAACGACGAGAAGTGGACTGAAAACTGCAAATCCAGTGCCTCGGTCGATGCCAGTGCAAACGAAGAGCACCTCGGTCCAGGTACAGACGTGGAACACTTCGGTCGAGGTGCCACCCGAGGTGGAGTCCCAGAAAGCGATGGACAAATCTGAAGTTTATGTCCCACCTCTTGAATATAAACCACCACTTCCATTCCCCCAGTCAAGGGCTAGAGCACATCTAGACAAGCACTTTGGTAAGTTCCTTGACTTAATGAATAAATTACATATTAACATCCCTTTCCTTGATGCTATTCTAGGGATGCCCGCCTATGGGAAGTTCTTAAAAGAGATTCTATCAAGGAAGAGGAAACTTGAAGATTTTGGTGAAGTAAGGATGACATCTAAATCCTCGGAGCTCATTCAAATCATGAAGGAGAAGATGCCACCCAAGTTGAGAGATCCCGGCTCATTTTGCATTCCTATTCAAGTTGGGGATCTGACTTATGAGGCATTGTGTGATCTAGGAGACAACATGAGCATCATTCCGCTGGAGCTATGTGTGAAGATCGGACTTGGAGAGTCCAAGCCGGTGAAGATAAGGCTATACATGGCAGACCGCTCCATTACCCATCCCGTGGGCATTTTGGAAGACGTTCCGGTTAAGTTAGGTAACTTCTACTTACCTGTAGACTTTGTTGTACTTGATATACCCGCAGATTATCCCGTTCCTATCATTCTCGGGAGACCATTTCTAGCAACTTCGGGTTGCAATGTGGATTGTAACACCAAGTTGAAAATCAACATTGGCGGATATCAAGTGGAGTTTGCATTGCTTGCTGCAATGAAAGGAGAGCCGCTAGAGGATGATATCTTCAACATCTATGATGAAGAAGAATCAAGAGAATTGGTGACCTCTATCCTTATTAATGACCCTCTTGAAAGAGTTATTAGTTTTAGCTTAATGGAGGAAGGTATAGATGCTTCTTGTGATGTAGATATACGGAGCTTAAAGGAAATGGAAGAAGATCCAGGAGCTAAGATTGAGAAACTAATCCAGGAGAGGAGAAACTCCAGTTTCGGTCCTAGTTCCATTACCTCGACCGAGGCACTTTCTGGACCAAGCGAGGTGTTCTTATCTGAAGAACATCTCGGTCACCCACTCTGGACCTCGACCGAGGTCGCAAGCGAGATGATGTCAACTAAGACTTCTGAAAGTCTAGTTCTTCGATCCAAATCTACTCCACTGGAATGAGGAAGCAAGGATCCCCCTTAGAAAGCACCCCTAGTTGTGGAGCTTAAACCGCTTCCAAGTCACTTGAGGTATGTTTTCCTTGGACCGGATTCTACATATCCCGTTATTATAAGCGCTTCCCTTTCCGAAATTGAACTATCTAAACTGATGCATGTCCTGAGAAAACATCAAAAGGCTTTGGGTTATACTCTTGATGATCTTATTGGTATTAAGCCTTCTTTCTGCATGCATAGAATACTAATGGAAGACGATCATAAGACTTCACGGGAACCTCAAAGACGGTCAAATCCGATCATGAAAGAGGTTGTGAACAAGGAGATTCTTAAGTTGTTGGATGCAGGTATCATATTTCCTATCTCGGATAGCAAGTGGGTGAGCCCAGTGCATGTAGTTCCGAAGAAATGAGGAATGACCGTTGTGACGAATAAGAACAACGAGTTGATTCCAACTAGGACCGTTACGGGCTGGAGGGTGTGCATCGATTACAGGAAGCTGAACGTGGCCACTCGGAAGGACCATTTTCCACTCCCCTTTATCGATCAAATGCTCAAACGGTTAGCCCAATATTCACATGTTTGCTATTTAGATGGTTTTAGTGGCTTCTTTCAGATTCCTATCCATCCGGATGATCAAGAGAAGACCACTTTCACTTGTCCATGGGGGACATTCGCTTACAGGAGGATGCCATTTGGATTATGTAATGCACCCGCTACCTTCCAGCGATGCATGATGGCTATCTTTTCCGAGTACATAGAGGAGATCATGGAGGTATTTATGGATGACTTTTCAGTATATGGTTCCTCTTTTGATAATTGCCTATCTAACCTTTCTCTAGTTCTACAAAGACGTGAAGACACTAATCTCGTTTTGAATTAGGAGAAGTGTCATGTTATGGTTAATGAAGGCATTGTGCTAGGACACCTCGTCTCTAACTGAGGTATTGAGGTCAATCGAGCTAAGATCGAGACTATTGAGAAACTTCCTCCCCCTTTTTCTGTTAAGGGTGTGCGGAGTTTTCTCGGGCATGCAGGCTTCTATAGGAGGTTCATCAAGGATTTCTCGAAGATTTCTAACCACTAACTAAACTCTTGAATAAGGATGTTGTTTTTTGAGTTTTCGCAGGAATGTCTTGATGCATTTTACAAGATAAAGGAAGCGTTGATTTCCGTTCCCATTATTCAACCTCCGGATTGGACCTTGCCCTTTGAGATCATATGTGATGCGAGTGATGTGGCGGTAGGAGCGGTTCTTGGACAAAAAAAGGATGGCCGGACCAACACCATTTACTATGCTAGAAAGACGCTAGATCGAGCCCAACTAAACTACGCCACCACCGAAAAGGAGCTTTTGGCGGTTGTATATGCCTTTGAGAAATTTCGCTCTTACCTAGTGGGAGCGAAAGTTATTGTTTACACTGACCATGCAGCTATTCGTTACTTGCTTGCTAAGAAGGATATATAGCCGCGTCTTATTCGATGGACTCTCTTGCTTCAAGAGTTTGATCTAGAGATTCGCGATAAGAAGGGATCCGAAAATTCTGTTGCGGATCACCTTAGCCGGCTACCCCCTCTTCACGCGAGAAGGACGACCCACCCATAGACGATTCATTCCCCGATAAACACTTGCATTTGCTAGAACGTTTGATAGACTTTTTTATCTCACCCCATGATGAAGGCGAAGTATGGGGTGAGGATACCTTCCAGCATGTTTAGGGATGCCATACGGTCCAGCTAGCGACCTTAAATCAAGCGCTTCTTGGGAGGCAACCCAAGGTATTGCTTTCTTTTCCCTTTTTCTAGTTTAGCTTTAGATAGTTTGCTTTTGCTTTGCTTTGTTTTGTTTTTGGCGTCCTAGACAAAAACCAGGTACTTTCTAAGGATGAATTACAACTCAGGAGCAACACTGGAAAGACAGAAGTTCGAGAATTTGAGAAGACGGAGTTTGACTGAGACACATCTCGGTTGCTGTCACAGCACCTCGACCGAGATGATTCTTGAGCAACCGAGGCGACTAGGGCTGACAAAGATCCACCTCGGTCCACACACCTCGGTCCAGTCGGGACCACCTCGACCGAGGTGACAACAGTATCGGCGAGGGGTATAAAAGAGGAAACAGTTTCTCCCTCTTCCCTCCCATTTACCCTCTCGATCACGGCGCTTCTCTACCTCGTTCCTCCGTTCTTCGATCGTTTTTTACGATTTTTGCTCCGATCTTGCAAGGAAAAGCATGAGGATCAGATTTCAAGCGAGAAACTGCAACAAAAACGCCTCGAATATGCGTATTTTTGGGTAAACCGTTCGAAAACCCTAACTTTTCTATTTTCACCGATTTCAGAGATTAGTGGCTTTGGTTGCCATAGATTTTTGTTGGAAAAGGTATAAGTACCCCATAGGAAAAATTGGTAGTGATATTGGGGGAAAAGAATTGGAAATCAGAGAGTTGGAATCGAACAGTTTTTCGCCTCGGTCCAGTCGAGCTGTGTCTCGGCCGAGGTGTTCTTGAGGTTGTCAAACCGACCGAGGTGCCTTGTCAGCAGCAATTATGAGTTCCAGATCTGACCTCCAGTTTGTCCTGAGAGATACCCCCAATGGTTCTTCTCCTTCCCCTTCCTCTAGACCTTCCATTTCGGTGATTCACGAGTGTCACCAGGCAGACTTTGACTGTATATGCGTGCGCCCTGTGATTGCGCCGCGTTTCTTGGATGTAGCTGCATTCGATTGCCTCCACGTAGCAGAGGATCTGCGGAGGATGATTTCTATGGTAGGGCTGGAGAGCTTTATGGAGATTAGAGCTCCAGCCTACCTCGAGCCCACCCTAGAGTTTGTGAGTTCTGTTACTCACCTGCCTGAGAGGAAAGCCATAAAGTACCGGTTGCTGAACCGGAACTATATTATCCCCATGGACCTGTTTCGAGATATTTTTGGCTTCCCGACCCCTACCGTTCCCGACTTTCCTTCTCGATCCGTAGCTCGACAGTTTTGGGGACATATTGCTCATGTGGTGGAGCACGCTGACAGATGGAGACCTGGAGACTCCAAGGAGTGCATCATTTTCCACCTTGCTTTCCGTCTTGCCCACCGGATCTTTAGTGAGACCCTTTTGGCGAGTATTGAGACGCCTCAGAAGGTTAGACAGGGAGAGCTGCTCAGTTTATTTTGTATGGTCACTAGAGGAGTACCAGATTTTCGGGCCATGTTAGCTGAGGATCTGCATCGGATCAAGGCTAAGGGGAAGGGAGATATCTGTTGTGGAGGACTGGTGACTCATATCGCGACAGTCATGGATCTTGACCTGAGTGCTTGTACGTTAGTGACGGTTGCAAAGCCGCTAGGACTTCAAGAGATGATCACGAGGAGGATATTGGTTCCTCGTGGCCTTACTACACCTTACGTGGCGATGCCTTGGGAGCAAACTGCCCCTCAGGGTATCTTGTGGTCGGCTCAGTTCTTAGTTTTCGATCCTCAGTATTGGTCTACCGCTTGGATACCCTACATAGAGGATGCTAGAGACGCTGTAACAGCTCAGGTAGAGGAGGAGGCTGAGTATGATGATGGCGGTGCTGCCATGGAAACAGGTACAGATACTGCCGGCCCCAGTGTGCCAGTTGTTGACTTAAACGACGAGGCTACAAAGGAGGATGCATCTGCAGCACCATCACGTCCTTCTAGGCGCAAAGTCTGCAGACAGAGGGATCCCATAGCTCATCGACGGATTGACGAGCTGACGGACCAGATGATCGATTCTTACGCTGCCTTGTCCTTAGAGATGAGAGAGAGCCAGCACTACCAACGCCGGATGATGGAGATACAGTTCCAGCTTACCATGGGTTATCCTTTTGACCCATCCCAACATCCCTACGTCCCATATCCACCACCACCACCAACATATCATCATTAGAGCTTGCAGGGATTTCTTTTCTTTATTTATTATGCATCTCAGCTTATGTCCGGTGAGTATTCTGTTTTTAGACTTATTTTGACCCATTGGGACAATGTGTCTCAAGTATGGGGTATTGATGTATCTTACTTGACATTATGTGTGTATGACTTGTATGACTTCTGGATATTATGATCTTATTGTCTTATTTGGCTCTATGTGCTTATCTGAGACTGCATGCATGCATACATGTTATTTGATTGAGAAAAACGTCAAAAACTGGTTAAGAAAAAAAAATTTTATGACCTCGACCGGGATAATTCTTGGAAAACGAGGTCAAGTACCTCGGTTGACTTTACACCTCGACCAAGGCGGTTTAACCGAAAGAGTTTTCAAAACGATTTTTGTGCTTCTTTTCTGGATATGACCTCAATGATGATTTTGTTTGCAGATTGGTTTTGAAAATCTTTATATGTTTGAAAGATTTTATGATATGTTTAAGTTGCTAAATGCTTTGTTTGAAATTTTTGCCATGTTTAATACTTTATTTTTATCCAAATTATGTTGAATTTGAAGGTTGACACCACATGATGAGTTGTGTCACTTTCTTCTTGGGATGATTGAGGCAATTCACTCTCTCCTCTTCTTCTTCTTGATCATGCAAGCAAGCAAAGAAAAGCAAGTGAAAGTGAAGTTGAGATGTTGGCTGAAAGTTTAGAAAGAAACAAATAGGTTTGGGGAAGTCAATCATGATGATGAGTAACTCGGCACCATTCACATAGCCGGGTGTTTGTGTCTTGCCAAAGTCGGATTGAGTGATATTCCTAACGGGTCATGGTATGTGCTTCAAGGGTTTGAGGCGTCTCGAGAAATTGATGATTGCTGATTTCCTAGGCTTCGGTTATTGTGCACCTCTGTCCATGCATCCCAAAAAGTAAAAGTAAATAAGCAAAGCTTATTGGTGAAAGATGTTGAAGTTCAAAACAAGTGAAGTGAAGATCCCTTTTCCCGGATTCTAGCACCACATTCCATGTATACATCCCACCCTCACACGTTTCTTCACCTTCTTTTGAAAAGCCCTTGAGACCTCGAGCTTGTTGATTGACTTGGTGGTTTAAACTGGATTATACATGATTAATTTTGATAATTATGATTTATTATACATTCTATGATTTTATGCAAAGATGAACAACTTTCTTATATTTATAAAATGTTTTGATTTTATTTACCATGAAACATTCTCTTAGAGTGATCTATGAGTGGGGCACACCACTAAAATGTTTTGAAATACGTTTCATTGATCTTTATGACTTATAATCCATTCTATCTTGTACTTATGATTTGGAACTTGCTTGGGGACAAGCAAAGGACAAGTTTGGGGTATTTTGATAGCATGTATTATAGTCTATATTTTGGGACTTGTTTAGACGTTTAATCTTCAATAATCTGCATGTTTGGATGTATATTATGTGATTATATTGTCGTTTCATCTACCTTTACGGGAATTAAGGTCTACACCAAGTTTCGTTGTAATCGTAGGTAAAATATCACATTTTGGATAGAAATGGAGCTAAGGAGCAAATGAGTCATAGGAGCTACATTCTGGAGCTTAAAGGAGAACTCAGGGAGCATGGAATTAATAAAGAAGATTTACTTTGTACCTAGCTGAGATTCACCTCGGTCAGCTACAGTGTCACCTAGACCGAGGTGATCTTGAGGAGCATCCCGACCGAGGCGAACACCCTGGGGCGGCAAGATCATATCTTTTGGCTGAGATCTTTTATTTTTGGAAGGAAGATATCTTATATTTTTGGGCTGGATTTCTGGAAGGAAGATCATATATTTGGGAGATCTATTTTAGAGATATAATATATTTTATAGGAAATTATCTTTATAAGATATTATTATCTTTAGAAGATAATTCTCCTATATAAATGGTTGGATTTTCCACAATTCAACAATCTAATATACCATCTTTGGATCATTGAAGAAGCTGCAGTTAGGAGGATTTTTTGGAAGTTTGAAGGAAGCTTTGAAGATTGAAGGAAGGAGGTTTGATAAATTGGAGATAGCTTTTGAGGGGATTTATAAGACTTGCTTAGATTCCCTTTGGTTTAATTGTCTTGTTGGATTTGTGATCCAAGGAACGCTGATTTGTTTGATATTTGATTCAGTTATTGAAGCCTTGTTCTTAAGGTTTTTGTGTTCAAATATTCATTACCTTCTCATATTTTTTTATTATTGCTTTCATGATGATGAGTGACTAATTTCCTTGTACGATTCTAGGGTGATTGGTGTAACACCCCAAGTTTTGGGAACTTGAAGCGCTACAGGCTAGGACCTCACAATGGGTCCCGACCCTCAGAGTAGCAACAACAAACGGATCTTATAACAAGGCACAGACGAATGAAAACAAAACTAAATATAAAATCAAAGGTTCAACCCAAAAGAAAACACAAAATCTCCACAGCCGGGTTCAAAACAAAAGGGAAGCAACAAAAGAAAAACAAAACCCGATCCCGTCCTATAATGTACGGGAACCCCGGCTGACCACACCTTCCGGATCACTCAGCAGCATCCTGAACCTGTGGAACATCTACAACGACGGTATAAACCGTTAGCTAACATTCTAGGTATAAGCAAGAGTGTAAAGGCACAAACACACATAAGGTACAGAAAACACATAGCATGCTCACACATTAACCGGTTATTATCTTTCATTAAGGTTATCCATTACTAATTCAACTTCTTTTGTCACACGAGAATCTCCCGAAACTCGCCTCCGCTTCCATCTACCAATAGGAATAGATCAGTACTATCCGTTACCTACGGGTCTGGGTTGCAAGAGCACGTTCTAGTCTCTTGTAGAACTAGACAAGTGGTCACCGCCCGGTTATAATACACTTGGGCCAGTTAAGGGTAACAAAGGGTGAATCCTATTTCCAATTATCCGTTATAAATATGATAGCAACGCAAACAAGCCAAAACAATCCAACTAATACGTGGAATGAAGCTAAGTAAGTCCAAGGGATTTACCTCACACGAAGGTAACACAATAGATCAGTGAACAACTCAGAAACACACAAGGAAGCTCAGTTTCCCTCAATAAAGGAGCAAGGAAAGCCTGTACGAACAAGCAACACGAATCAGGAACGAAACGGTTGCTAGAAGTCTATGACTTCTAGACTCAAAGATCTCTAAGAGATCAAAACATGCTAAGGGCTCAACCTTAATCTTACAACAACTTAGGGGAATAAGGAACAACCATAAGAAACCAAGGAAGGAACGCGGAAAGGAAAGAAGGAAGCAACTCACCAAAGACGGGAGTTACTGCAGAGAAACCGCTGGGGCGGTTAGACAGATGCGCAAGGGCGGCTGAACAGAGGTGCAGAGGCGGCTCTGTGCAGGCGCAAGGGCGGATGTGACAAAGGCGCAGGGGTGGCTCTGTGTAGGCACAGGGGCGGATCTTTGTCAGAAGCTACTGTCGGGCTTCTCTTCGACAGATCTTACAGCAGGGGCAACCAAAGCTCGAACCTTCGGTTCCAACACGTCAAGACTCAACTCCAGAGAGCCTAAGAACAACGGAAGGTCAACAACGGAACACTCCACAAGAATCAAGGCTCATGCTTGATCCTTGGAGAAGAAGGAAAGAAAAGAACGAACGGAAGAAACCAAAACAGAAGGGAAGGCATGCAACGCTAAAGGAACGTGAGGAAGAACCAGGAAGGAATGAACTTACATGTTCAGCGAAGTTGCAGGAAGAAAAGGACGGCTACAGCTCTCTAGGGTTTGAAGACGATATCAAGGAATGAGAAAAAGGAGAGAAGGAAGAGAATATATAGGGAGGGCTGGAATGCTAGACGGAAAGGGCGTCTAGGGTTAGAAAGAAAACAAGGAAACCGGCCCATAAGATAGAATATCGGGTATTCTATCTATGGAAGAAAGATAAAACGACAAAAACAGATTGGCGCGATCTGTCGCACGATCCGCAGGGGCGGATCTCACAACCTCAGGGGCGGCTGGCCGCGGGGGCCGCCCTCTTCACCGTAGGGGAGGTGACGGCAAAAACCTAGGATCTTACAGTTGGCTGAAAGTTGTGGGAAAAACAATGATAGAATGAACTTAATCCCAGTAGGACCCTGAAAGCTCGAGTCTTTAACCTTAACTCTAGAACATCTCGTTCAGTCGATGAACATCTCGGCCCGGGTGGAACTTGACTAACCGAGGTGATCCTTTCTGACCCAAAACTGAGAGTTAAGTGTTAGAGTTTGCCAAATCCTATTCTTATTACACCTTTCCTGGTTCAATGCAAGCCTAAGATGAGACTTACCCGGTGATTCCTTAGTTTTTTTACCCATGATCATAAGTGTAGGTAATAAAGGTTTATCCTTTATTGAGGTTTGAGTGTGCCTTCATTCAATCTTTGTGAGTTAGCCTGAGACTTACCCGGTAAAGGTTGATTCTATTCCCTTAGTTGGTCTGTTGGTTTGAGATTATAGTTCCTTTCCTTAGTACCTTGAGACTTACCCGGTAATAGGAGCTTTGGTTTGGGATAGTGATTCCCACCTTAGAAACACCTTCCCTTTGCAAAATCTCAACTTTGCCCACTTATCTTTAGATCTTGAGTTGGAACCACAACTAGATGCTTTAATCTGTAGAATTTGCATATTCCCCTTATTTGACCTTATTATCATCTTTGATTGCTTTAATCGCTTTTGTGGTTATTAGTTGCATAGACAACCTCTACTTGCTTAGGTTTCACCTAAGTCCCTGAGATCGACACCCCAGAATTCTTGCTTTTTACTCTAATTGATCCGTACACTGTGGGTTCGCATCCTTGTTTTAAGCATATTTCTTGGGATATAAATTTAAAGCTTGCACTCACCGTTTGGAGCGAACAGTGTTACCGGTGGATGATCATACCATGGAGGAGGGGCTCCCATCCATGATGGCTGCTCTCCATACCAAGCGGGTGGAGTCTCCATCCATGTCGGCCTCTCACTCACACTAGCCCTGCGTGTAGAAGAGGAACCGGAAGGTCTAGAAGGTCGGGAAGATCGCCTAGGCGGCTCCGGGAAGTCAGCCGGCTGGTCCGGGAATGTACCAAAGTCACGCTCAACACCTCCTACATCATGGTCATCTCCTCCTCCCATCTCCTCGTCATCGTCCCAAGTTGGGACCTCATCCGGCACATATGGAGGGGCTACAAGTCTATTCGCATGCATGGATGCGAAGGTCTCCTTCCAATTGTGGTGGCCTAGCATGATGGAGTACTCGGGAAGCCATGGGATACCTCTACCACCTTTCTCCTCCCATGACATGGTTGCGGTAGGTGGAGCTTGGTGGCGGGGAAAGATAATACCTCTAGTTATAAGCCCGTTGAGACCCAAAGGTCTCGCCGCTATCCTAGTACATGCGGAGTAGTCTATCCCCAACTGAGTGGCTATGTGAGTCACCATACCCCCATAACCTATGTTCCCGGCCCTTTTGTTCTTCAATTTGCTAATGGTGGAGGCAAGGAGGGTGGCACAATTGACGGATCTACCGGTAAGCATACAATAGAGGAGCAATAGCTCATCAGTTTTGATCTTTTGTGGGGTCTCGGTCCTAGGGAAAAGACACTCCGAAAGGACTCTATGAGCTATCTTCAAGGCTAAATGGTAGATGAGCTTAGCCTTGGTGTCGGCCGTTTGCCAACGGTCCTCACTAGCATAAATCATGGCTATATCCTCCCAAAAATCCTTAGCATATTCTCCCCCGGGAAATCTACCATTGAAACTCTCATGGAACCCAAAGAAGGCTCCAAACTGAATGATGGAGAACTCATAGTTTTACTCCATTAGCCTAAAGGAGACCGTTCGGTTTACATGGCTATGCTCAAAGGAAGTCACAATCTCCCTTGTTATCTCCTCATAGGCATCTTCTCTAATAGTGAAGAAGATGATCAATGCGGCTCTATCCAAGACCCAAGTCAAATCGTTCACAACATTGAGCTCCTCAAGCTCCTCTAGGACAAGGTATCGAGGTCCTATGATTCCCCTCTTTTCAATCTTTTCTAAGGCTCCTAGGTAATCCTCATGGAGTCTAGGGATTCTAGGAGGTGGTGGTGATGGTGGTTCGCTAGGAGGGGGTTGGGAAGAGGAGGAACTATCATCCTTTCGCTTCTTGTTCCTACTAGACTTCCTTCTAAACATTTTTCTCAACAACAGAGAAAACCACGGTCTGTTCTAGATTTTCCACGGCCGAGGAAACGTACGGAACCCGGGGAACTGGTCTGTCTATCTCAAATCTCAGCAAATCCACACCAAAATCAACAATCAATGTCCTAAACTAATTCCAATTTCAATTTCGTTCAGTTCTCCTAAAATCTTGCAAAGAAATTGAACCAAATTGACAAATAAGAGAAAAGGGAGTAAAACCTAGGTTTTAGATTTGAAAAATCCAAATTTCTTCTCCAATGTGGAATGTTCACTCAGTTTGATGCTTGGATCTTGTAGATGATTGAAAATGCTCTACTTTAGGCTGAAGAATCGATCGAATCGGACTCCGAACGAAGAATTACGGTATGAGGAAGGGTGGCGGCGATTTCTAGGCGTGGAAAGGGATTTTGGTTGTGTTTTTGTGAAGGAAGGTGGTTTATATAGTGGCCGTAAAATTTTTGAAAATCACGGTCACTCGAGGCATTCTACGGCCGTGGAAATGTATGGAACCCGTGGTTTTGCTTATTTGTGTAAGATTTTTGGAAATTACGGCCACTTGTTACTTCCACGACCGTGGTTTAGGGCGTGGAAGTCTCTGTTGTGTACCAAAATCCAAGTTTCGTCAATTCCTTCCAACTTTTGCTTTCTTCCTTTGCCCATTCCTTATTCCTACATCCAAAAACATAACATACCAGGAAGTATCGAGGGAAAAACAAAACAAAAACAACTAACTAGACTAATCTAAGAAAGAAAAACAAAAATGCAATTGCAATAACTTGGGTTGCTGATAACACGATTTATGACTTAGGTTTAGGTAATCATTTAGATAGATTTCTCGCTCATTCATGCATGGTTTAGCACTAGTTCACGACGTTTGCACTCAATTCACGTATTTTGTCAAGATAGACGTCTACACGGACTTGTGCATTGCTTTGTAGGTATTTTGGGAGATTTAGGAGCTAAAACGATACGTTTGATGATCGTTCATCAAGATGACACACCCTCGGACTCATTAGGATGCAAGCTAAAGGCTAAGGAGGACTCATGGAACCTTGCCAACACAAGCCATGCACCAAATCGAAGCTTAATGATCAAAGGCAAAGCTGAAGGTCCAAACCACGGTTCACTGACACTCCACGGCCGTGATTCTACCCGTGGATTTTGCCAGGTTTTCGTGACAGCTGTGCCACGATCTCTTGGCCAGCTCTTGCAAAGTTGTAGTATAAAAGTGGTCCTGCATTGGCTGAGAGAATCATCTTGGAGAAGCTCTCCATTATCCACTATCATCCAATCAAAAAATACTCTCTCAACAAGAAGATTCTTGGAAGAAGGAGGTAGAAGAAAGCTACCATTGGAGAAGAGCTTCATTGGAGAAGAAGAAGGACACACCATTGATAGACTTGATAGCTTTGTAGTGAAGAATTTCGGAATCGATTTCTAGAGTTGTATGAACCATTTAAACCTTCTTTAAGAAGGGTTGTGAGTCATTCTAATTCCATTTTCAGCTTGGTCTTGTTTACTTCACTTGTTCATCTCTTTCTCTTCATTATCTTGCAAATGGAAGCCATGATTTTATGTTTGATGATTTTGATTGCTATGATGAATGTTGTAGGCTAAGAAGATGTGATTCTAGGGTAAGGGAAGAATGGTTATGGCTAGGACTATGATAGGATGGACTTAGATCAGCCCTTGGATGACTTGTGTGCTTGAACGTAGCCTCTGTTAGGATCCACGGTTTGTTCTTGCCAAACCACGGCCGTGGACTTGGTAGAACAACCCGTGATCTTCCCTGGTTCGATGGATCTAGTCTTAGAATGTTAGAATGTTGAAATCCTAAGTGTTTGTTGAGTTAAATCTATCCTAGGGTGACCTAGTGTTAGCAACTAAGTGTTGGGAGAGACTTACCCGGTAATCCTTACTCTTAGATTCCAAAGATAACAAACCCTAGGTAGTGGTGAGCCTCATAAGCCGCCATTGGACTAAGTGTGCTAGATGGTTGCTTAGGACTAACCCTTCCGAGACTTACCCGGTAAGGATAGGTTAGATCTCTAGGTGACAATCCGGTTTGTGTAGAATTCCGTCCCTTAGGTTCTTAGAGACTTACCCGGTGATGAGATCTTAGGGACGGACTAGTGGACCATGAGACCTACCCGGTGATTGATCCCAATCTAGAAACACTTACTCCCAACATATCATAGTTAATCCAAGGAACAATTAGATAGCTTGAGGTCTATGCCATAACCGGAATTCCCAACCCCTAGAATCCGCTTTTCTATCCTTGATCTATATCTTGTTTAGTTTGTTTGTTGTGTTGATTTGTTAGCATAGTTGATTTGTCTATTTTGCATGTTTAGTGATCCTTGATTGATCACCTAAAAACCCACCAAAAACATTTAGATTTTTCATTTCTTTATTCCTCTCTCTCTTTTCTTAACCTAGATCTTCACTAAACTTAATCATAAATCGAATCAATCTCACCTTAGTCTTTGTGTTCGACCTCGGAATACTATCCCTACTACAAACGTCCCGTACACTGCGGGTTCGCTAGGAGTTAGGATAATTATAACGAGAATATAAATTTAAAGCTTATTGCGTGCACATCACACGATCTTAGCGTGACAAGTTTTTGGCGCCGTTGCCGGGGACTAGGTCTAGATTGAGTCTATTTTGTGATTGTTTATAGTGTAGATCTTTCTTGTTGCTTTTGATCTCTCTTTGGTTTGTGTCTTTGCTTTTCAGGACATCACTTACTCTTTAGGTGTATGCGAAGATCTCGTGGCAAGGATTTAGCTCCATTCGATCCCGAACCGGAGAAAACCCTTAGATCTAGATCCAAGAGCATTAAAAAGGGAAAAGAGATGGCCGGAAGAGATCTCCAAGCTGAGTTGGATGAGGCTTTAGAGCAAATTAGGATAAGGGATGAAGCCTTGGAGAATGAAAGGAGACTTGCCAATGAGAGGCAAGAGGCAACTAGGAGGGAGATTGAGGAGATTAGGCAAGCTCTTGTGCAAAGAGAGCTTAACCGTCAACAACCTCCTCCACCTCCACCACAACCGCAGCCGGCGGCGGTAAATATTAGGGTTGTGCCCATTGCTATGGAAGAGCCACAAACGTTGGGGCAACGTATGGATCCGGCACAAAGAGCACACCGCCCGGGTGTGAACTTAGGAGATCCCGCAAGCCATGATTACGAGCTCCGCCCTCAAGTTCTACAAATGATCCGGCATAATCAATTTGGAGGGATGGAAGGAGAGTCTCCTCATCAACACTTGATGAACTATGAGATCTTGATGGAGACTCTTAGACCGCCAAGATTGGAGAGCAACAACCATAAGCTTAGGGCTTTCTCCTTCTCTCTTAAGGATAAAGCCTTGGCTTGGTATCAATCTATTCCACAAGGGCGAGTTGGTACTTGGGAGGAGATGACAACCGAGTTTTTGACTAAGTTCTTCCCACCTTCCAAGACTACCGAGTTAAGAGGGAAGATAAAAGCCTTCGTGATGAAGGATAGAGAGAGTTTGTTCAAGTCTTGGGAAAGGTTCAAGGATCTTCTCCTAGATTGTCCACACCATGGCATACCGAAAATTGAGCTATTGGAGATCTACTTCAAAGGACTTGAATAAGATAGCCAATTCAAGCTTCAATCTCTTTCCGGTGGGACTTTCATGGAGAAGCATGTAGATGAAGCTTGGGAGTTTGTGGAGAAACAAGCTCTAGTGATTGAGAAATACTCCCATATGAAGAGTGAAGGGAGAAAGGCGGGAGCATATGAGGTGAGTGAAGTCACCATGAGCAATTTCAAGCTTGACGCCATCAACAATGAATTGAAGTCCTTGAGGGAGTTGTGTGCTACAACTTTGAAGAACCAAGCAACTCCTCAAGTGCTTCCACAAGATAACTTGTCTTCCAAGGAGGAGGATGTGAATTACATGGGAAGGGGCAATTACAACAATTATCAAGGCCAAAGGAACTTCAACAACAACCGGCAATTCAACAATTACCGGCCTAACCACAACCATCCCGGGTTTTCTTATTCTAACCCGGATGGAGCCTTGAACCCTCCCGCTTCCTCAAGCACAACCCCAGCACCAAAAGCTTCACAAGAACCTCCACCTGGATTTACTCAACCTCCAAAAGATAGAACCGAAATGATGTTTGAGCAATTGCTTGGAAGGTTGAGTGGTCTTGAGAGCACCGTGACTTCAATTTCTAAAGCTCAAAAGGTATTGGAAGCACAAGTGTTCCAAAAGGCGGGTGAAGCCCATAGAGATCCGGGAAAGCTTCCCGGAAGGACCGAAGACAACCCAAGAGGCCAAGTGTTGGCCATTACAACAAGAGAGCATGAAAGATCCTTTGCCTAAGGACAATGCTAAGGGGAAACAAGTGGTGATAGAGGAAGAGACTTTGCAAGGAGATGGAGGCAAGAGCAAGGATGTAAAGCCAGCCTATGTGGCACCGCCTCCATACAAGCCACCACTACCATTCCCTCAATCACGAGCAAGAGCTCGTTTGGACAATCACTTTGGTAAATTCCTTGAACTAATGTCTAAATTGCATATTAACATTCCGTTCAAGGATGCTATTTTAGGAATGCCGGCATATGGCAAGTTCTTGAAAGAGATACTCTCCAACAAAAGGAAGTTGGAGGAGTATGGGGAGATAAGAATGACCAAGAGATCTTCGGAATTGATCCAAACGATGAAGGAGGAGATGCCTCCCAAGCTAAGAGATCCGGGTTCCTTTTGTGTCCCAATTGGAGTGGGAGATGTGAAGTATGAAGCGCTTTGTGATCTTGGAGCAAGTGTAAGCATCATACCGCTTGCACTTTGCAACAAGGTTGGGCTAGGAGAGCCAAAACCGGTCAAGATGACCCTCTATATGGCGGACCGATCTATCACTCATCCGGTTGGGATCTTAGAAGACATTCCGGTGCAACTGGGAGGATTCTATGTGCCAATCGATTTTGTAGTCTTGGATATTCCGGCGGACTATCCAGTTCCCATCATCTTAGGAAGACCTTTCCTAGCCACTTCCGGGTGCCTAGTGGACTGCAAGAATGGGACTCTCTCCTTCAATATTGGAGAAGAGAACATCAAGTTCAAATTATCCACAATGATGAAAGGGTCAACCCTTGATGAAGATGTCTTCAACATAGTCGAGCAAGAGGATTCTAGAGAAGTTGTGAGCTCGATCTTGATCAAGGATCCCTTGGAGAAGGTTCTTACCTTAAGTATGATGGAGGAAGGTGTTGAGGAGGCTTGCAATGAAGAGATCAAGGCCTTAGAAGCATTAGAAGAGGAGACAAGGGCTCAAATTGAAGAGAACGAAGAGATGCTGAACAGCTGCGAGTTCCACGGGCGTGGAAGTGGTTCCACGGCCGTCAAACTCTCTGTAAAGCCTCAACAAATGAGCCAGGCAAGGTCCACGGCCGTGGAAGTGGAGCCAACCGTGGTTTCCCCTGAATCAGACCTTATTGATGATCAAGCTTCAAGGAGCCTTGGAGGGTCTTCATTTGCTTTGGATTCATCTCATCCAACGTTATTTGGATCGTCTCCAATCGATAAAGGTCCTCCTAAACTTGAACTCAAACCCCTCCCCTCTCATTTAAAGTATGCTTTCCTTGGTGATAATTCTACATATCCGGTGATTATGAATGCATGCTTGAGTGATGATGAACTTGCTAAGTTGTTGCATGAGCTAAGATTGCATAGGAAAGTCATTGACTATACTATTGATGATTTGGTTGGCATTAAGCCTTCTTTGTGCATGCATAAAATATTGATGGAAGACAACCACAAACCCTCTATTGAACATCAAAGGAGATTGAATCCTATAATGAAAGAGGTAGTCAAAAAGGAAATCATTAAGTTGCTAGATGCGGGGATAATCTACCCTATCTCGAATAGTAAGTGGGTTAGTCCCGTTCATGTAGTTCCTAAGAAGGGTGGGATGACCGTAGTGACCAATGAAAACAATGAACTAATCCCGACTAGGACGGTTACGGGGTGGAGGATGTGCATTGATTATAGGAAGCTTAACATGGCCTCTAGGAAAGATCAATTCCCTCTCCCTTTCATTGACCAAATGCTAGAAAGGTTAGCTCAACACTCTCATTTTTGCTACTTAGATGGTTATAGCGGATTCTTCTAAATCCCTATCCACCCCGATGACCAAGAGAAAACCACCTTTACATGTCCATGGGGTACTTTTGCATATAGGAGAATGCCATTTGGGTTGTGTAATGCACCCGCCACCTTTCAAAGGTGTATGATGGCTATCTTTTCGGAATACATTGAAAATATCATGGAAGTGTTGATGGATGATTTCTCTGTTTATGGTTCTTCCTTTGATAATTGCTTGGCTAAATTGTCATTAGTATTGCAAAGATGTGAGGAGACGAATCTTGTCTTAAATTGGGAAAAATGCCACTTCATGGTAAGTGAAGGTATTGTGTTAGGACACTTGGTGTCTAACCGTGGCATTGAGGTTGATAGGGCCAAGATTGAAACTATAGAGAAGTTGCCACCACCTACCTCGGTGAAAGGGGTAAGGAGTTTCTTAGGGCATGCCGGTTTCTACTGGAGGTTTATTAAAGACTTCTCTAAAATTTCTAAGCCTCTTACTAACCTACTAATGAAAGATGTTGAATTTGTTTTCTCCAAAGATTGTCTTGAAGCTTTTTGTAGGTTGAAGAACGCCTTGATCTCCGCACCAATCATGCAACCTCCGAATTGGAGTTTACCGTTTGAGATCATGTGTGATGCAAGCGATGTGGCCGTTGGGGCTGTTTTGGGGCAAAGGAAAGATGGGCGCACTCATGCCATTTATTATGCTAGCAAGACGCTAGATGATGCCCAACTTAACTATGCCACAACCGAGAAGGAGTTGCTAGCGGTGGTGTATGCTTTTGAGAAATTCCGCTCATATCTTGTTGGAGCGAAGGTCATAGTCTATACGGATCATGCTGCGATCCGTTATCTCCTTACCAAGAAGGATGCAAAGCCTAGATTGATTCGGTGGATCCTTCTTCTTCAAGAGTTTGATTTGGAAATCCGGGACAAGAAGGGATCCGAGAACTCCGTGGCGGATCACCTTAGTAGACTCCCACCATTGGAGCTTGAAAGAGATGACATCCCGATTGATGATTCATTCCGGGATGAGAAATTGCAAATGGTGGAGGAATGCTTGTTCCAAGTGTCTAGAGGAAGTGAGCCATGGTATGCCGACATTGTGAACTACTTAGTGTGTGAGGAAATGCCTCCCGGTTTGACATATGCCCAAAGGAAGAAGTTCTTCAAAGATGTGAGGCACTACTATTGGAGTGAGCCACTTTTGTTCAAAAGAGGGCCGGATGGAATGTTTAGAAGATGCATACCGGAGGATGAGGTGGAGAGTGTGATCCGCCATTGTCATTCCTTGCCATGTGGAGGGCATGCTAGCTCACACAAGACATGTGCTAAAGTGTTGCAATCGGGCTTCTTTTGGCCAAGTTTGTTCAAGGATGTGCAAAGCTTTGTGGTAGCTTGTGATGCTTGCCAAAGGACGGGCAACATCTCAAGGAGGAATGAGATGCCCTTGAACAACATACAAGAAGTGGAAATATTTGATGTGTGGGGTGTGGACTTCATGGGACCATTCCCTTCTTCATGTGGCAACCTCTACATCCTATTGGCGGTTGACTATGTTTCGAGATGGGTGGAGGCAATCGCTTCTCCTACAAATGACGCCAAGGTTGTGGTGCGGTTCTTCAACTGAGTGATCTTTCCTAGGTTTGGAACACCAAGAGTGATCATAAGTGATGGAGGGAAGCACTTCACCAATAGGAATTTTGGGGCACTTTTGGCTAAGTATGGGGTGACTCATAAGGTGGCAACACCTTACCATCCCCAAACTAGTGGCCAAGTGGAGATCTCCAACCGGGAGATAAAGGGAATTCTTGAGAAGACGGTCTCTAGGACAAGAAAGGATTGGGCTATGAAGCTCGATGATGCCTTGTGGGCATATAGGACCGCTTTCAAGACACCAATTGGCACCACTCCTTACAAGTTGGTCTATGGCAAATCTTGCCACCTTCCGGTGGAGATAGAGCATAGAGCTTATTGGGCCATTAAGTGGCTAAATTTTGACCTCAAGGAGGCGGGAGAGAAGAGGTTGCTCGATATGAACGCCCTTGAAGAGATCCGGTTGGATGCTTATGAGAATGCCCGGATCTACAAGGAGAGAACTAAACGGTGGCATGACAAGCGCCTCATCCCCAAGGAGTTGAGTGAAGGTGACCTTGTCCTTCTCTTCAACTCAAGGCTGCGGCTCTTCCCCGGAAAGCTCAAATCAAGATGGACCGGGCCATATGTGGTGAAGAAGATCTTTCCCCATGGAGCTATTGAGATAGGAGGGGAGCATTGTGAAAATTTCAAAGTGAATGGGCACCGTTTGAAGAAGTATATCCCGGGCGCTCCGGTGGATATGATTGCCCCACTTCACCTTGAGTAGACACCCCCGAGTTTGGTCAAGCTAATGACCTTAAAGAAGCGCTTGGTGGGAGGCAACCCATTGGTAACGTTTTTCCCTTTTTCGTTTTGTTTTTGTTTGTGATTTTTCTATTTTTGTGTGTGTTTTGTGTGCTTTGTGTGTGTGCTAGAGCCTTAGTAGCATTGGAATCCTAGCTTGGCATGTGAATGATGATGATGAACCCCTCATCAATTATGGGTGGAGCGGACGCGGAACTTGGACGGCTAGCGGTGCCTAGCGCGGGTCCCGACGCCTTGATGAACACTTAGAGCTCTCTACCATTGTTGATAGGATCATCCACCATCAATTCACTTGAGAAATCCCGAATACCATAGCAAACCATTTTTACATTGTGAGAACCTTCTTTCAATCTTCTTTACTTCATTTACACATTGGGGACAATGTGTTTCTAAGTATGGGGTGGGGTTTGCATGATCCTTTGCATGATGAGCATCTAGGGTAGTTTAATATTTGCACATGTCTTGCATTGTATATATTCATTTCGAAAAATCCTATAAAAATTAGAAAATTTTAAAATTTTTTGTGCTTTCTAGGCTTGGATATGACCCTAATGATGAATCTTGTCTTGTGGATTGGCTATGGATGGCTTTATGTGTTAAATTGATGAATTGCATTTGTGGACTTGAAGTACTTCTTTTGAATTCTATGAATGATTTGTGATCATGATGTCTGCCTAGAATGGATAGAGTATTGAAAGTCGAAATTACATGCTAGTTCTTGCACACCATCTAGGAATGAATGAGGCAATTCATCTTTTTCTAATTCTCATCTTGATCATGTTGTTTGAGCACCTCAATTGATATAAAATTGACCTCTTTTGACCCATCCGGGAATAGGAGCATGTTAGTATGTTGATGTGTATGAAAAGCAAGTGTGGGGTGAAGATGTTGATGAAAGAATGTCATGAATAAAATGCTGAATTTGTTGTGAAAGTGTAGCCAAAAATATAGGTTTGGGGGCGTTGGTTTAAATGACAAGTAACTCGGTACACTTCACATAATCGGCTGTTGGTGCCTTGCCAAAGTCAAATAAACCAATAGTCTTAACGAGCTTTGGTATGTGTGCCCGGTGTGGATGCACCTCGAAAAATAGAAAAAGCCCGAGGATGGCTAATCACCAAGGTTTAGGCTTTTGTACACCAATGCCATTGTCTCAAAAATAAGAAAAAGAAAAGAAAGAAAAGATAGAGAAAAATATACACTTGAGGGAAGTTGATCGAGGACAAGATTGTGGAGTTAGTTCCATTCCCGGATTAGCATCACATAGCCTAGAAAAATCCCCACCTAGTCACAACGTTTCTTGGCCTTTTAGTTCATAAGACCTTATGACCTACTTGCATGTTTGTAAGACTTAGTAATCTAGATTGAATATGCTCTTGATCTTCTTGACTTCTTCATCTTTACATTTCATGCATACTTTCAAGTTAAGTGCAATTGTCTTTCCATGCCTTCACTTGTTTGATACATGATTGCTTATCCTTTGCTATGAAACATGACTATGAAGGTGATCCAATAGTAGAAGCACAAACCCAAAAAGATTTTGCCATTTTTCTGCATACATAAATCATGTTATCTTGTAGTCTATAGTTGAGCATTTGCTCGGGGACGAGCAAACCTTAAGTATGGGGTATTTTTGATAACACGATTTATGACTTAGGTTTAGGTAATCATTTAGATAGATTTCTCGCTCATTCATGCATGGTTTAGCACTAGTTCACGACGTTTGCACTCGATTCACGTATTTTGTCAAGATAGACGTCTACACGGACTTGTGCATTGCTTTGTAGGTATTTTGGGAGATTTAGGAGCTAAAACGATACGTTTGATGATCGTTCATCAAGATGACACACCCTCGGACTCATTAGGATGCAAGCTAAAGGCTAAGGAGGACTCATGGAACCTTGCCAACACAAGCCATGCACCAAATCGAAGCTTAATGATCAAAGGCAAAGCTGAAGGTCCAAACCACGGTTCACTGACACTCCACGGCCGTGATTCTACCCGTGGATTTTGCCAGGTTTTCGTGACAGCTGTGCCACGATCTCTTGGCCAGCTCTTGCAAAGTTGTAGTATAAAAGTGGTCCTGCATTGGCTGAGAGAATCATCTTGGAGAAGCTCTCCATTATCCACTATCATCCAATCAAAAAATACTCTCTCAACAAGAAGATTCTTGGAAGAAGGAGGTAGAAGAAAGCTACCATTGGAGAAGAGCTTCATTGGAGAAGAAGAAGGACACACCATTGATAGACTTGATAGCTTTGTAGTGAAGAATTTCGGAATCGATTTCTAGAGTTGTATGAACCATTTAAACCTTCTTTAAGAAGGGTTGTGAGTCATTCTAATTCCATTTTCAGCTTGGTCTTGTTTACTTCACTTGTTCATCTCTTTCTCTTCATTATCTTGCAAATGGAAGCCATGATTTTATGTTTGATGATTTTGATTGCTATGATGAATGTTGTAGGCTAAGTAGATGTGATTCTAGGGTAAGGGAAGAATGGTTATGGCTAGGACTATGATAGGATGGACTTAGATCAGCCCTTGGATGACTTGTGTGCTTGAACGTAGCCTCTGTTAGGATCCACGGTTTGTTCTTGCCAAACCACGGCCGTGGACTTGGTAGAACAACCCGTGATCTTCCCTAGTTCGATGGATCTAGTCTTAGAATGTTAGAATGTTGAAATCCTAAGTGTTTGTTGAGTTAAATCTATCCTAGGGTGACCTAGTGTTAGCAACTAAGTGTTGGGAGAGACTTACCCGGTAATCCTTACTCTTAGATTCCAAAGATAACAAACCCTAGGTAGTGGTGAGCCTCATAAGCCGCCATTGGACTAAGTGTGCTAGATGGTTGCTTAGGACTAACCCTTCCGAGACTTACCCGGTAAGGATAGGTTAGATCTCTAGGTGACAATCCGGTTTGTGTAGAATTCCGTCCCTTAGGTTCTTAGAGACTTACCCGGTGATGAGATCTTAGGGACGGACTAGTGGACCATGAGACCTACCCGGTGATTGATCCCAATCTAGAAACACTTACTCCCAACATATCATAGTTAATCCAAGGAACGATTAGATAGCTTGAGGTCTATGCCATAACCGGAATTCCCAACCCCTAGAATCCGCTTTTCTATCCTTGATCTATATCTTGTTTAGTTTGTTTGTTGTGTTGATTTGTTAGCATAGTTGATTTGTCTATTTTGCATGTTTAGTGATCCTTGATTGATCACCTAAAAACCCACCAAAAACATTTAGATTTTTCATTTCTTTATTCCTCTCTCTCTTTTCTTAACCTAGATCTTCACTAAACTTAATCATAAATCGAATCAATCTCACCTTAGTCTTTGTGTTCGACCTCGGAATACTATCCCTACTACAAACGTCCCGTACACTGCGGGTTCTCTAGGAGTTAGGATAAATATAACGAGAATATAAATTTAAAGCTTATTGCGTGCACATCACACGATCTTAGCGTGACAGTTGCCTCCCAAGAAACGCTTGTTTTGGATCCGTAGCTAGACCGTTCCTGAGTTTATTCGAGGGCAATCGGAGCGATTTGCTCAACTGGGAGCTCCGGTGAATACTTCTTAAAACGTTGGCCATTCACCTTGAAACTTCCGCTCTTTTCACCCTATACTTCAATTGTGCCATGGGGAAAAACACGTTCGATTTGATAAGGTCCAGTCCAACGAGATTTAAGCTTACCTGGGAAGAGACGAAGTCTCGAATTGAAGAGGAGAACTTGATTTCCTTCTTTGAGGTTCTTTGGAATGATATGCTTATTATGCCAACGCTTCGCCCTTTCTTTATAAATCTTGACGTTCTCATAGGCGTTCAAGCGGAGTTCTTCAAGCTCATTAAGGTCCAAGAGGCGCTTCTCGCCCGCTTCCTTCATGCCGAAGTTCAACCACTTCACCGCCCAGTACGCCTTGTGTTCTAGCTCCACCGGGAGATGACAAGACTTCCCATACACAAGGTTGTATGGTGTTGTAGCTATGGGAGTCTTGTATGCAGTCCTATACTCCCATAACGCATCATCTAGTTTCAAAGATCAATCCTTTCTTGTCTTTGACACCATCTTCTCAAGGATGCCCTTGATCTCTCTATTCGAAATTTCCACTTGCCCACTTGTTTGTGGATGGTAGGGAGTGGCGATCTTGTGAGTCACCCCATACTTAGCTAGTAGAGCTTCGAATTGTCGGGCAATGAAGTGTGAACATCCGTCACTAATGATGGTCCGTGGTGTCCCAAACCTTGGGGAAATAGTTCTATTAAAGAACTTGACAACAACCATCACATCATTAGTTGGAGAGGCAATAGCTTCAACCCATCTCGAAACATAATCTCCAGCTAAAAGTATGTATTGGTTTCCACAAGATGATAGGAAAGGTCCCATGAAGTCGACTCCCCAAACGTCGAAGATTTCTACCTCCTGAATGTTGTTGAGAGGCATCTCGTTTCTCCTAGAGATATTTCATGTTCTTTGACAAGCATCGCAACAAGAAACAAAGGTTTGCACATTCTTAAATAAAGTAGGCCAAAAGAATCCGGATTGCAATAACTTAGCGCTAGTTTTATTGGAACTAGCGTGTCCTCCACAAGGTAGTGAATGACAATGACGAATGACGCTTTGCATTTCGTCTTACGGCACACATCTTCTAATGATGCCGTCGGGACCTCTCTTAAAGGGTAGTGGTTCATTCCAAAAGTATTGCCGGACATCCCGAAAGAACTTCTTCTTTTGTGCATAGGATAATCCGGGAGGTATTTCCTAACAAACCAAGTAATTTACAAAATCAGCAAACCAAGGTTCGTTACCTCTAGATATTTTATCGATGCACTCCTCTATGATGTGTAAGTGCTCATCCGGGAAGGAGTCATTAATAGGTAGAACGTCGTCTTCAATGTGTGGTAGACGACTCAAATGATCCGCAACAGAATTTTTCGAGCCTTTTTTGTCGCGGATCTCTAGATCGAATTCTTGTAGGAGAAGAATCCATCTAATCAGCCTTGGTTTCGCATCCTTCTTGGCGAGTAAATACCGGATCGCTGAATGGTCCGTGTATACAATCACATTCGCACCTACAAGATAAGAACGAAACTTTTCAAATGCATATACAATGTCTAAAAATTCTTTCTCAGTTGTGGCGTAGTTGAGCTACGCTTCATCTAGCGTCTTGCTAGCATAATAGATAGCATGGGTTTGGCCTTCCTTCTTTTGCCCCAGCATCGCTCCAACAGCTACGTCACTTGCGTTACACATAACCTCGAATAGGAGATTCCAGTCCGGAGGTTGGATAATTGGGACTGAGATGAGAGCTTCGCGGATCTTATAGAGAGCATCTAAACAATCCTCCGAAAAATCAAAATGCATCCTTCATCAATAGATTAGTTAGCGGTTTTTAAATCTTAGAAAATTCTATGATAAAACGTCTATAAAATCCAGCATGTCCTAGGAAACTTCTTATCCCCTTCATCAAAAATGGAGGAAGTTTCTCTATAGTCTCTATCTTCGCCTTATCAACTTCGATCTCTCTACTAGAGATCAAGTGTCCTAATACAATGCCTTCTCTAACCATGAATTGACACTTCTCCCAATTAAGAACTAGGTTAGTGTCTTCACACCTTTGCAACACAAGAGAAAGGTTAGAAAGACAATTATCGAATGAGGAACAATAAACAGAAAAATCATCCATAAAAATCTCCATGATTTCCTCAATGTACTCCGAGAAGATGGCCATCATACACCTTTGAAAGGTGGCTGGGGCGTTGCAAAGCCCGAATGGCATCCTTCTATATGCAAACGTACCCCATGGGCATGTGAATATGGTCTTCTCTTGATCGTCCGGATGAATCGAAATCTGGAAGAAACCACTATAACCGTCAAGGTAACAGAAATAAGAGTGTTGTGCTAACCTCTCAAGCATTTGGTCTATGAATGGTAGCGGGAAGTGATCCTTCCTTGTTGTATTGTTTAGCTTGCGGTAGTAAATCCACATCCTTCATCCCGTCACGGTTCTTGTAGGAATGAGCTCATTGTTCTTGTTAGTGATAAACGTCATTCCTCCTTTCTTTGGGATAACTTGAACGGGGCTCACCCACTTGCTATCGGAGATAGGATAGATGATACCTACGTCAAGTAACTTAAGAATTTCCTTCTTAAAAACCTCCTTCATGATCGGATATAACCGTCTTTGAGGTTGTCGTGAAGGCTTAAAATCTTCCTCCATGAGAATCTTGTGCATGCATAATGATGGTTTAATTCCTACAAGATCCTCTATGGTATAACCTAAGGCTTATTATGTTTTCTTAGAACATCCATTAGTTTCTCATGTTCATCTTCACTTAATTTGGAACTAACAATTACGAGAAAAGTAGAATTAGTTCCAAGAAATGCATACCGAAGATGTGTGGGAAGTGGCTTCAAATTCATTGCTATTGATGCCTTTGATGAGTCTTGAGATGTGTCCGACGCTTCCTTAGAAGTATCTAAGGGTGTAGGAGTGATTGAAGAAGACTCAAGAGCATTTGTGGAAACAACGGAATTGTTCTCAGAAATTCCCAAAATTACGGCACCACTGTTACTTCCACGGCCGTGGTTTAGGGCGTGGAACTCAATTACGGCACCACTATTACTTCTACGGTCGTGGTTTAGACCGTGTAACTTACTGTTGCTCTCAAAATAGCAGTTTACGGGCAGCTTGGGTGAAACCACGGCCGTGGAATAGCACGACTGACCGTGGTTCCTCACGTTTTCTGAGCCATCGTAAAGTTTTTCAAACTCTTCCTCTTTCACTTCCTTTAGCTCTTACAAGGCTTCAATCTCATCATTGCAATCCTCTTCCTCTCCTTTTTCCATGATGCTCATGGTTATGACCTTTTGCAATGGATCCTTGAATAGAATCGAGCTCGCTTCCTTTCTAGACGCTTCCTCGTCATAGATATTGAACATGTCCTCTCCAAGAGCTGGCTCTTTCACCAAAGTTGAGAGAACGAACTCAACCTTCTCTTCTTCTATGTCGAAGACTAGTCTAGCATTCTTGCAATCCACCATACAACCGAATGTTGCAAGAAACGGTCTTCCGAGTATGATCGGAACCGGACAATCTGTAGGAATGTCAAGCACAACAAAATCTATTGGAATGTAAAACTTACCGAGCTTGACTGGGACGTCTTCAATGATACCGACGGGACGAGTTATGGATCGATCTGCCATGTACAACATCATCTTCACTGGTTTAGGTTCGCCTAAACCGACCTTCCTACACAAAACAAGCGGGGTGATGCTAACGCTTGCTCCTAAGTCACAAAGAGTGTCATATGTGACTTCTCCCACTCCAATTGGAATGCAAAATGACCCCGTATCTCTCAGCTTTGGGGGCATCTTTTCCGTCATTATTTTGATGAGCTCCGAAGATTCCGAACTCATTTTGACTTCTCCAAAGTTTTCTAGCTTCCTCTTGTTAGAGAGGAGCTCTTTCAAGAAGTTCCCGTAAGCGGGCATACCTACAATAGCATCAATGAAAGGTATATTAATGTGCAGTTTGCTCATTAGTTCAATGAACTTACCAAATTGTTTCTCTAGATGCGCTCTTGCTCTAGATTGCGGGAATGGTAGAGGAGGTTTATAAGCTGGAGGAAGAACATAGACATCTTCCTTCTCCTTCCCCTTTTCTTTCTCCTTCTCGGCTGGAACTTCTACAAACTTAGGTTGTGGGTCGGTAGTTGTCACACCGCTCCTAGTTGTGATAGCCATCACCCTTCCCTTTGGGTTATCCTCCGTCTTTCCGGGAAGCTTCCCTTGATCTCTAGGAACTTCTCCGGCTTTGATGAATACTTGGTTTTCTAAAGCTTTGTGAGCTTTATCAACCGAAGTTATGTAACTCTCCAAACCTTGGAGCTTTCCTAAGATCGTCTCCAACATAGGATCGGATTTCTCCTTCTCCTTATTGTTTGAACTATTTGATGTTTGCCCCTGGCTTTTCAAAGGAGTAGAAGAAGATGGAGGTGTTAGTGAATTTCCATAATTTGGATAGAAATTACCGGAATTTTATTGTTGGTTGGACCGCCAATTGTTGTTGGAATTTCGGTTGTTGTTGTTATTCCAATTGCTGTTCCAATTGTTGTTCCGGTTATTGTTCCTAATCCCTTGGTGGTTGTTGTCGTTGTTTCCTAAGTAGCCAACATCTTGCTCCTTTGGCTTTTGAAGGCCAGCTCTAATTATTTCCTTCAACTCCTTGATTTCGGTATTGAGGGAGAATATTTGAGTTTGTGCAGCTTGTGTTAGCTTAGCTCCCAGATCCCCTTGATTCTGGCTATTTGGATCCACCTTTTGGTGGGAATACTTCTCAATCACTTGTGCTTGCTTCTCAATGAAGTCCCAAGTGTAATCTTCTCTCATGTCCATGAATGTACCACAAGAGAGAGATTGGAGATTGAATTGTGTTTCCACATCCAACCCCTTGTAGTAGATCTCCAATAACTCCAGCTTTGAAATGCCATGGTGTGGGCAATCCAATAAGAGATCTTGAAATATTTCCCATGATTGAAACAAATTTCGTTAGCTTTCATAGAAAATGCATTAATCTTACCTCTCAACTCCGCCGTCTTGGATGGCGGAAAGAAATTTGTGAGGAACTCCGAAGATAGATCCTCCCATGTGTTAAGCCTTCCAGCTGGAAGAGCTTGATACCAAGCCAAAGCCTTGTCCTTCAAAGAAAAGAAGAACGGTTTGATCTTGTAGTTGTTGTTGGTAGCCCTTTTCGGCTTCAATGTCTCCATGAGAATCTCAAAATTCTGCAAATGTTGGTGTGGAGATTCAGCACTAGTTCCACCAAATTGACTTTCGCAAACCATGGTGATAACTTGCGGGCTAAAACTGAAATCCTGGATATCCTCAGCTCCAAAATTCACACCTAGCCGGCGTGGTTGCTAAATTGGATCCATTCTTTGCCCAAGAGTCCGTGGTTCATCCCCTTCATGAGCAACTCTCACATCTCCAACGGGAATACGAGGAACAATCGGTGGTCTAGGATTGTTACGAACGGGATGGATCACTGGATCAATGTCCTCTAGTGGTGGCATATCATCATCCTCATCGTCGGATGATTCAACACTAGTGGACTTAGTTGATTTCTTGACCTTCTTCTTCTTAGCATCGTTCATCTCCAACTTCATGTCCATCATCATAGCCTTGAGCTCATCCATTTGGAATTGATGACGGTCCAATTCTTCCATACAAGCCTTCTCACTCAACGTAAGTTGAAGTTGAACTTCATGCAACTCCGCTTAGATGTTTCTCTCGTTGTTTTCAGCCATCTTTTTCTCTTTCAACTTTCTTCTCAAAGTTTTCTCAAGTTCTGGATCAAAAGGAACTAGATCTTTGGTAAATCTAGTCTTTCGCATATACCGAAAGAATCTGCAAAAATCACTCAAAAAGAGATATCAAATAACAAGAGCAAAGCTCCCAAGCTCGACAACCGAAAACCGGAATTGGCTTAGACCAAATCCCCGGAAACGGCGCCAAAAACTTGTTCGCCCAAAAGCGTGCGTGCAAATAAGTTTTAATTATAAAACTGAAACAAAAGCAAGCGAACCCACAATGTACGGATCGGCGTAGTTAAGCAAGTATTCCAGAGTATCGAACTCAGGGATTTGGTGAGTCAAATTCAGTTTTGAATAATCAAGCGAGTAAAACTATAAAAGCTTTGCAAATATTGGGGAAAACATCAACCCTAAAGATCCAGGTATCTAATTGTGGCAATCGATTCAAGATATACTATATATATAAGGACATAGTTGAGAATTGCAAAGGTATACTAAAGTAAGGTAATGTGCGGTGAAATTCCAAAACCCTATATGATAACCCAAAGAATCTCTCTATAAAGGTTGTTGAGGCTGCAGTATAGAAAGGATCTAAGGACAAGAATTACTCTCAAATACCCATGTCTAAACCAAGGAATCAAAGATAAACTAAAACGGTTAAGATTGTGACACTCGAAACCAAAATAGAGGATGTTGAGTCTCACTACTACCTAGAAAAGACAAGTCAGGGTAGGTTAAAGCAAATCTTTAACTTTGGATTAAAGCAAAAGCAGGGGTCGTAAAACAGAGAAAATCACGGCTGGATCTTGAGATTCCACGGTCGTGGAACTCAAGAACAGACCGTGGTTTAGGTTGTCGACGATGTTTCTCACACTCTCAGGGTCCAATCAAATTATGATCGATCTATCATCATCTAAGCCACAACTATCAACCCTTCACCTTAGAATTGCTAAAGGGTTTTAGCCAATAATCATCATCATGATATCAAAATTCAATTTAAGAAGAAAGAAATATGAAAACCCTCGAAAACTCAATAACAAATCAAAGTCAATCTCGAATCCAAATAACAAAGTAGTATGTTTATGAATTCAGAATATAGAATAAGACTCTTCACAACGATCTTAGGGAACAATAAAGAACGGAGTGTCAATCCGTCTCCGAAAGTGAAAACCCTAAGAAAATCTCCAAATGACGTCTTTCACAATTCTCCAATCTTCCGAAATCTCAAATCCTTAAGGTCAAATGAACCCTAAGCCTCCGTCTTCAAAACTCTAAGCGAAGGTCCTCGAAACTCCTTTCTCAAGCCTTCTTATAGGGCGAAAATTGGGTTACGAGAAAGCCCAATGACGTTGCTGACGTGGCAAATATGACATGTCACAAAATCATGGAAATCACGGTCATGAACAAATTTCCACGGCCGTGGTTTAGACCCTGTAACTTTCTGTTGTGCTTCAAACTCACTTCCACGATCCAATTGCCAAGTCCACGGCCGTAATTTAGGGTGTGGTTCTCCAAATTCTTGTGAAAGCCTTTATTTTGTGATGTTCTTCACTCATGCTCCTTCCTTAGGCTCTCCAAAGCATCTCCTTGCCATCAAGCATGATCAAATACTCCTTTCCTTCCACATTTTGCTCCAATCCAAGCATTTATTCACCTAAAAACAAAACAAAGCTAGTGTAGATCTCTATATCGACAAAGTGGGTGAATGAGCTCACAATTGCTCCAAACTCATATCTATGTACACATAAAAGAGGGAAAAACAACTAAAACAAGTGCCTAAAATATAGTCATATTTCATGCTAACATCAGGATAAGGGTCTGGACCCATTGTGAGGCCCCAACCCGTAGCACTCCGAGTCCCGCGGATTCGGGGTGTTACAGTACCATACTTTGTTAATATTTATGCAAGTTTCTTCCTTTTTATCTTGTTTTTCTTTCTTATTTATGTATGGATAATTTCTTATGATTTAAGGGATGGTTGAACATTATGTTGGTTGATTTCTAATTGTTTATATGAATTGTTGAATTGAGATCTACAAGGATATGCTTCTTTTTAATGTGCTTCGTTCTTATCTTTTATTTACCTTTGAAATAAGTGGAATTTATAAATGATTTTTTTTAACAAAAGTTCTTCCGCCAAAAGTGTGTTCTTTTATTGGACTGAGATAGGCCTCCAAAAACGGCCAAAACAATTGAACCGAGATAGGCTATAAATTATGTTGAAATATTTTTGTTTTGTTTATTGTCTTGTTTTTTTGGGTATCATGATCCCAACTATTTGGTTCCGAAAGGAACTCATAAGTTTTGATGTTTTCATGTCAACTAACAACTCTGTATAAAAGTTCTAATAAGTCTTCCACAAGTTTACTTTCAGGGAACTGACACCGCAGAAAGTGATCGTATGTCATTGACTAAGTGTCGTACTGCAAACAAATACATACTTAAGTAAACAAGGTTGTTGAGCTTTTCGAAATGCTAACCACGTGCACCGAGACATAATGTTACACCAAGTAAAAGATACCGCAATCTTGAAGATACGATATGTTAATATTGGAAACATACTTTACATGTAAGGACAAGATTCGCCGGAGGACCTTTTTCTCTCTTATAAAGCGTATGTTAGAAAGATATATCTTTTTAACAATTGAGTATCTCAACATGTTTTAAGATATGAAAGGAGATGATTGACATTATATATTCCTTGGTCGGAGACGATAACAAGAAACGAGATATTTTCATTTAGGTCAGTACGTTATATACCCCTAGGGTTTGTTATAGTAGATAAACTCTTTCGAAAGCATTTTCGGTTATAATAAACACACAATCACGTGAGTCCAATGAACGAGCGAAGCCAAAGACAAGTTGGAGACGAATTCCGTGGTAGACGACGGGAGATAAAGGCAATGTGAGTGACATGAATAAAAGTAAAGTGAAGGTCATTAGAGGATAAAGTTGGAATATCGATACTGAGAATTATTAGGAGGTACTAGGTCGGCGGAGTGTATATTCCGGATAACTTATCAATAAAGTTGCGTGAAGAGTTGAAGTCCTTGCTAATAGAGATATATACTAGTCGGGCAAGTGGGTTTAATCCTAATTGACTAGTTGGTCAAATAGGGTTTGTACTTTAAATCAGGTGTCTTAATACATTTATTGTTTTAAGTATTATCATTAGTAATTGTACTATATGATACATATTTTGTTGTCTTGGGAACTAACTTTAGTTCTCAGTATTAACGATCTACGATCCAACACCAACCCTTCATATAAATACTTGAACCTGAAATTATAGTAGTCCATGCTCATTTTTACCCACAAAATTATTTCCAAATTTTAGATCTAAAAAGTAACTTTTGGTATTCTTGAATGTTCTTGGGGCTTTGGGAGAAATTAGAAGAAAAAGTGTCTAACTTTCATTTGGTAATAGCTTTCTCCCTAATTCTTTTTGCCAAAACTTTCTTTTATATATTTCCATTACCTATACTTTGAGATAGTGTTTGTGTGTTTTAGATTATAACTATGTATGGGACACTAAGGGTCCATTTGAGAACCATGAACTTATTGGAGCTGAAACTTATTGGTAGCTAAAGTTGAATCTTATTGGTAGCTTAAATTAGTAGTTGATTGAAAGAGTTTATTTTTATAAGCTTGATGGGTGTTTGAAATTGAAGTTTATTGTAGTTGATATATGTATAAAATTACTTCAAAGGGTTTACTTTTTTTTATTATTTAATATTAGTTTTTATAGGGTTATGTTTGTAAAATATCATTCAGTAAGTTACCATCAACTTCGTAAGCTTCCTCCAATTAGCTTATGACATGAAAAGGATATAACCTACAATAATCTACCATAATCTCTGTAAGCTTGTGCTCCCAAACACCTACTTCTTATTTTATTCTTTTTTCCATAAGCTTCATAAGCTCCATAAGCTCGATAAAATGTGTCTCCCAAACGGACCCTTAACCCATTTTCTAGGATTTGGGGGTGAAAGTCTCAATCCATGGTTATGTGGCTTAAATTAGTGTTTTTCATAAATGTTGGGTGATAAAATGTAGAATTTAGTAATATTATAGGAGATATTTCAAACTTAGGTTTTGACCTACAATCTTGGATTAGTCTCATGAGTTAGTTTATTTTTTGTTTTGACATGATTAACTTGCTTAATGATGGTTTTATGCTTGAATGTATGTTTGTGTGCTAAGCTTTTCATATAAGTCTCAACCGAGAGGTAAACACTTAGATGATTTGCAACGTTATACATCTAGGCTATGTGTTAGGAGTTATCAAAAGCAAAAGCATGATTATATTCCCAATGTGTTGTTTTCATCCATGTATCACTTGATTATGTTAATTAACTTATAGCTAGTGCGAGAGCATGGTGCAATATGATAATGTGATTACGTCTTTTAGTTCTTCTCTTGATTTGCATTAACCATGAGAATGTATATGTGAAATGATTGAATCCTTCATGATCCTATAGAGTAATGTACCCTTAGATTAAACCAACTAAACACACATCTACCTTACATAACTGAATGAATTATTTGAATGAGTTGAGAGTCATGGTTTAGGAGAATAAGTGACCGGTCTTAGATAATTTCTTTTAGTGTCTTTTCTACTTCTTTTATCTTGATGTTTCCTCTCAGGTCTAGTTAGATATCTTTTCTAGGATCATGGATGAGAACTCAATATATGGTATAAGTGTAATGATTTGATCCCGTTCATGAATGATTGACGGATATATGCTTGAGTTTAGTCTTTTCTATAGAGATGATGAATTTAGGGCTTGAACATTAGGTTGAATTTGGATTATTTTTGTTGATTGTCTTGAGTGACAAACATTGTCACCTTAGGAATGAACCTTGATTTAGGTTTTGTTTCTTGTAGTTTATTTGTGTTTTATTTAGTTTATAAACCCTTAGTTTAATTTTTGTGAGTGTTTACTTGAGGATTGGTTTATTTCTCTACATGTTTATTTGAGTTTATAAACCACTCAAAAATAAATTTCTCAAACCAAGCTTATTTTGCGTGGATGATTTACTTTTGTTTAAACCCGATTTTTTTTTCTATGCTTTTCCATCCCGGTATTCTTTGCTTAACCAATTTAAGGTAGTATATCCAAATAGGAAAGGCTTTGCTATTGAAATGTCACACCAGAAAAAGGGTGCACCCACTAAGTTGTAAATGTTAACTAGTATTTGCAACAAGGCGAATGGGCATCGTAAGAACCCTGCAAAAGTTATGTTTCACTGTGATACTGTATAATAAACCTGAGTTTTGAGCGAGTATCAGCTCGTTGATGATTTGACTTACATCTTGTGAAATTTGGGACGTCGTCCAATACTGATCTGACTAAATCTAGGAGACCCTGAGAAACAAAGTATATAGTTATAAACACATGTATGCATATTTACGATGAATTACAGTGCACATTGTGTTTATGTTTCAGGTACGAAGGAAGATTCAACGCTTACCACTACAACTACTCGTGGCTTGACAGGTAACTCAATCAGCACTTGAGCTTCCCTACATATCATCGACAACTCAAACTAAGGTTCAAGTGCATAAATTTTTCCCTAAACTTGCGAAATGTATATGGTATTAATTTTGTTCTACTACCTAATAAACAGTTTGTCTCCTCCTTGTAAGCATTTGAAGATGGTGCAACCCTTGGTGAAAGGTATTCTATTCCCTTTCCATTCTACATTATGAGTAGAAGCAAAATGGGTGTGTATTAGTAACATAGTAATTACAAAGAGAAAAATCAGAAAATCATTGTAGAAAACTAATTGTTGGAAAAGGAATGACCTAGGGAGTAAAGGAGGTGATGGAGGCGGTTCCGGAGGGAGGTGGAGTAGAAGGACTTCCGCTTGTTTTGACCAGATCTTAACCCTAGCGAACCAACCAACGACTGTAGGTTGGATTGAGCAGATCCGAAGGAATATCTATGAGAATCTAGAGCGTAGCGCCGTGGAGAAGTAGGACGCCTCATACTAGAAAACCTTGTGTTGCTTGATCCAACCTACAGTCTCTGGGAGAATCTGTCGAACACCTTGTGTTGCTCGATCAATGGATCCACCAAAGACTGTAGGCTACCTAATATTGTAAATAGAGGTCTGCCTTTTGTAATAAATGTAAATACGTTATCTCTATTATTATTACCCATCTGTCGATGGAAACCCTAAGGGGAATATTATCCACATTCTCACATGGTATTAGACTACTCCGTCCTCTAATACAATCCCTATTATTTTGCATTTTTAGCATTTTCTATTTCCGCTCCAACTCCACCGACGGCCATTCGTAGAGGTCTTCTTCTAGCCTCCGGCACCGCCGTCACCTTCCCCTTCCACATCCGGCCTTATCGATCTCTTCGATGGCTACCGACAAAAAACCCTCATTGATTTCACTATGCTCTCGGAATCTCGAATATCAAGAACAACACCCCTCTTGTTCTTGATCATGACTCTCCATACGCATCTTGGGTTACCCTTTTTCGCGTCACTACAAAGGCCCATAATGTTCTAGATCATATTGATGAAAAAGTTCTGCGACCCATCGACATCGACAACTCCTTATAGCTTCAAGTTGATACCATTTTTCTTCAATGGAAATACAGTACGGTCTCTCGGGACATTCTTCTTTAAATTCTCGATTCCGACGACACTATGCTCCAAGCATGGAACCGCGTCAAGGATATTTTTCAACATAACAAGAATACCCGTACGGTGTACCTTGAACACGAGTTTTCCACCTGTAAGTTATCCGGATTCCCTTCCCTTAACGCTTTTTGTTAGCAACTCAAGTCGCTTGCAGATCAACTAAATGGTGTCGGATCACCGGTTCTTGCAACTCGCCTCGTCCTTCAATTAATCTCAGGTCTGCCGGCCAAATACAATGTAGTGGTGAGCTTTATTCATCATACCGATCCCCTTTTGAGTTTTACAAAAGCTCGTTCCCAACTTCTTCTAGAAGAGACACGGTTGGCGGCGCAATCTGGCTCCGGCAACGCACCTGCAACCCTCACTGCCGCAATAAGGTCTCCGAATGGCGCTATTGCACCTACTCCACGGGCCTAGCAACATGTTGCGTCGGCCAGCCTAACCGAAATTGGGGCCGAACCAAATGAGAAAAAGGCCGCTCTAGTGGGACTTCACCGGCCTAGATGCGTTTTGTATTCAGGCCCAATGTAAGATGGATGCCTCTTCAGACCTTCCCTGGCTGGCCGTCTTCTCCACATAATCAGCCTTGGATGCCGGCCCAATTCCAATCTGGTCCATTCAGTCATCCGCCTTGCCCATACCCCACTATGCAGTAAGGCATCTTTGGCCCTGTCCCACTAACGAGCACCCAACATGCCTATTACACCTAGAATTTTTCTTCTCATCCCACTTCCTTGGATCATTCATTCGCCACAATGTCTTTAAATCCAACGGATAATTTATGGTACATGGTATGCGTATTCCTTCTACAGGTCTTGGTGACATCGTCCTACCCATCACAAAGAAATCTTTCCATTTGTCCAACATCCTTATCGCACCCAAAATTGTCAAAAACCTAGTTTTCGTTGGACGTTTTACAACTGATAACCTTGCTTCTGTTAAATTTGAGCCTTTTGGTTTCTCTGTGAAGGATCTACACACAAGGATTGTTCGTATGAGGTGTAATAGCTCCGGGGAGCTCTATCCTGTTACCAATCCACACGTCAGTCCACAACATGCCCTCTCGGCAAAGTCTTCTTCCACTTGGCATGCTCGTCTAGGCCATCCCGGCTCGCCGGTCTTTAATTTTCTTCGAAATTCTTCCTTTTTTAAATGCATTAAGGAGACATCGTCTCCTCTTTGTCATGCTTGTCAACTTGGAAAATATCATAGATTAGCGTTTGATCGCTCCACTACTAGTACTTTTGTACCTTTTGACATTATTCATAGTGATATTTGGACCTCTCGTATCCCTAGCCGGGAAGGTTTTAAATATTACTTATTATTTCTTAATGACTACTCTCATTTCTTATGGATCTATCCAATCAATTTAAGTCACAAGTTTTTGATCTTTTTGGGCAATTTCATAAACTAGTTGAAACACAGTTTCACACCAACATCAAAAGGTTTCAATGCGACAAGGGGCGTGAGTTTAACAACACGAATTTTCATATTTTTTTTGCTACTCATGACATCACTGTTTGATTTTTGTGTCCTCATACCTCTCCTCAAAATGGAAAAGTTGAGCGTATCATTTGTACAATCAATAACATGATGCGTTCTCTCCTTTTTCATGCGTCTATTCATGTCTCCTATTGGCCTCATTCTTTAGAGACATCTTGCTACCTCCTCAATATTCTTCCCTCCACCACCATTCAAAATAGGTCTCTTACTAAGGATGTTGTACCACACTACACCATCCTTAGGTCATCTCCGGGTATTCGGTTGTCAATTTTATCCCAATCAAAGTGCAACCATTTCCCATAAACTTCAGCCTCACACTACAAAGTGCGTTTTCCTCGGGTGCCCCACTCATCATCAGGGTTACAAGTGTCTTGAGTTGAGTACAAACAAAATTACTCTTTCTCGTCATGTCACTTTTCACGAGTCTCACTTTCCATTCGCCACCCAGAATAGCATCTCCCTGGATCCCTATGACTTCTTCACAAATGACAGAACCTCGCCGTACAACCGTTCTTTTCTTCGGACCCTAGCGGACTGCTCCCAACCCTCTCCTATGCTTGGCCCACTCCAACAATCGATGCCCAGCCCACCCACTATTTCTGGCCCATCTGTGATGCCCGGCCCAATTCCTACTCCACTCGTTGTTGAGTCTTCCGTGTTTCTAGGCCCACATCACACTGTTGCATCTTCCGGCCCATCCTGTTCCCGTTGTCTAGGCCCGTCTGTTGTCCCCAACCCACACCCATCTCTTGTAGACCCCGGCCCACTATCTATCCCACACCATTCAACTGAGCGTTCTACCCCAAACCCACAACCCATAAATTCGGCCCCAACCTAGCAAGTTACGTTGCCCACCCAACCCCAAACACGGAGTCGATCCGGCATTGTGAAGCCCAAAACAATCTTCGATTTATCCGTCTCCACTAACCCATCATCCTGTCTTATCTCTCCCATACAAAAATCCCACAATTTATCTCTCCAAGACCCGTACTGGAACGATGTCATGCTCAACGAATATCAAGCCCTTATACGAAATAAGACTTGGGTTATGGTTCCTCGTCCCACTTATGCTAATACTGTGCGATGTATGTGGATTTTCGACATAAATACAGGTCTGATGGCTCACTTTAGCATTACAAGGCTTGTTTGGTCGCCAACGGGTGCTCTCAACAGATTGGAGTTGACTGTGATGAGACGTTTAGTTTAGTTGTTAAATCGGAAACCATCCGGATGGTTCTCAGCATTGCCGTATCTCGCTCTTGGTATATTCACCAGCTAGATGTTAAGAATGCACTGCTCCACGGGCATCTGAACGAAACGATATACATGTTTCAGCCCCCTGGTTTCAGTGATTCATCTCGAGCTAATCATGTATGTCTTCTTCAAAAAGTCTCTTTATGGTATTAAATAGGCTCCTCGAGCTTGGTTTTAACGTTTTGCAGGCTTTCTGACTCACATTGGCTTTAACGGAAGTAAAGAGCAACTCGTCTCTCTTTATTTATTGTCAGGGAACATACGTTGTGTATCTACTTATATATGTTGATGACATTATCTCACCGCATCTTCCGATTTGCTACGAACTCATATGATTATGCTTTTGAGCAAGGAATTTGCTCTCAAGGATTTGGGCGCATTATCCTATTTTTTGGGCATCTCAGTTCGTCAGAGTTCCTCTGAATTGTTCTTATTCCAGGACAAATACGCTCGAGATATAGTTGAAAGGGCGAAGATGACAAACTGTAAACCTGCAGTCACACCTGCAGAGGCACCGGTCAAGCTCAGCGCATCCTTTGGACCACCAATCAGCGATCCCACTCTTTTACAAAAGTCTCCCTGGTGCGATTCATATCTTACTTTCACTCGCCCTGATATTAGCTATGCTATCCAGCAGGTCTGCTTATTCATGCATGATCCCGGAGAACAGCACTTTTCCGCCCTCAAGCGTATCATCCGCTACATTGCTGGCACTTCCACTCTCGGTATTACCATCTCTCCCTCGCTCAAGTCTAATTAATTGCCTATACAGATGCTGATTTGGGGAGGGTGTCCAGGCACTCGTCGTTCTACTTCAGGCTATTGTGTGTTCTTCAATGACACTCTTATCTCCTAGTCCGCTAAACGTCAGTCAGTAGTTTCTAGGTCCAGTGTCGAGGCCGAATACCGAGGTGTTGTGAATGTTGTCTTTGATTGTTCTTGGCTACAAAATCTTTTGTTGGAACTTCATTGTCCTCTTATCCAAAGCCATGATTGTATACAATGACAACATCTCTACTACATATCTTGCCAACAAACTAGTTCAACATCAACGAACCAAGCACATTGAACTCGACATCCATTTTGTTCGCGACAAGGTTGTCTTGGGTCACATCAAGGTTCTTCATGTGCCTTCCGCGTTCGAGTATGCTGATATCTTCACAAAGGGCCTGCCTCGTCAGTTATTTTTAGATTTTCGGTCCAGTCTTACTATTCATCCTCCACCAATTATAACTACGGGGTATGATAAAATATGTAAATACCGTAAATAGAGGTCTACCTTTTGTAATTATTGTAAATACGTTATCGCTATTAATATTACTCATCTATCGATGGAAACCCTTAGGGGAATATTATCTACATTTTCACAATATTCTATCCCCTTTCCATTTTGCATTGTTTTGCTCTATGGGAGCATATGTCGAACACCTTGGTTGCGATGGAGCGTAGCGCCATGGAGAAGCAGGAGGACCGAGAAGCATGTAAAACCTTAGGAGCGGAGATGTCTTGTTCCTCCCGCTCCTCCAAAATACCCACCGCTCCATGTTTATCACTGGCGATTTGGATTCCAACAATTGGGAGTTGTCAATGACGACTCCAGATCCAAAGCTCGAAGCGAAGTAGAGGAGCGTGAGGTGTGCTGCTCTTCTCTAGGTCACAGACAAGTTTCAGAAGGAGATTACCTTTGAACGGTAAAAAGAAAAGAGTACATTTAAATGAAAAAAAGGTATGAACCTAGTTGATAGAGAAAAACTGAAAAAGGTTAGTTAAAAATTTTGCCCCTTTACATTTTAAAAAGTGGCACTATTATAATTTAAACGTATCATACTTTGATAAAAAGTAATTTTTACATATGATAAAAAAAAAAAGTAAAAATATTACTCTAAAATATTAAATAAACTTAAAAAAGCTCGACGTTGAATTATACAGAGATATGCATACAAAAATTGCATGAATTTAGTTCAATATTTTTAGGTTTCATACAAGTCCTTTAAATTTTTTCATAAAATCCATTTTTATAATACTTTTTTCAAGAGTCTTTTATTTTAACGATCATAAACTGAAGTCATAATAGTGAATTTAAAATATAAAGTTTTACAATCTATATTTTTAATTAAATAATTTTTTAAAAATTACTTTAATTTAAAAACAAAACTTAACAAATAAAAATAATAATACAAAAACATCAATATTTTCCTGCCGATTTTTTCGACCTTTCGACCCACTAGACGGCGCGCCGTCTAATGGTTTCGAACCGCTTTCCATTTCAAAAAAAAAAAAAAAAAAACAATGGCAGGAGAAGCATCAAGTTAGAAAACGGCACGTCGGCATTGGGAGAGGCCCACTTTAAAGCAATCACGTGCCCAAATATAGAAACATGAAATTTGATGGCCGGGTCTATTTAACCCATCGCATGATCGCATATGCCCATTAAATAATCATTTTCCACGTGCTTTTATTCGACCTTCACTTCCCCACAAAACACAAACATGTTGGCGTTTCAAACGCCACCCTTCCCTCCTTATAATCTCCTCCTCTCTATCAAAATCCCTCCAATTCACCCTATCATCTTCCCCAAATCATCTCAACATCCATAATTGAATCCTGCAAAACACCCCAAATATGAAGAGGAACTGCAATTTGGAACTCCGTCTCTCCAATTCGCCACCCAATTTACTCAATCAACAACAGCAGCTCACCATATTCTACAATGGACGAATCTGTGTTTCCGACGCCACCGAGATTCAGGTATGCTTGATTCTAAATTTTATCACTTATGATCTATAATCTTCTGATAACTATTTAAAAATCTCATTTATATTGATAAATGTTGGCGTGTAATCTTGTTTTGAAGGCGAGAGCAATAATATGGATGGCGAGTAAGCATTTGGATCAGGATGAGTATAACGAGAGCAAGCTAAAAGGAAACGGGTCGGGTTCATATGATCTGGTATCTCCTAATTCGACCTTACAGTTTCAGTTGTGTAGTCCGTCGTCTTCATCATCGGGAATGTCTATGAAGAAATCGTTGCAGAGGTTTCTGCAGAAGAGAAAGCACAGGAAGGCTGTGAATTCGCCTTATTATAAGGAAGATGTTAATTCATTAATTTGATTAGTTGTAATTACGAGTAAAGATCCTACTTTGCATCACTGTGCCATATTTGACAGGGGGAGTAGTTCTACCCAAGCAAGAAAAGATGTACCCCCGTTTACTAAACCAAAAGCAAACCCGGTTCATATACAAAAGTTTTGGAATCAATAACCATTTAGTTCAAATTCTGTCTTCATTTCGTTTACGGAGTTGAAACCAACCGTAGCAGTGATGGCCCGTTCTCATTCCTCAATATGCATATACGAATCCGACTCGTATTGTACATTAATAGCTCTCATGTCTCACTGATGGGGCTCGAACCGGTTGCTTTCGTATTTTAAGTGATTTCAGTTCAGGCTAGGGCTTCCAGATACAGGATAGGAAGATTTATTTCTAAAGGAATCAGATCTCAACTTGCTAACAGAGGCGGGTAAGAAAATTTCCATTGCCTTCTCGTCTTCCGTTCGCAGTAGTTTCAACGGGTGCGTTGAAGCGCCTAGAACGAGGAATCACCTGTTCTTTTAAAAGAGTCCTTATTACATCGGTTCAGAATTGATTACTGGACAGAGCTTTTCTTCTATTGGAGCACAAACTGGCACCCGGGCACGGGAACGGGACAAAAATATAGTAGATTGAAATGAAAAAGGAGGTCCCTATTCTGGTAGTCGAACTTTATTAATTGAGAATCCTAGTGAAACTCACTGATAAACACCAGAACCAAATCATAAAAATGAGAACTAATGTGAAAATCTTTGGTTTTGAATTATAATATCTCTAAAACACAAACCCCACATCTCCACCCTAGCACCTATGCAAGGATCTGCACCTTATTATTCTCCAAACACACAGAGAAAACCTCTCAAGCAAAAGAAACTCCCAGTTACACAATACTCAACATAAAGAATCAACCTACAACCTTGCTCCAATGCGAAGCGGGTCCCAATCACACTTGATGTGGGCACGAGTGATCTCCTTGAGTGATCGGCACCCACTTAGAGCCATAGTCAGTTCAAACTCATCACGGATCATCTGGAGCCCTTTCCTCACTCCAGCTTCCCCGTCAGCAGCCAAACAGAACAACACAGGCCTTCCAATCTGCACACCAAACACAGATTCATAACAGCTGAGATTCGATTATCATTCAATGGGTCCGTTTGGATTTCTTAAAAGTAAGCAATATTTTGAGTTGTATTTTTTAACTTACAAAGACCCCAGATGCTCCAAGAGCAAGTGCTTTGAACACATCTGTCCCACGCCTTACACCACCATCCAGAAAAACCGGAACCCTACCTTGCACAGCCTTCACAACCTGCAAGATGTACATGATACAATTCTAGTATGAATACATATGATTAAATCTGTTAACATTTCTGACGGACCATGAGTTTTATATTGAGAGTTAAATTTCGGGTTGATGGAATTGTTTAGGATATAAGGCCCGGATCCACCTTTTATCACTCAAGCTTTAAGTGTAGGAGATACCTCTTCCAAAGCTGTGATTGTTGCAGGGACATAATCCAGTTGTCGAGCTCCGTGATTAGAAACTATTATCCCTGATGCACCCACTTCAACCGCCAGCTTTGCTGTAATATAGTTCAAACATGGTTAGTTTGGATGTGGATGCTATTATGTTAGGTTCCTCTAAACATACTACTCACCATCTTCTGCAGTAAGCACTCCCTTCACAAGAATTGGCAATGAAGTGATGCTTTGGAGCCACTTGACATCCTGTTAATTATGATGATGTTGTTACACGCGAATCTGTTTGACATGTTCTAAATATTCAGACAGAAAGTGACGGGTCGGCAATCAACTTACCTCCCAATTGAGTGTTTGGTCAACTTGACTTGCGACATATGAGGACAGTCCAGAGTCACTAGTCTGTTAGTTCATATACCAGTCAGAAAATACTTTATAAGAATGATCACAATAAGACATTTTTCAATGTGCCAGAAATGTATTTAGTCCCTCACCTTGTCTATCTTTCCAATATCCAAACCCTCAAAGTTCTTCAATGTCAAACCTGCTGGCAATGCAAATCTGCAAGGCAATATAAGAAGGGAAACTTGCACAAGAATGACCTGATCTTTACACAATTCTATCCTTTTCACTTATTCAAACGAAGTAACTAGTGTGTCAGCAGGGGTAGATTTTTACCTATTCTTAATGTCTGCTTCTCGTCGGCCTAGCCTTGGGGTATCAACTGTTAGGGCAATCGCTTTGAAGCCGGCCCTTTCAGCTCTTCTGACAAGTTGTAAAACGACATTTCGGTCTTTATACACCTGAAGAACAAGTAACATCCTTGTTGATAGGAAACAAAGGCCGCTAATGAATCAGAGCATACATGATGCCTGAGGCAGCATACTTTGTAACCAAATGTAAAAATCCTCACACTCACATCCTTGGCATGTGCTTATGCAAGTCACTCACAAAGCAAATGAACTCTACAATGCCACATATAAAGTGCTTTGTTTACTACTGTAAAGAAGGAGACTCGTGAACTTCTAGGCTATAATGACATGGAAGGCAAATGTAAGAAATGACAGACAAGAACCTAGTCACAGGACGATTTTGAACTGCAAAGATATAATATATATTTGGCTTTCCTGCTGTATCCAGGGTAATACAGCCAAAGGAACTAAATTAAGTGACAACAGTACACTAAGATTCAAATGTAATAGTTTACACAGCAGAAAACAGATGTACAATTTGTCAAGGCAGGCAAAACAGCCAAGAAAATGTAATAATTGGACTTCCTGTTGCTTAACTTACATAGAGCTGGAAAAACCTAATCCCTGGTCCAGTAGCAGCAACTTCTTCAACACTAGATGTAGCCCATGAAGACAGAGTCTGCAACAGCATAAACCGCTTAGTATGTAACCTCTCAGGGTTTCATGGAATCCAAACAAACAAAACACAAATAAGGGGAGAAGTGAACCATGATTGTGCCTGCAGCCGACGCGGCTCTTGCAACAGCACTCTCTCCTGCAATTAAAATAACAAGCTTCATACAAAAGCTGTGATTGAAGAATCACTTTAGCAGATAAATACATCAAAGGTTAAGTGATCCACCTGCTGGATGAGCCATTTTCATCATAGCAGTAGGAGCAATCATGATCGGCATCGAAATATTGAATCCCAAGACGGTTGTAGCCAGGTTTATATTGCTCACATCAATCAGAATTCGAGGTCGAAACCTACAAATCACAACAGGTTGAATCTTTTTATCAGAGGGTTACAAAAAACAGTAGATTTGTGATGCAATCATGAATCATCTTCTTCCATTGATCTATAATCAAGTCAGCACGTGGGCATGGTCGCCACTAATCATTCAACCATACAGCAGCCTAATCCCCACTGGAGACATCATAGAAAAAGGGTTCCTTTTGTATGAGACAGATAAACCAAATGGGTCCCTCAAGAAAGCTACAAACTGAACCCAAATTTAAAGATCATAAACTTACAAGATCCTGGAAAAGGCATTGCGGTTCTCTTTAAGGGTCCACTGATCCTCAGCACCAGAAGCATAGTAATCATAGACCATCTTCGGCAACTTCTCCTTTGCAATCGCTTCATACTCGGTAATGTTGGTAATTTCCATTTTGCTTCGCTAGGTAACCTAACGAACATCATGAACTAATTGAATCAGCAAAGCGATGTTGCTTCAACAAAATTATAATCTTGTCAGACACAATTACCCTTCGAAGACGTAAATTCACACAATTTTTCAAATCAAAACTCAGATTACAAGTAAAGACAGCAACCGTCAACTTCTGATCACTCAGAATTACCAAAAATCAGTGATTATGAACCCAAAAAGAATATCATATCTGAATTATATAGCTGGACTTGGAAAAGAAAAAGAAGTACGGAGATAGAGTAAGAGAGGAGTAGATGCAAACCTAGATTCCACTAGTCGCCGATGGCTAATAGAGAGAAAGTTGGAGGTGAGTGCTTCAGTTTCAGCGATGACTTGCTGGTTATAAAGAGAGAAGGAGCAGGACGAATACAAAATAGGATGAATGAGACAAAGATTAGCACTTGTGAGGAAATTGATTTTAAATTGTGATGATTAAAAATGGTTTTCATTAAAATAGTGAAGAAGAAGGAAAAGAAAGAAAGAGGCGGAGGCCGAGAAATTTCCCTGTCACATGTTGTTAGATCAGTACTACGCACGATGACGATGTGGGCGACTCGTTAATTGTGATTTTACTGACGGCTTATTTAGGCGAAACTCAACATGCCCATTTCAACAAAACATGCAAAATGTAGACGAATATGAAAACAATCATCAATCATATGTGATCATCTTTGAATACAACGTCAAAGAATTAGTAAACAAATATTTATTTAGCCATCATATGAAAACAATCAACAACATACCCTTTTGGTGGATCATATATCACCCAACCTGAATTTTTTTTTTAAAATGGCAAACCGTTGAAAATGCGGTTTGCCGTTTAGAAGACGAACTAACCGTCATGAAACATCACAACAAAGTGGAAAAGAAACACAAAAATAAGACACTAAAAGATCTTCAAAAGAACACAGAACGATCCCGTCAACAAAAAATGAAGGCCAACAAGTTCATCGAAGTACACAGGTATAGAGCCTAGGAACAACTATGGATACATCGGATCGGATTTGGGTTACAACAGTCGATCACAAATTTACACTCCTTCTCAACAAAACGCTCGAACCGCAACCAAATAACATCAAAACTGATAAGACGATCTAACCTGAAGTTCGATGACGATACTAAAATAATTTATATAGCCAATCAAAATTAAGTTATTTAAAAAATCATGAAAACAATGAACAATCATATGTGAGACAATCTACGTTTTTAGATGGGTGTAATAGCGTGGTATAAAAGTAGTTTGCTGGCAAGTTGATCATCTTTGAATACAAGGTGACCAGCTTATTGCAAAACAAATCAAACACGTAGTACAGATGAGGAAGTTCAAAGAATTAGTAAACAAATGTTTTGTTTTGTTTTATTCGTAAATGAAATTAGTGATTATTTAATTGGCATGTAAATCCATGTAATTATATAATACATATTATGTATACATAAGTACCCTAAATAATAGAGTACTAATAATACTGAGGAGTTCATAACCAGATCCGGTGTAAGGGCTATTCGTATTTAAGGTTATTTGGAATATGACTCTTCAATTGAAGATCCCAATGGAATTTTAATGCAATATCTCACCAAGATCATCAAGCCTAGTTGGCAAACTATCTTCTAAGTGATCCTCTAGGACAACTCATAAATTGGTCCAGATCGACCGGGATTTGATCCAACCATAAATTGAGCCTAGCATGTTAGCTCATGTTTTTATAGGATAAAAGTATTCGACGTTTAGGTCAGAGTCAAATGTTATGTATAAAATTAAACACGTACAACTTACCTCAAAATGTATTGGATAGTTTTCTACCAAATTAGCAATGAATCTTATCCAAAAACATGGAAGTTGTCTCTTGATGACATTCTAACAAAAGAAAACCTTGAAAAATAAAAAGTTTCGGTCTTAATGCACGCGGACTTTCTCAACACCCAATAGAGAGTATCAAACTCCACTTTTTAATTGCCTATATACATTACACAATATCAAAAATGATAAAGTCAAAACGCTCATACACAACTGCAACCCAACATGCCATAAAATAATAAACATCATCATGGAGATAAAAGAAAATTACAATCCATCCAAATTAAGACAACTTACATGGTGGAATATTTGACTAACTAGAAACAAAACAATTTTTAACAAAAAAAAATACAGCCTGATCTAAATCAAGTGATCCAAAAACAAATAAAGACTGGGATGAGACTATCCCAAAACACCAAACTATACCACAGGGCCTCCAAAGCAAAAACGAAAAAAAAACATTAAATGAAGAGACCAAGTCTGAAGTTTGTTAAAATTAGTTTTGATGCTTCTAAAAAATCTAATGATCAATGTGTCTTTGACTTTATTATTCGAGACCACAATCCTTTAATGCTTGCTACGGGAATGAGTCAATGTGGAGCAAAAACTATTCTTCGAGCGGAAACTTATGCTGTAAGAGAGGGCCTCCAAAGGCCATAAGTCTAGGATGTAACACCATTGAAATCAAGGGAGATAACCTTGAGTCATTAACTCAATTAATCAAATTTGAAAACCGCCATGGAAGTAGACACGATCATTTCTGACATCTCCATTTTGATTTTAAGGTGTACACAAGTTAGAGTTCAACATGTCTTTAGGAAAATCAAAGTCATCGCAGATAAGCTCGCATCTCTTGGCCATTGCTTGGACATAGACGACGGGAGCCTTCCGCGGAACGTTAAAGAACTCATCCAAAAGGATGTTCTAGGACAGTCAACTTCTAGATGTTGACCATTCTTGTTTCTCTTAGCTTTGTATCAAAAAAAATATATAAAAGATGAAGATTCGACGAGAGTCTCCCTTACGATAAAGAGCGAGAAATTTTACTCTCCAACACATGTGAACTAAATTTCATATGTTATTTATACTATCTCACAAATACGTGTACTCTACTATTACATACATGTTCACTTTACTCATACACATGTGCACTTTACTATCACACACATGTTTATTCTAGTCTCACCCATGTTCTTTCTACTATCACATACGCGACCTCTCTACTTACACACATGTACACTATAATGTAACACAAATCGACACTATACAATCACATGCATTTTCACTCTACTCCCACACACGTGCACTCTACTCACACACATATGTTCGCTATGCTCTTAACACATGCACTGTGATCTAGAAAGACGGACTTGACAGTTTAATGAAACATCATATACCCAAAGACAATCAATATATTATTTGGGCAAGAATTGAGATATATCCATCTTTGCAAATCTACGAGAGTTAATTCAACTGATGTCCAAGAGATGGAAGGAAGAACTTCAAGCAACAAGCCAAGAGACCCAGCCGAACGACCTAACAAAGTGAATCGTAAGCTTAACTCTCCATCTTCTTCTCACCAATGAGTGTTGAGATTTTAGATGCGTAAAACGGTAAAAGAGAAATTTTAGGAAACGAGTCTTCCTAAACATATAAACTAGGATGACATGTATAATCGATTAGATACAAGATATAGAAAAGAAATATCTCTTGACGCGTAAACTCCTACTTTGCAGGAGATATTCGAGAATTTCAAATGCGACTTCTTTAATTGGTCAACTGAATATAGATCAGGATCACCTTACATGTGTTAGAGTATTGGGCTTGGGCTTATCTTTTGTTATCGGGCTTATCCTTTGCTATTAGTTTATTATTTTATCTCTTTGTAATTTCCTATATAAACATTGTTTGATCAATGAAATAAACAAGCTTTTCCGATTCACAAATCTCTTCATGGTATCAGAGCACTTTCCTTAACCTACGCTTCCGCACAAAACAAAACCCTAGTTGTGCCGTCATCGCCGCCGGGCGGCGGCGATGGCGGCGGTATCACGGAACACTTTGTCCGCGATATCAGAGTACACTTTGTTCGCGGTATCAGAAAATACTTTGCCCTCTATTTTCATCCTAAACACAAAACCTACCTAAACACAAAACTTACCTTAGGGCGCTAATCTACCTGCGTCCTAGGACCCTAGGACGCTAATCAACCTGCGTCCTAGGATCCAAAACTTACCTTAGGGCGCTAATTTACCTGCGTCCTAGGACCCTAGGACGCTAATCAACCTGCGTCCTAGGATCCAAAACTTACCGTAGGGCGCTAATTTACCTGCGTCCTAGGACCCTAGGACGCTAATCAACCTGCGTCCCAGGATCCAAAACTTACCGTAGGGCGCTAATTTACCTGTGTCCTAGGACCCTAGGACGCTAATCAACCTGCATCCTAGGATCCAAAACTTACCGTAGGGCGCTAATCTACCTGTGTCCTAGGACCCTAGGACGCTAATCAACCTGCATCCTAGGATCCAAAACTTACCGTAGGGCGCTAATCTACCCGTGTCCTAGGACCTAGGACGCTAATCAACCTGCATCCTAGGATCCAAAACTTACCGTAGGGCGCTAATTTACCTGCGTCCTAGGACCCTAGGACGCTAATCAACCTGTGTCCTAGGATCCAAAACTTACCTTAGGGCGCTAATTTACCTGCGTCCTAGGGTCCTAGGACGCTAATCAACCTGCGTCCTAGGGCCCAAAACTTAATCATTCTGCGTCAGGTCCAACCCACCGGCGTCAATACAAAGACCGATGATGAAGGAAGGGAGTTACATCAAGCTGCTCTTCTTCAAGTTTCTACTGTTCAAGCTTGGAATTGTTGGATCACACTTCCAGCTTGAGGGGGAGTGTTAGAGTATTGGGCTTGGGCTTATCTTTTGTTATCGGGCTTATCCTTTGCTATTAGTTTATTATTTTATCTCTTTGTAATTTCCTATATAAACATTGTTTGATCAATGAAATAAACAAGCTTTTCCGATTCACAAATCTCTTCAACATGCTTAAATGCTAGTGTAGACATCAAAAGTGCATAAAATAGAGGAGAGAGCGAAGCAATCGGCTATTTTACGCAAAAGACACGTCCAATAATAAAAACCCAATTCGTCCATTTGCAATCCAATTGACAATTTATATTTGCCAGCCATTTGCATGCATTGGTAGCCCATATAATTTACTATTAGCCGTTTGCATGCATTTAGATTAATAATTAACAACCCATTAAGTGCTAATTGTAATTGTATATGCGTTTGCTTATGAATTTCAACAACCCAATTGAGTATGCAATTCATTTACAATTCAATTGGATAACCAGCCTGTTGAAGGGTAATTCATCAACCCGGTTCAATGCCAAATGAGTCCGACAAAGATATCAACTTGTAGATGGAAACTACACAACTCAAAACATTCAAATTTATGAGACATACGAGACTTCACTCACTCTCTTTGTCCACGTCGGAAGAACAAAGAATTGTTAGAAGCAAAGAAGAAATTTGTATTGAATTAAACGTATCTAAAAACGTGCATAGCCGAGTCATTATATAGGAGTTTGCCGGAATCTAACTTCTAATCTAAGGATATGATAAGAACTATCTTATGTAAGGTAAGATAAGATCTACTATGCTAAAATAAGATCTATAAAAATCTTCTAAATATGTCATTTAAGTCTCTTTATTAGATGACTTAAATTAAAAAGATATAATTAAAATAACTTGGGTTGGAAATAACGATAAAAATTCCGAAATAAATAACATGACTCGTAATTAAAAGATGTATTTATGGGCTGAAAAAATATTATAACATTGATGAAATACATCCACTTATTTCGATGCTCATCACATCCATGCATGGCGTATCCGATGTGTGTGCATGGTTGTCCCGTATGTGGTTGGTGCATTGATGATCTAGTTGTGCATGTTTGGCTCATTTGATGAGTGTACGTTATTTTGCATGGGCATGCATGCCGTCCTCATCCCACATGCATGAGTGACCCGACCTTCTACATGAGTATGCATGAGTGAGTTCACTCTTATGCATGTGTAAACTAGATCTCTTCCTTCTACGTGCATGTGCACGGGAGAGCTCTTCTTTATATGTGTGTGATCTTGATCTCCCCTCCTACGGGCATGGACAAACAATTCTTCACGTGAACGTGCTCTATGTGATAACTTCCATTTCCAATCAATGGTCTACATTGTTGTCTAAGAAATGATATTCATTTCTCTTCGGGGAAAAGGTCTTCATTTCTCTTTTAGTTTTCACTTCTCTCCTATAAATGACTTTGATTCTTCCTCTTCTCCTCCTTAGAATGATCGTCACTCTAAGCCTCCTCATAACTTCCATTTAATATAATGATAATAACTTTAGTATATATTACATAAAATATCTTTAATATATTTTATTTTTGGGAAATTCCGGATGGTACCCTCGTGGTTTGGGGTATTCCGGATTTTGCCCACCAGTTTTTTCAAGTTCGGATGGTACCCTTAAGTTTATGTTATTTTCCGGATTTTGCCCAAATTCATTACACTTTTTTAAATTTCATTAAAAACATACAAAAGAAAATAAATTAAAATTAAAAAACAACTTAACTTAAAAAGAATAATTTATTTATTTTAAAAATAAAGTAAAACAATAAATTTTTTTAAAAAAATATATATATATATTATATTAATTTAAAAATAAATAAATTAGATAAATTTTAAAAAAATAAAAAATCAGTGTTTTATTTATTTTAAAAATAAATAATTGAATTAGCATATTTTTAACAAAATCTAAAAACTTATACTTTATTTAAAATAAAATAAAATAAGGACTCTTTTAAAAAATAAAAAAAATCACTGCTTTAATTTATTATTAAAATAAATAAATAATTTTTCTACTTTATTTATTTCTCAAAACTAAAAGAAAGAAAATAAAGTAATATTAAAAAATAAA
>BSUD01000008.1:99452434-99489798 GCA_033239045.1 Fagopyrum esculentum | reverse complement strand
TATTACCTTGATTTCCTTGAAGAAAATTTGAGCATTTCCATTTGAAAAATCCGGCCAACAAGACGTTGGATCGATGGGTGGTTCCCTTGTTTCACATCAACATGTGAGCACTCTATTGTAACATGTGTGTATCCTACTATAACACATAAAAAAACGACGTGTAATCTAAAATAATCAACCATCTTAAAATTCGTCACGTGTATGCGCATGGTTAGACCTAATCAACTCCGGACAGCCTTGTCCACCTTGAAAAATGGGCGGATACAGACATATGAGACCGGACAGAAAAGTCTGGCCTGCCAGACCATCCAGGGAGCACTCCACACCCATAGAGCCAAAATGTTCAACCCGCCGACGTAGTTAAAAAATATATATTATATTTTATTAGATATATATAACTGATATTAAGTTCAATTATAAAATATTTAATGCAAATTTAATATATATATATATATATATATATATATATATATATATATATATATATATATATATATATATATATATATATATATATATATATATATATATATATATAAAATAAATAAAATTAAATATATTTTATCTTTTAACAAAATTTATATTAATCAAAATTTTGTTTTTCTTTAAAAAAAAAAGGTACCAAAACCCGCCTAGATGGGTACGACAACCACTACATGCCCTCTAACCTCGAGCATGGTCTGTATAAGCGGGCAACTCTCATAACCAAATAACCCTCTAAATTCAACTCTCTCGTATCTTGCTATAGATAACCATATTCATGATAACTTATGAACAATTGAGAATCAACAAGGCATATTTAACTCATAAAAACCAACATTATTTCATTATGCATCGGGTTCTCCACATCCTAGAATATAGAATTTAGCGAAAAATACTTACAAAATAATCTCTTGAATTGACCGAAAAAAAGTTTCATCGATCGAGTCGATCACGAAAAAATGCATTTTACGCTTGCGTAGGTTGCTAAATCTAAAACTTTGATTCTGAAAGCATACTCCAAACTATGATCAACGGTCTTATTTATAAGAGAAGTCTAACCTTGATTCTCCTATCCAAAATATAAAAACCTATCCAAAATGAACGATCCAAAATATAACCCAAAGTAAGAGATAAAAGAAAAGAAAGATAAAATAGATCTTCATCCGTTGATACAATATTCAAGTGCTCGTCTCATCAATGTAGTCGATTGTGTGCCTTCGTGTGTTATAAGTCAATTATATCGTTGTAGGTAAACAACTCGATTGATGTGGGAAATCAGTCAGATTTTAAGTCATTTTTTCTTTCTTTGGTCCCTTAAAGATAAAGACTTTTCTAAATAGTATGTGGATGCCTCAATCTCTTGCTTTGGTCGATCCTAGTAGAGGGAGCACTTCGTCTTCATTTCTCGAGCTCTAAACAACTCGATTGATGTGGAAAATCGGTCAGATTTTAAGTCATTTTTTTCGCTTTTTATAATTACATTGAATTTGGTTATTTTATCATCCATAAGAGATGACTTTTCGATGCTTTAAAAATGCAGCCGTTGAAGATTATAATAACCTCTTGCTTTATTACCACAAGTTATAATATTAAACCAAACCATTCACATGTGTTACAACTCAACAGCTGAGTAAGCAATATAAATACATTACTTGTTCCAATGAGACAAATATTGACAAATCCAAAAGATAACTTCAAATCTGAAGAGATTTGTGAATCGGAAAAGGCTTGTCTTATTCCATTGATGAACCAATGTTTATATAGAAAAATATAAAGAGATAAAATAATAAACTAATACTAAAAGATAAGATCAAAAATAAACTAACAAACAAAGGATAAGCCCAACATATGGTCCAGTAAAGGATAAGCCCAACATATGGTCCAATATACTAGGCCCATACTCTAACACTCCCCCTCAAGCTGGAAGTGTGATCCAACAACTCCAAGCTTGAACAGTAGAAACTTGAAGAAGAGCAGCTTGATGTAACTCCCTTCCTTCATCATCGGTCTTTGACGCCGGTGGGTTGGACCTGACGCAGAATGATTAAGTTTTGGGCCCTAGGACGCAGGTTGATTAGCGTCCTAGGGTCCTAGGACGCAGGTAAATTAGCGCCCTAAGGTAAGTTTTGGGCCCTAGGACGCAGGTTGATTAGCGTCCTAGGGTCCTAGGACGCAGGTAAATTAGCGCCCTACGGTAAGTTTTGGATCCTAGGACGCAGGTTGATTAGCGTCCTAGGGTCCTAGGACGCAGGTAAATTAGCGCCCTACGGTAAGTTTTGGATCTTAGGACGCAGGTTGATTAGCGTCAGCGTCCTAGGGTCCTAGGACGCAGGTAAATTAGCGCCCTACGGTAAGTTTTGGATCCTAGGACGCAGGTTGATTAGCGTCCTAGGTCCTAGGACGCAGGTAAATTAGCGCCCTACGGTAAGTTTTGGATCCTAGGACGCAGCGTCCTAGGGTCCTAGGACGCAGGTAAATTAGCGCCCTACGGTAAGTTTTGGATCCTAGGACGCAGGTTGATTAGCGTCCTAGGGTCCTAGGACGCAGGTAAATTAGCGCCCTACGGTAAGTTTTGGATCCTAGGACGCAGGTTGATTAGCGTCGTAGGGTCCTAGGACGCAGGTAGATTAGCGCCCTAAGGTAAGTTTTGTGTTTAGGTAGGTTTTGTGTTTAGGATGAAAATAGAGGGCAAAGCATTTTCTGATACCGCGGACAAAGTATACTCTGATACCGCGGACAAAGTCTTCCGTGATACCGCCGCCATCGCCGCCGGGCGGCGGCGATGACGGCGCAACTAGGGTTTTGTTTTGTGCGGAAGCGTAGGTTAAGGAAAGTGCTCTGATACCATGAAGAGATTTGTGAATCGGAAAAGGCTTGTCTTATTCCATTGATGAACCAATGTTTATATAGAAAAATATAAAGAGATAAAATAATAAACTAATACTAAAAGATAAGATCAAAAATAAACTAACAAACAAAGGATAAGCCCAACATATGGTCCAGTAAAGGATAAGCCCAACATATGGTCCAATATACTAGGCCCATACTCTAACAAAATCATTACATTTCATGGGTTCATTACTTTTTTTAAAAGACAACGATCAACTTTTAAACCAATCAAGTAAAGTTAATTAGGCTAAGGAGGACAGTTTTCTCTATCTTGTCAAATAAGCCCCACGACTAATTAAGCTTAAATGTATCAAGATGGACTTTATATTTATTTATTTCTTAGGTGGGTAACAAACTATGAATATGCTATCATATTTGACGTACTGTGTTGTTTTTGTTTAAAAAACTTGGAAGCATTTAAAAAAAATACGGACACAATCAAGACACTTTTTCAACATCGGAAATGTGCCGAACACATTCAAATCCATGAAGCCACCATCTTGATAGGCTACAAGTATGAACCTCCAAATCCGGAGTTTTTCCTCTTTATGTCCGACAATTTACCACCCGACTTGCCCCTCGATCTATTCGGCATGCACCATAAATTCAACCTCAAGGACATTAACGGCATGTTTAACAAACTCTATGGTACGACCATCTTTATGGACTACAAGTTTGAGCCTCCCGACCGAAGTTTGTTCTCATTATGTCCAATGATCTACCACTCAGCTTGCCACCCATCCGAACATTGAACATCATTTCAAAGAGTTTTGGTACCAATAAGACCGACATCATGCCATTACCGGTACCCGTTCCCGCACCTTGCCGGCATATTTGACCAACACCCTTGTCACCGCCTTAAGGGACTACAATTCCAAGCCTCCCGATTCCTATGACGTGCACCCGATGTCATCGGCAAGGTCCTTGCTCCCAATGTTGATCCCTTCTTAGACTAGAGTAAAATGGAGACGTTTTACATCCAAGATGAGGGGAATGATATGCCCCTGGATATTGTTTCCATCTGTGCCTTTGTCTAAGCCGACCCGTCAAGCGACACCTCTTGTCTTCACTCCACTATGGAATAAGGCTTGCCCGTTTTGACAACATTTTCCTTGTTTTCTATATTTTTCTTATCTAATAATATAAGAGATATTCTTGTGGGATAAATCCTTCTAAGTTTTACCATTGGACCCCCTTTAGGTTATGTCATATTAGACTCCCTTTTAGACCTTTCAATTTAGACCTTTCGTTTTGGCCTCATCCTCTTTATAAAGGATGTTTGGCGTCACTTGTAATTCATGTCTAAATTTAATCAAGTTAAGTTGAAGGTAGATCCTCCTCCTTGATTTTGGGCATCACATCTTCCATCTCAAAGTTCGGATGTTCGATCCAAGCCTTCTTATTCGAGGATTCTTCAAGAATCAACCTATTCACTCCACTTCATTGTTTGCTCGATCAACCTTAATCGGATCAACCAATAACTTCCGCATCCATCTCAAAGCCTATGTCAACCATATTCTATCATTTGATCCACCGGCACATCAACAACGGAGTAGTTGAAACTCTAGCTCGACATAGATTCGAAGTTTATCCTTAAACATATCCAAGGACACATTACATTTGAACATCTTCGATTTAGAAAATGAAACTGAGTAATAATTCTTCAATGATTGCAGTCAGTCGACGAGTTACAAGTGATCATGGACTTCATCAACAAAGCCAATAGGTTGAAGAAGGTTGAACATGATAGGGGGTCATATATAACCAGTGATCGAGTGTGTGTTCTACATTGCATGGTTTAGTTTGGTTGGTTTCTCGTGTAATTAAAGTAGATAAGAATATTAGCTATCTTGGAATTTAGATCTTGAAGAAACCAAAAAATTATAACATAAGTGGATCGATTTTTGCTAATGGAGATGGAGGTTTAACCACCTCTTGAACCGTCTTCTCACAGATACTGATCACTTTTGTAGTCATAGACGCCAAGTTACTATTATAACCTCCTCATTTGATATATATATATATATATATATATATATATATATATAGAGAGAGAGAGAGAGAGAGTTTGGCTCTCATGTAAACAGCCCTTATAGTGTTCAATGAGAACAAATTATATTCGTTGGATTATTATAATGGATGGCTGTGATTAAGCAATATTTTAATAAAAATAAAATAAAAATAAAAATTTAAACCGTAATTTTGGAAGTTATAGGCGCGTGTTAAACAATATTCACCATAACTACCCCAATTTAAAATTTTTCCTAAAATAAAATCCCTAAATCTTTTTATGGTTATTTGTGTATTCTGCTTCTTCCTCCAAATCAAAATCCCGTGTTTTTGAACTGAAGCACACCATCGGTGCCACCATTTTCTTCCTGTATTCGCTGCCGTTTGTGGAGCAGGTGCTTTTTCCCCATCCATTCTACAGTAGGTATTGTGTTCGCCTTTCCCCACCGTCACTCGAGGTAATGTCCATTGTTGATGAACTTTCTGTTTCATTTATTCAGATTAGGGTTTTGCGGTTAAAAGTAATGAAATCCCTAATTTTGTTGCAGTTATCTTCGTCTTCTACTTCTTCTTCCAGTATTCGGCGCCATTGGATTCGCCGGTGTTGTGTTCGAACTCGATTCCATATTCAGTTCTGGAAGTGCCGGTATTCAGCGTTCTGCCTCTTAATATCCTTTTCATTGTCTATTGCTACACATATTAGGGTATTCTTTGACTAGCCGCAACACTCCGTCACACGAGGTACTGTTATCGGTGCATTCCGCTTGCATGTCCATATATGATTGGTGTTAATGGCTATTGGTTTTTATATTCGTTAGTCCATTGTTATTGAATGTTGCCAACCGAATGTCTATTGATTTTTGTTGATGATTTTGAAGTATTGTTTCCGAATTTGGATTGATAGTCCATTGTTGTTGAATGTTCTCCGTGCCTTGTTGTGTAAGACCCCAGTCTTTTACCTTCACCGCTCCGCGGTGAAGTGTGTTGCCCCTGCGGCAGGCCGCACCCGCGGCAGGGTTAGCCGTCCCTGCGGCTGACGACAGATCATGCCCGATCTTTCTTTCGTTTGTTTTATCTTCCTTCCATAGATAAAATATCTGATATTCTATCTTATGGGCCAGTTTCCTTATCTTCTTCCTAACCCTAAACGTCCTTCCTTCTATCTTTCCAGTCCATCTCTATTTATTCTCGCCTTTTCCTCCTTTTTCCCGTTTCTTGCATTCGTCTTCAACCCTAAGAGCTACAGCCGTTCCCTTGCTTCCCTGTGATCTTGCTGAACGTATAAGTTCATCATTCTCTATTCTTCCTTACGTTCATGTACTGCGGCATGCTTCCTTTTTTCTTTTCGTTTCTTCTTCTTCTTCTCTCCTTTTCTTCTTCTCCAAGAATCAAGTTTGAACCTTGATTCTTGTTGGCTTCTCGTTGTTGATGCATAGTTGTTCTCAGGCTCTTTGGAGTTGAGTCTTGACGTGTTGGAATCAAAGGTTCGAGCTTTGGTGTCCCTTGTTGTGAATTCTTTCGAAGAGAAAGCGGACAGCGTTTTTGTCACGCTGTCGCCCCCGTGCCTACACATCCCCGCCCCGCGGCCATCCGTTCCTGCGTCTCGTCCAGCCACCCCTACGGTTTTCTCTGCAGTAACTCCCGTTCTTGTGAGTTGCTTCCTTCCTTGCTTTCCTCGTTCCTTTCTTTCATCCTTATGGATGTTCCTTGTTCCCTGAGTATGCTGTTAGACTAACGTCGAGCCCTTAACTTGTGGAGATCTCTTAGAAATTATTGAGACTAGAAGTTATAGACTTCTAGCAACCGTTTCGTTCCTGATTCGTGATGCTTGTGAGAACAGGCTTTCCTTGCTCCTTTCCTAAGGGAAACTAAGACGTCTCTGGATTGTATTGGATTGTTTGTGTTGTTTATCCCTGTTTATAATAGATAATCGGAATAGGATTCACCCTTTTTAACCTTAACTGGCCCAAGTGTATTATAACCGGGCGGTGACCACTTGTCTAGTTCTACTGGAGACTAGAATGTGCTCTTAAAACCTAGGCCCGTAGGTAACAGATAGTAGTGATCTATTCCTATTGGTAGACGGAAGCGGAGGCGAGTTTTGGGAGATTCTCGTGTGACAAAAGAAGTTGAATTAGTAATGGATAACTTTAAGAACGATAATAACTGGTTGTGTGCAAGTATGCTATGTGTGTTTCTCTACCTTATGTGTGTTTGTGCCTTTACGCTCTTGCTAGTATCTAGAAAGTTAGCTAACGGTTTATACCGTCGTTGTAGATGTTCTGCAAGTTTAGGATGCTGCTGAGTGATCCGAATGGTGTGGTCAGTCGGGGTTCCCGTACATTATAGAACGGGATCGGGTTTATGTTTATGTTGTTTCTTTTCCCTTTTGTTTCGAACTCAGCTGCGAGTCTTTTATGTTTTCCTTTGTTTAAACCTTTGGTTTTATATTGAGTTTCGGTTTTAATTCGTTTGTGCCTTGTTGTAAGATCATTTTGTTTTTGCTACTCTGAGGGTAGGGTCTCATTGTGCGGTCCTAGCCCGTAGCGTTTCGAGCTCCCAAAACTTGGGGTGTTACAATATGGTATTAGAGCTCTAGGTTGGTAACAATGGCACTCGAAATCTTCTAAAGGTCGGATGGATAAATAAATAGAACCCCCAAGGGGTCTAACGTTTTCAAAAGGGGGTTTTTGTTTTAAACTTGTCGGTCTGGGATAGATGTACGGGCGACCACAACTACCTCCGCGGATCTCAACAGTGTAGTTTCTTATATGTTGGCCTTTATATGTGCTTTTCTTGGATTTGTGCTTTAGCTTTAGCATGTCCTTATATATGTAGTCTTACATATTTATCCTTATAGTAGATGGCACCCACTAGAGCTACCGTTGCTATAGGGCGAGGAAGGGGTCGACCACCACTTCCACCTGCCGTCCTTGGATGAGGACGTGCAGAAATACCTCCACTAGCTAGAGGTCGGGGCCAAGCCCCAGTTGCTGATCCGCCTATCGCTAAGGCGTTTGCTAAAGAAGTTGCTGAGAGTGTTATTCCTGAGGCTACGAATGAGACCACTGTTAGGACCGAAGCACAAAGAGCGCCATCGATAGAGTCCGCTCGAGTGTCTATCGAAGCTTATGCATATTGCGACTATGTGCAGAGAGTTGAGGAGGCTATCAGGATTGGAGGACCAGCACCAGTGCCGCCAGTTCCTGCGAGATCAGCTGAGGTTTCGCAGAGGGTTACGCAAGTTGTTGCCCCGCCTGCTAGAGTTGATGAGGTTGTTAGAGTGCCGGTTGAGGCAAAGGAGCCAAAGCCCGACAGTTGGTTGAAGGCTTTCGACCAGCTAAAGGTTCCCACTTTCATGGGAAAGACTAGATTGGAGGTGGAGTTATGGCTTTGACAGCTGGTTTCTGCTATGGAAGCTATCGGTTGCCCAGAGAGACGTTGAGTCATTATAGCACAGACGCTACCGAAGGATCAGATTCATTCTTGGTGGAGGACCGATAGCTTCTGTGCTTTTGCCGTCAGGGAAAGGCGCATAGTGACTTGATTTTCTAGTGGCAAGCCCGGACACAGAGCTGTGTTTTGCCGTCAGGGCAAGGCACTAGCACAACAGGGTTCTTCACCTGCTAGTGTTGCTGGAGGAGGATAGAGATCTCAGTTTCAACAGCAGCAGAGAATTTCTGGTTCTACCGCTCATCGGGGTTCCACTCCGGGACAGGGGAGGGGTAGAGGACGTCTTGGTAGATCTACAAACACTAGAGATACAGACACCTGTACGGGACTCACCCACTTGCTATAGGAGATAGGGTAGATGTTACCTGCATCAAGTAGTTTAAAAATTTCCTTCTTGACAACCTCCTTCATGGTCGTATTTAACCGCCTTTGAGGTTGTCGCGAAGTTCTAAAATCTTCTTCCATTAGGATCTTATGCATGCATAGTGAAGGCTTAATTCCTACTAGATCCTCTATAGTATAACCTAAGGCTTTCCTATGTTTATTTAGAACAACCATAAGCTTACTATGTTCATTTTACTTAGATCGGAACTAACAATTACCGGAAAGGTAGAATTAGATCCTAGAAATGCGTACCTTAGATGTGCGGGAAGTGGCTTCAATTCCATCACTATTGGAGTTTCTAATGGCTCTTGAGGAGTGTCCAAATGCTTCCTTAGAAGTCTCTAAGGTATTAGAAGTTGTTGGAGAAGAATCAAGAGAAGTGGTAGAAAGAACGTAATTGTCCTCAGATTTTCCCAAAATCACGGCACCTCTGTTTCCTCCACGGCCGTGGCTTAGAGCGTGGAAATCAATTACGGCACCTCTGATAGTTCCACGGCCGTGGTTTTGGCCGTGTAACTTACTAGAGTCCTCTGAATAGCTAATTACGGTCATGTTGGTGGGAACCACGGCCGTGGAATAGCACGACTGGCCGTGATTCCTCACGTTTTTTGACCCATCGTAGAGTTTTTCAAACTTTTCTTCATGCACTTCCTTTTGCTCCTCTAAAGCTTCAATTTCCTCATTGCATTCCTCTTCCTCTCCTATGTCCATAATGCTCATAGTAATCACCTTTTGCAAAGGATCTTTGAAGAGAATCGAGCTTACTTCCTCTCTAGATGCCTCTTCGTCATGGATGTTAAACATATCCTCTTCAAGAGCTGGTTCTTTCATCAAGGTGGAAAGAATAAACTCTACCTTTTCCTCTCCTATGTCGAAGGCGAGTCTAGCATTCTTGCAATCCACCATACAACCGGATGTTGCAAGAAACGGTCTTCCGAGTATGATCGAGACCGGACTATCTGCAGGAATGTCAAGCACAACAAAATCTATTGGAACATAGAACTTACCAAGCTTGACCGGGACGTCTTCAACGATACCGACGGTACGAGTTATGGATCGATCCCCCATATATAACGACATCTTTATGTACTACGAGAATATAGCCATCATGCACCTTTGGAAGGTGGCAGGGGCGTTGCAAAGCCCAAACGGCATTCTCCTATAAGCGAACGTACCCCATTGGCACGTGAATGTGCTCTTCTCTTTATCATCCGGATGTATCGGGATTTGAAAGAAACCACTATAACCGTCAAGATAACACAAATGTGAGTGTTGTGCTAACCTCTCAAGCATTTGATCGATGAATGGTAATGGGAAGTGGTCCTTCCTCGTTGCGTTGTTTAGCTTGCTGTAGTCTATGCACATCCTCCATCCCGTCACGGTTCTTGTAGGAATGAGCTCATTGTTCTTATTGATGATGACCGTCATTCCTCCCTTCTTTGGAACAACCTGTACGGGACTTACCCACTTGCTATCGGAGATAGGGTAGATGATACTTGCATCAAGTAGTTTTAGAATTTCCTTCTTGACAACCTCCTTCATGGTCGGATTTAACCGCCTTTGAGGTTGTCGCGAAGTTCTAAAATCTTCTTCTATTAGGATCTTATGCATGCATAGTGAAGGCTTAATTCCTACTAGATCCTCTATAGTGTAACCTAAGGCTTTCCTATGTTTATTTAGAACAACCATAAGCTTACTATGTTCATCTTTACTTAGATCGGAACTAACAATTACCGGAAAGGTAGAATTAGATCCTAGAAATGCGTACCTTAGATGTTCGGGAAGTGGCTTCAATTCCATCACTATTAGAGTTTCTAATGGCTCTTGAAGAGTGTCCAATGCTTCCTTAGAAGTCTCTAAGGTATTAGAAGTTGTTGGAGAAGAATCAAGAGAAGTGGTAGAAAGAACGTAATTGTCCTCAGATTTTCCCAAAATCACGGCACCTCTGTTTCCTCAACGGCCGTGGTTTAGGGCGTGGAAATCAATTACGGCACCTCTGATAGTTCCACGGCCGTGGTTTTGGCCGTGTAACTAATTACTAGAGTCCTCTGAATAGCTAATTATGGTCATGTTGGTGGGAACCACGGCCGTGGAATAGCACGACTGGCCGTGATTCCTCACATTTTCTGACCCATCGTAGAGTTTTTCAAACTCTTCTTCATGCACTTCCTTTTGCTCCTCTAAAGCTTCAATTTCATCATTGCATTCCTCTTCCTCTCGTATGTCCATAATGCTCATAGTAATCACCTTTTGCAAAGGATCTTTGAAGAGAATCGAGCTTACTTCCTCTCTAGATGCCTCTTCGTCATGGATCTTAAACATATCCTCTTCAAGAGCTGGTTCTTTCATCAAGGTGGAAAGAACAAACTCTACCTTTTCCTCTCCTATGTTGAAGGCGAGTCTAGCATTCTTGCAATCCACCATACAACCGGATGTTGCAAGAAACGGTCTTCCGAGTATGATCGGGACCGGACTATCTGCAGGAATGTCAAGCACAACAAAATCTATTGGAACATAGAACTTACCAATCTTGACCGGGACGTCTTCAACGATACCGACGGTACGAGTTATGGATCGATCCCCCATATATAACGACATATTTACCGGTTTAGGCTCGCCTAGACCGATCTTCCTGCATAAGGCAAGCGGAATGATGCTAACGCTTGCTCCTAAATCACATAATGCATCATATGTGACATCTCCTACTCCTATTGGAACACAAAATGACCCCGGATCCTTCAGCTTTGGGGGCATCTTTTCCTTCATCGTCTTGATGAGATCCGACGAATCCGAACTCATCTTGACTTCTCCAAAGTCTTCTAGTTTCCTCTTGTTAGAGAGGATCTCCTTTAAGAACTTTCCATATGATGGCATACCTACAATTGCATCAATGAAAGGTATATTAATATGCAGTTTGCTCATGAGTTCAATGAACTTACCGAATTGCTTGTCTAGACCCGCTCTTGCTCTAGATTGTGGGAATGGTAGGGGAGGTTTGTAAGTTGGAGGAGGAATGTAGATGTCTTCCTTCTCCTTCCCCTTTTCCTTCTCCTTTTCGACGGGAACTTCCACAAACTTAGGCTGTGGGTCGGTGGTTGTTGCTCCGCTCCTAGTTGTGATAGCCATCACCCTTCCTTTCGGGTTATCCTCCGTCTTTCCTGGAAGTTTTCCTTGATTTCTAGGAACTTCCTCAGCATTGCTAAACATTTGGTTTTCTAAAACCTTTTGGGCTTTATCAACCTTAGTGATGTGACTCTCCAATCCTTGAAGCTTTCCCAAGATCGTTTCCAACATGGGATCGGGCTTCTCTTTCCCCGAAGTGTTTCCACTATTAGATGTTTTCCCCTGGGTTTTCAAAGGAATGGAAGAAGAAGATGGTGGATTTAGTGAATTTTCTGAATTAGGATAAGAATTACCGGAGTTTTGTTATTGGTTGGAACGCCAATTGTTGTTGTTTGAACCCCTATTGTTGTTCCAATTGTTATTCCGGTTGTTGTTGTTCCAATTGTTCCGGTTGTTGTTCCGGCTGTTGCGATTGGTGTTCTCATTCCCATTGTGGTTATTGTTGTTTCCTAAATAACCAACATCATGCTCCTTAGGCTTTGGAAAGCTAGCCTTGATGACTTCCTTCAATTCTTTAATCTCGGTGTTGAGAGAAAAGATTTGAGTTTGAGCAGCTTGTGTTAGCTTTGCTCCTTGCTCCACTCGATTAGCTTCTACTTTCCGGTGAGAATACGTCTCAATGACTCGGGCTTGCTTCTCAATGAAGTCCCAAGCATCATCTTCCCTCATGTCCATGAATGTGCCACATGAAAGGGATTGGAGCTTGAATTGTGTTTCCACATCCAGCCCCTTGTAGTATATCTCCAATAACTCCAATTTGGAAATGTCATGGTGTGGGCAATCCAATAATAAATCCTGAAATCTTTCCCAAGACTGAAACAAACTTTCATTAGATCTCATTGAAAAAGCATTAATTTTACCTCTCAACTTCGCCGTCTTGGATGGCGGAAAGAATTTAGTTAGGAACTCCGAAGTAAGATCCTCCCATGTGTTGAGTCTTCCATTTGGAAGAGCTTGATACCAAGACAAAGCTTTCTCATTCAAGGAGAAAAAGAATGGCTTGATCTTGTAATTATTGGTGGTTGCATTCTTTGGCTTCATTGTCTTCATCAAGATCTCAAAATTCTGTAGATGTTGATGTGGAGATTCGACACTCGTTCCTCCAAACTGGCTTTGGCAAACGATGGTAATAACTTGTGGGTTGAAGCTAAACCCCTGAATATCGTCAGCATCAAAGTTCACACCTAGACGGCGTGGTTGCTGAATCAGATCCATTCTTTGGCCAAGAGTTCTTGGCTCTTCATCTACACGAGCGGCCCTCGCACCCCCAACCGGGATACGATAATTGGCGGCTGGTCTTGGATTATTCTAGTTCGCATTGATCGCTGGATCAATGTCCACTGGCGATGGCATGGAGGAGTCGCTATCCTTATCAGATGAATCGGTTCTAACCGATCTTGTCGGTTTTCTTCTCTTCTTCTTCTTGGAATCACTCATCTTCAGCCTCATTTGCAGCATCATATCCTTGAGCTCATCAATTTGCAATTGATGAGGCTCCGATTCTTTCTTGCGAGTCTTCTCGCTCTATCTAAGTCGAGCTTCGGAATCATCCAACTTTGCTTGGATATCCCTTTCTTTACTTTCAACCATCTTTCTTTCTTTGAGCTTCTTTCTCAAAGTCTACTCAGGTTCTTGATCAAGAGGTAAGAGGTCTTTGTTGGTGCTAGACCTTCGCATATACCTAAGATAACCTGCAAATATCACTCAAAAGAGATATCAAATAACAAGAGCAAAGCTCCCAAGCTTGACAACCGATAACCGAATTCGGCCTATACCAAATCCCCGCCAACGGCGCCAAAAACTTGTTTGCCCTAAAACATGCGTGCAAATAAGTTTTAAATTTATAAAACTAGAATCAAGCAAGTGAACCCGCAGTGTACGGATCGGCGTAGTAAAGCAAGAATTCCAAAGTGTCGAACTCAGGGATTTGGGGGGAACAAATTCAGTTCGCAAATCGTCAAGCAAGTAAATGTAATAAGCTTTGCAAATATTGGGAAAACAGCAACCCTAAAGATCCAGGTATCTAATTGTGGCAATCGATTCAAGATATACTAAAGAACTAAGGACAGAGTTAGGAGTTGCAAAGGTATGCTAAAGTAAAGCAATGTACGGTAAAGTTCCAAGACTTTATATGACTTATCTAAAGACACTCTCTATAAAGGTTGTTGAGGCTTCAGTATAGAAAGGATCTATGGACAAGAATTAATCTCAAATATCCAAACTTGTAACCCAAGGATCAAAACTAATTAAAATGATTAAGGTTGTGACACTCGAAATCGAAATAGAGGGTAATAAGTCTCACTACTACCTAGAAAAGGGCAAGCCAAGACTAGATTAAAGCTAATCTTTAACCTTGGATCAAAGTAAAAGCAAAGTTCATAAACTAGGGTAAACCACGGGCAGATCTTGAGTTCCACGGCCGTGGAAGTCCAAGAACAGACCGTGATCTTGGTTGTCAACGAGATCTCTCTAACTCTCAGGGTCCAATCAATTTACGATCGATCTATCATCATCTAAGCCACAACTATCAACCCTTCACCTTAGAATTGCTAAAGGGTTTTAGCCAATAACCATTGTCATGATATCAAAAATCAATTTAAGAAGAATGAAAGATGAAAACCCTTAAAAAAAACTCGAATATAACTCAAAGTCAATCTCAAATCCGAAACACAAGAAGTAATGTTAATGGATTCAGAATATATAACACAAAACCTCACAATAATCTTAGGCAAACACGAAGAACAGGTTGTCAATCCGTCTTCAATATCAAAACCTAAGAGAAAGGGCGCAACTTCCGCCACACACAATCTTCGGGAATCCAAATTGTCGGCGCTTCCGCAAAGTTCCTCGCGAAAACCCTAAGGCTAACTCTCTCCAAGCGAGGTTGCCGGAAACTCTCTTCTCCCGCCTTTTTATACGTAGAGTTAGAGATATCTCTCAGCCCAAATACGTAGATGTTGTGGCAATAAATGATTCGTCAAAGGATTGCCTAAATCACGGTCTCAAGGGATTCCACGACCGTGGTTTAGGGCGTGGAATTGGGTTACGGTCTATTGTGACTTCCACAACCGTACTTTAGGCCGTGGAACTCACTGGAATGCTCCACGCTTATGATGCCAAGATCCACGGCCGTGGTTTAGGGTGTGGACTCTTCTACGGCCGTATTTTAGGGCGTGGAAGCATAGATTGCTTGTGGTTTCCTTTGTGTCGTGACATTCTCCATCTTTGCTCCTTCTTTAGCTTCCTTGATGTGTTCTTAATCCTTGGATATGCTCAAATCCTCTCTTATCTCTCTCAAATGGTCCGGTTTCAGCTCTTATTCACCTATAATCAATCACAAACTAATGTAGATCTCCATATCGGAAATATAGATAAACAAGCTAACAAATGCTTCAATACCTTATTCAGGAATACAATAATGAATGAAAAACAACTAGAATGAGTGCCTAGAATATCGCAATATTTCATGCTAGCAAAATACCCCATACTTGTCACTTGCTTGTCCTCAAGCAAGGTCTTTGAAAGCTTAGAACACAAGTTAGGATGAAATATGCATGCAAACTCAAAAACAAAACATCTTTTAGGTAAGTATGCTTCTAGTCAATAGATCATTTTCAAACCTTGCTTCATTCACTCTTGAAACGCTTATATACATAAACCAAAGAAACATCATGAATTGGTCAAACTTTAAAGTAAACATCATAACCTTCAAGCATTAAAAAAATCAAGCATAAGAAACTTTAATTTAGATCACCAAGTCAAATAACATTCTTTTGATCTTAAGGACTTCCAAGTAAGGTCTAGAATGCGGAAGGGAGGGAAACTTATAAGGGATGTGATGCATGAATCCGGGAAAATGGACAGCTAACTCTTTTATTTTTAATTTTGCTTTGCAACACCATCAACTTTGAGCTTTACTCTCTTCTTTTTCACATTGTTTTTCGACTTTACTTTTGGAGTTATGGACAGCGGTGCACAAAAACCGAAGCCTAGGAGATTGGCGTTTCTCAATTTCGAGATGCCTCAAACCCTTGATGCACATACCATAATCCGCTAGGAATACCGCTCAATCCGACTTTGGCAAGACACAAACACCGGGCCATGTGAATGGTGCCGAGTTACTTATCGTCATAATTGACTTCCCCAAACCTATTAATTCTATTCTTTGAATGCAAAAATTTGCTTTCATGGCCCTCCCACATCAAACATGCCAAAACACAACTCCTCCAAATTCCCGGATAGGTAAGGGATGCAATTATTTCATTGAGGGGCTAAATGAACAAAGAAAGGAGAAAGAAAGATCGAATTGCCTTAATCATCTCATAAAGAAGTATAAGAACTCATCATGTGATTTCAACATCGATTTCTCAATATGATTTAGATAAAACTCTTCACATTATGAAACTTGCAAGAAAGGATAATCAACACATTCAGTTCCTTTTCAATTCATTATTCGCTTAGGCATACAGTTGTCATCAAAAGCTCAATCCGCAAGTGGTAACTATCATAGAAATCATCTCAATTCTTAGAAGCACAAAACCTTTATAGAATTTTTCAAAATTTTTCACATTTTTATGGGTTTTTCAAAAGCTTTTTCATGCAATGCAATAATGAAACGTGTGACTATGAAATGAAACATGCAAAGTGTTCTCGATCAAGGCAAGCAAAGTGAGTAGAGTTATTACAAACGATAGTCACACCCCACCCCATACTTGAGACAAACATTGTCCCCAATGTTCAAAAAGAAATAAGGAAAAGAAAGAAAAGAAAAATGAACTCACTAGACGGCGGTGGGGCGGCTGAAATTGTCAACTGACATAGCTCGTCACTACGGTGGAGGTGGTGGTGGAAACGGGTAGAAGTCGGAGCTGAAGTTCCGCCCAAACTGATGGTGGTAGATGTCCCTCATCATCCGGTCATGCTCATCAGCCCATACATCTCGAGCGTCCTGGCGGATCTCCAAATTACCGACCCTCTTGGAAAGGTCGGTAGCCCACTCCGGTAGCTGCTCATACCATGCCGGTGCCTCGTTATACCATGCAGGTGCATCCTGTGGGGCCGGTGCTGCTGGTGGTTGTGCATACCATGGTGGCGGAGCTCCCATCCACTCCGGTTGTGCTCGATACCAAGCGGGAGGAGTCTCCATCCATGTCGATCTCTCGCTCACACTAGCGCGGCGAGAGGAAGAAGCACAGAAAGGTCTAGAAGGGCGGGAAGACTATCTAGGTAGGTCCGGGAAGATGTCCGGCTGATCCGGAAAGGTACCTAAAACCTGCTCACCACCTCCTCCTATATCCTCATCAACATCAGCAGTTGGAATCTCATCGGGAATGTAGGGAGGAGCTGCTAACCTATTCGCATGCATAGCAGCGAAAGTCTCCTTACAATTATGGCGTCCAACCATAATGGAATACTCGGGAAGCCATGGGATGCCTCTACCTCCTCTATCCTCCCATGGCATAGCAGTAGTAGGTGGACCTTGGTGCCTAGGAAAGATCAAACCCCTAGTCATAAGGCTCTTGAGACCCAAAGGTCTCACCGCTATCCTAGTACAAGCGGAGCAATCAATCCCGAGCTGCGTAGCTATGTGGGTAACTATCCCACCATACCCAATGTTCCCGGCCCTCTTGTTCTTAAGCTTACTAATGGTGGAGGCTAAGAGGGTGGCACAATCGGCGGGTTTACCGTGCAATATGGCATAAATAAGGAATAGCTCGTCGGTCTTAATCTTTTGGGGGGTCTCGGTTCTAGGGAATAGACACTCGGAAAGGACCCTATGAGCTATCTTCAAGGCTAAGTGGTAGATGAGCTTAGCCTTGGTATCAGCTGGTTTCCAGCGGTCCTTGCTAGCCTAAATCATAGCAATGTCTTCCCAAAAGTCTTTAGCATATACACCGCTAGGGAAACGACCGTTAAAGGTCTCATGGAACCCAAAGAAGGCTCCGAACTGTTGGATGGAGAACTCATAGTCCGTCTCCATCAATCGGAAGGATACCGTCCTATCGACGTGGCTATGCTCGAAGGATATAACAAACTCCCTCGTAATCTCCTCATATGCATCCGCTCTAATAGCGGAGCAAACAATCAATCGGCTCTATCCAAGAGCCATGTCAAATCATTAATCACATTAAGTGGCTCCAACTCCTCAAGCAAGAGGTATCTAGGTCCTATGACCGGTCTTTCCTCGATCTTTTCTAAAGCATCAAGATAGTTTGGGTGAATGGTTGGGATTCTAGGGCGTGGAGGTGATGGTGGTTCACTAGGAGGGGCTTGGAAAGAAGAGGAACTATCCCTCTTTCTCTTCTTTTTCTTTCCTGCACTTCTCGTGAACATTTTCTCAAATCTAGAAAAAAACCACGGTCTATTCTTAGGTTTCCACGGCCGTGGAAGTTCTAGAGACCGTGATTCGGCTCTGAATTGCTCAAATCTCAACCAAATCAACAAAAAACTCAGCAGAACCTGTCCTAGACTAATTCCAATCTCAATCCTATGCAATTTTTCTAAGTTCTTGCGAAAATTTAGCCCGAACTGACAAAGAAGAGAAAAAGAGTAAAAACCTAGGTTTTTGGATCTTTAAATCCAAATTCTGCTTTCTTGATGGATTGTTCACTTATCTTGTCGATTGGATCTTGTAAAAGAATGAATTTGCTCCACTTTTGCACCAAGAATCGTTCAAAAGCGATTACCGAATGAAGAATTGCGAGAGGTGGAGAGTTTTCGGAGTTTAGGGCGTGGAAAAGGGCGTGGAAGAGGGGTTTTGTGGTGTTTTTGAGAAGGAAGGTGGTTTATATAGTGGCCGTAAAATTTTTTGAAAATCATGGTCACTCGGGGGTTTCCACGGCCGTGGTTTTGTACGGACCCGTGGTTTTTGGTGATTTTTCTCAGATTTTGAAGAATTACGGTCACTGTAGCCTCCACGACCGTGGTTTAGGGCGTGGAACTCTCTGTAATGTGCCAAAATCCAAGTTTCGTCAATTTCTTCCAACTTTTTCCTTTCCCATTGCCTATTCCATTGCTCCCTACATCCAAAAACACAATATACCGGAAGGTATCGAGGGCAAAACAAAACAAAAACGTCTAACCTAATCTAATCTACGAATGACAAACAAAAGCATAAGTGCAATACCTTGGGTTGCCTCCCAAGAAGTGCTTGTTTAAGGTCCGTAGCTAGACCGAACTTGCACCTATTCGAGTGCGGTAGGTGCGAACTCCTCATCTTGGAGTTCCGGTGAGTATTTCTTAAGTCGTTGACCGTTCACCTTGAAGCTTCCTCCCTTTTCACCCCATACTTCAACTGCGCCATGGGGAAAAACATGTTTTATTAGATAAGGTCCAGTCCAACGAGATTTAATCTTACCTGAAAAGAGACGAAGTCTTGAATTGAAGAGGAGAACTTGATCTCCTTCTTTGAGGTCCTTTGGAATGATATGCTTATCATGCCCACACTTCGCTCTCTCTTTATAGATCTTGACGTTCTCGTAGGCGTTTAAGCGAAGTTCTTCAAGCTTGTTAAGGTCCAAGAGGCGCTTCTCGCCCGCTTCCTTCATGCTGAAGTTCAACCACTTTACCGCCCAATATGCCTTATGTTCCAGCTCTACCGGTAAGTGACAAGACTTCCCATACACAAGGTTGTATGGTGTCGTTCCTATGGGAGTCTTGTATGCAGTCCGGTATGCCCACAATGCGTCATCTAGCTTCAAAGACCAATCTTTCCTTATCTTCGAAACTGTTTTCTCTAGGATTCCTTTAATCTCCCGGTTCGAAATCTCCACTTGTCCACTAGTTTGTGGATGGTAAGGGGCGGCGATCTTGTGAGTCACCCCATACTTAGCTAGTAGAGCTTCGAATCGTCAGGCAATGAAGTGAGAGCCTCCATCACTAATGATAGTCCGTGGTGTCCCAAACCTTGGGAAAATAGTCTTGTTAAAGAACTTAACCACAACCATGGCATCATTAGTGGGAGAGGCAATTGCTTCAACCCATCTCGAAACATAATCTACAGCTAGAAGTATATATTGGTTTCCCCAAGATGATGGGAAAGGTCCCATGAAATCTACTCCCCAAACGTCAAAGATCTCTACCTTCTTAATGTTGTTAAGAGGCATTTCGTTCCTCCTAGATATGTTCCTTGTTCTTTGACAAGCATCGCAGCAGGAAACAAAGGTTTGCACATCTTTAAATAAAGTAGGCCAAAAGAATCCAGATTGCAATACCTTAGCGCTAGTCTTGTTCGAGCTAGTGTGTTCTCCACAAGGTAGTGAATGACAATGACGGATGACACTTTGCATCTCGTCTTCTGGCACACATCGTCGAATGATGCCGTCAGGACCTCTCTTAAAGAGGAGAAGTTCATTCCAAAAGTATTCCCGGACATCCTTAAAGAACTTCTTCCTTTGTGCATAGGATAATCCGGGTGGTATTTCCTGGCAAACCAAATAGTTAACAAAATCAGCAAACCATGGTTCGTTACCTTTAGTAATCTTGTCGATGCACTCCTCTATGATGTGTAAATGCTCGTCCGGGAAGGAGTCATCTATATATAGATTGTCATCCTCTAGATGTGGTAGACGACTCAAATGATCCACAACAGAATTTTCCGAACCCTTCTTGTCACGGATCTCTAGATCGAATTCTTGTAAGAGAAGAATCCATCTAATCAGCCTTAATTTCGCATCCTTCTTTGCAAGTAGATACCGGATCGCAGCATGATCCGTGTATACAATCACCTTTGCACCTACAAGATAAGAACAAAACTTTTCAAATGCATAGACAATAGCTAGAAATTCCTTTTCAGTAGTGGCGTAGTTAAGCTGCTTCGTCTAACATCTTGCTAGCATAGTAGATATCATGGGTTCTTCCTTCCTTCTTTTGCCCAAGCACAGCTCCTATAACTACATCACTTGCATCACACATGACCTCGAATGGAAGATTCCAATCCGGAAGTTGAATGATCGGTGCTGAGATTAGAGCTTCCCGAATCTTATGAAACACATCTAAGCACTCCTGCGAGAAATCAAAAACTGCATCCTTCATGAATAGATTAGTAAGCGGTTTTGATATCTTAGAGAAATCCTTTATAAAATGTCTATAAAATCCAGCATGTCCTAGAAAGCTTCTTATTCCCTTCACCGAAGATGGAGGAGGGAGCTTTTCTATAGTTTCTATCTTAGCCTTATCTACTTCAATCCCTCTACTAGAGATCAAGTGTCCTAGTACAATGCCTTCTTTCACCATAGATTGACACTTCTCCCAATTAAGAACTAGGTTAGTGTCTTCACACCTTTGTAGCACAAGAGAAAGGTTAGAAAGACAATTATCGAAAGAGGAACCATAAACAGAATAGTCATCCATGAAAACCTCCATGATCTCCTCTATGTACTCCGAGAATATAGCCATCATGCACCTTTGGAAGGTGGCAGGGGCGTTGCAAAGCCCGAACGGCATTCTCCTATAAGCGAACGTACCCCATTGGCACGTGAATGTGCTCTTCTCTTTATCATCCGGATGTATCGGGATTTGAAAGAAACCACTATAACCGTCAAGATAACACAAATGTGAGTGTTGTACTAACCTCTCAAGCATTTGATCGATGAATGGTAATGGGAAGTGGTCCTTCCTCGTTGCGTTGTTTAGCTTGTTGTAGTCTATGCACATCCTCCATCCCGTCACGGTTCTTGTAGGAATGAGCTCATTGTTCTTATTGATGATGACCGTCATTCCTCCCTTCTTTGGAACAACCTGTACGGGACTTACCCACTTGCTATCGGAGATAGGGTAGATGATACCTGCATCAAGTAGTTTTAGAATTTCCTTCTTGACAACCTCCTTCATGGTCGGATTTAACCGCCTTTGAGGTTGTCGCGAAGTTCTAAAATCTTCTTCTATTAGGATCTTATGCATGCATAGTGAAGGCTTAATTCCTACTAGATCCTCTATAGTGTAACCTAAGGCTTTCCTATGTTTATTTAGAACAACCAAAAGCTTACTATGTTCATCTTTACTTAGATCGGAACTAACAATTACCGGAAAGGTAGAATTAGATCCTAGAAATGCGTACCTTAGATGTGCGGGAAGTGGCTTCAATTCCATCACTATTAGAGTTTCTAATGGCTCTTGAAGAGTGTCCAATGCTTCCTTAGAAGTCTCTAAGGTATTAGAAGTTGTTGGAGAAGAATCAAGAGAAGTGGTAGAAAGAACGTAATTGTCCTCAGATTTTCCCAAAATCACGGCACCTCTGTTTCCTCACGGCCGTGGTTTAGGGCGTGGAAATCAATTACGGCACCTCTAATAGTTCCACGGCTGTGGTTTTGGCCGTGTAACTAATTACTAGAGTCCTCTGAATAGCTAATTACGGTCATGTTGGTGGGAACCACGGTAGTGGAATAGCACGACTGGCCGTGATTCCTCACATTTTCTGACCCATCGTAGAGTTTTTCAAACTCTTCTTCATGCACTTCCTTTTGCTCCTCTAAAGCTTCAATTTCATCATTGCATTCCTCTTCCTCTCCTATGTCCATAATGCTCATAGTAATCACCTTTTGCAAAGGATCTTTGAAGAGAATCGAGCTTACTTCCTCTCTAGATGCCTCTTCGTCATGGATCTTAAACATATCCTCTTCAAGAGCTGGTTCTTTCATCAAGGTGGAAAGAACGAACTCTACCTTTTCCTCTCCTATGTTGAAGGCGAGTCTAGCATTCTTGCAATCCACCATACAACCGGATGTTGCAAGAAACGGTCTTCCGAGTATGATCGGGACCGGACTATCTGCAGGAATGTCAAGCACAACAAAATCTATTGGAACATAGAACTTACCAATCTTGACCGGGACGTCTTCAACGATACCGACGGTACGAGTTATGGATCGATCCCCCATATATAACGACATCTTTACCGGTTTAGGCTCGCCTAGACCGATCTTCCTGCATAAGGCAAGCGGAATGATGCTAACGCTTGCTCCTAAATCACATAATGCATCATATGTGACATCTCCTACTCCTATTGGAACACAAAATGACCCCGGATCCTTCAGCTTTGGGGGCATCTTTTCCTTCATCGTCTTGATGAGATCCGACGAATCCGAACTCATCTTGACTTCTCCAAAGTCTTCTAGTTTCCTCTTGTTAGAGAGGATCTCCTTTAAGAACTTTCCATATGATGGCATACCTACAATTGCATCAATGAAAGGTATATTAATATGCAGTTTGCTCATGAGTTCAATGAACTTACCGAATTGCTTGTCTAGACGCGCTCTTGCTCTAGATTGTGGGAATGGTAGGGGAGGTTTGTAAGTTGGAGGAGGAATGTAGATGTCTTCCTTCTCCTTCCCCTTTTCCTTCTCCTTTTCGACGGGAACTTCCACAAACTTAGGCTGTGGGTCGGTGGTTGTTGCTCCGCTCCTAGTTGTGATAGCCATCACCCTTCCTTTCGGGTTATCCTCCGTCTTTCCTAGAAGTTTTCCTTGATTTCTAGGAACTTCCTCAACATTGCTAAACATTTGGTTTTCTAAAACCTTTTGGGCTTTATCAACGTTGTTGGAGAAGAATCAAGAGAAGTGGTAGAAAGAACGTAATTGTCCTCAGATTTTCCCAAAATCACGGCACCTCTGTTTCCTCCACGGCCGTGGCTTAGAGCGTGGAAATCAATTACGGCACCTCTGATAGTTCCACGGCCGTGGTTTTGGCCGTGTAACTTACTAGAGTCCTCTGAATAGCTAATTACGGTCATGTTGGTGGGAACCACGGCCGTGGAATAGCACGACTGGCCGTGATTCCTCACGTTTTTTGACCCATCGTAGAGTTTTTCAAACTTTTCTTCATGCACTTCCTTTTGCTCCTCTAAAGCTTCAATTTCCTCATTGCATTCCTCTTCCTCTCCTATGTCCATAATGCTCATAGTAATCACCTTTTGCAAAGGATCTTTGAAGAGAATCGAGCTTACTTCCTCTCTAGATGCCTCTTCGTCATGGATGTTAAACATATCCTCTTCAAGAGCTGGTTCTTTCATCAAGGTGGAAAGAATAAACTCTACCTTTTCCTCTCCTATGTCGAAGGCGAGTCTAGCATTCTTGCAATCCACCATACAACCGGATGTTGCAAGAAACGGTCTTCCGAGTATGATCGAGACCGGACTATCTGCAGGAATGTCAAGCACAACAAAATCTATTGGAACATAGAACTTACCAAGCTTGACCGGGACGTCTTCAACGATACCGACGGTACGAGTTATGGATCGATCCCCCATATATAACGACATCTTTATGTACTGCGAGAATATAGCCATCATGCACCTTTGGAAGGTGGCAGGGGCGTTGCAAAGCCCAAACGGCATTCTCCTATAAGCGAACGTACCCCATTGGCACGTGAATGTGCTCTTCTCTTTATCATCCGGATGTATCGGGATTTGAAAGAAACCACTATAACCGTCAAGATAACACAAATGTGAGTGTTGTGCTAACCTCTCAAGCATTTGATCGATGAATGGTAATGGGAAGTGGTCCTTCCTCGTTGCGTTGTTTAGCTTGCTGTAGTCTATGCACATCCTCCATCCCGTCACGGTTCTTGTAGGAATGAGCTCATTGTTCTTATTGATGATGACCGTCATTCCTCCCTTCTTTGGAACAACCTGTACGGGACTTACCCACTTGCTATCGGAGATAGGGTAGATGATACTTGCATCAAGTAGTTTTAGAATTTCCTTCTTGACAACCTCCTTCATGGTCGGATTTAACCGCCTTTGAGGTTGTCGCGAAGTTCTAAAATCTTCTTCTATTAGGATCTTATGCATGCATAGTGAAGGCTTAATTCCTACTAGATCCTCTATAGTGTAACCTAAGGCTTTCCTATGTTTATTTAGAACAACCATAAGCTTACTATGTTCATCTTTACTTAGATCGGAACTAACAATTACCGGAAAGGTAGAATTAGATCCTAGAAATGCGTACCTTAGATGTTCGGGAAGTGGCTTCAATTCCATCACTATTAGAGTTTCTAATGGCTCTTGAAGAGTGTCCAATGCTTCCTTAGAAGTCTCTAAGGTATTAGAAGTTGTTGGAGAAGAATCAAGAGAAGTGGTAGAAAGAACGTAATTGTCCTCAGATTTTCCCAAAATCACGGCACCTCTGTTTCCTCAACGGCCGTGGTTTAGGGCGTGGAAATCAATTACGGCACCTCTGATAGTTCCACGGCCGTGGTTTTGGCCGTGTAACTAATTACTAGAGTCCTCTGAATAGCTAATTATGGTCATGTTGGTGGGAACCACGGCCGTGGAATAGCACGACTGGCCGTGATTCCTCACATTTTCTGACCCATCGTAGAGTTTTTCAAACTCTTCTTCATGCACTTCCTTTTGCTCCTCTAAAGCTTCAATTTCATCATTGCATTCCTCTTCCTCTCGTATGTCCATAATGCTCATAGTAATCACCTTTTGCAAAGGATCTTTGAAGAGAATCGAGCTTACTTCCTCTCTAGATGCCTCTTCGTCATGGATCTTAAACATATCCTCTTCAAGAGCTGGTTCTTTCATCAAGGTGGAAAGAACAAACTCTACCTTTTCCTCTCCTATGTTGAAGACGAGTCTAGCATTCTTGCAATCCACCATACAACCGGATGTTGCAAGAAACGGTCTTCCGAGTATGATCGGGACCGGACTATCTGCAGGAATGTCAAGCACAACAAAATCTATTGGAACATAGAACTTACCAATCTTGACCGGGACGTCTTCAACGATACCGACGGTACGAGTTATGGATCGATCCCCCATATATAACGACATCTTTACCGGTTTAGGCTCGCCTAGACCGATCTTCCTGCATAAGGCAAGCGGAATGATGCTAACGCTTGCTCCTAAATCACATAATGCATCATATGTGACATCTCCTACTCCTATTGGAACACAAAATGACCCCGGATCCTTCAGCTTTGGGGGCATCTTTTCCTTCATCGTCTTGATGAGATCCGACGAATCCGAACTCATCTTGACTTCTCCAAAGTCTTCTAGTTTCCTCTTGTTAGAGAGGATCTCCTTTAAGAACTTTCCATATGATGGCATACCTACAATTGCATCAATGAAAGGTATATTAATATGCAGTTTGCTCATGAGTTCAATGAACTTACCGAATTGCTTGTCTAGACCCGCTCTTGCTCTAGATTGTGGGAATGGTAGGGGAGGTTTGTAAGTTGGAGGAGGAATGTAGATGTCTTCCTTCTCCTTCCCCTTTTCCTTCTCCTTTTCGACGGGAACTTCCACAACTTAGGCTGTGGGTCGGTGGTTGTTGCTCCGCTCCTAGTTGTGATAGCCATCACCCTTCCTTTCGGGTTATCCTCCGTCTTTCCTGGAAGTTTTCCTTGATTTCTAGGAACTTCCTCAGCATTGCTAAACATTTGGTTTTCTAAAACCTTTTGGGCTTTATCAACCTTAGTGATGTGACTCTCCAATCCTTGAAGCTTTCCCAAGATCGTTTCCAACATGGGATCGGGCTTCTCTTTCCCCGAAGTGTTTCCACTATTAGATGTTTTCCCCTGGGTTTTCAAAGGAATGGAAGAAGAAGATGGTGGATTTAGTGAATTTTCTGAATTAGGATAAGAATTACCGGAGTTTTGTTATTGGTTGGAACGCCAATTGTTGTTGTTTGAACCCCTATTGTTGTTCCAATTGTTATTCCGGTTGTTGTTGTTGTTCCAATTGTTCCGGTTGTTGTTCCGGCTGTTGCGATTGGTGTTCTCATTCCCATTGTGGTTATTGTTGTTTCCTAAATAACCAACATCATGCTCCTTAGGCTTTGGAAAGCTAGCCTTGATGACTTCCTTCAATTCTTTAATCTCGGTGTTGAGAGAAAAGATTTGAGTTTGAGCAGCTTGTGTTAGCTTTGCTCCTTGCTCCACTCGATTAGCTTCTACTTTCCGGTGAGAATACGTCTCAATGACTCGGGCTTGCTTCTCAATGAAGTCCCAAGCATCATCTTCCCTCATGTCCATGAATGTGCCACATGAAAGGGATTGGAGCTTGAATTGTGTTTCCACATCCAGCCCCTTGTAGTATATCTCCAATAACTCCAATTTGGAAATGTCATGGTGTGGGCAATCCAATAATAAATCCTGAAATCTTTCCCAAGACTGAAACAAACTTTCATTAGATCTCATTGAAAAAGCATTAATTTTACCTCTCAACTTCGCCGTCTTGGATGGCGGAAAGAATTTAGTTAGGAACTCCGAAGTAAGATCCTCCCATGTGTTGAGTCTTCCATTTGGAAGAGCTTGATACCAAGACAAAGCTTTCTCATTCAAGGAGAAAAAGAATGGCTTGATCTTGTAATTATTGGTGGTTGCATTCTTTGGCTTCATTGTCTTCATCAAGATCTCAAAATTCTGTAGATGTTGATGTGGAGATTCGACACTCGTTCCTCCAAACTGGCTTTGGCGAACGATGGTAATAACTTGTGGGTTGAAGCTAAACCCCTGAATATCGTCAGCATCAAAGTTCACACCTAGACGGCGTGGTTGCTAAATCGGATCCATTCTTTGGCCAAGAGTTCTTGGCTCTTCATCTACACGAGCGGCCCTCGCACCCCCAGCCGGGATACAATAATTGGCGGCTGGTCTTGGATTATTGTGGTTCGCATTGATCGTTGGATCAATGTCCACTAGAAATGGCATGGAGGAGTCGCTATCCTCATCAGATGAGTCGGTTCTAACCGATCTTGTCGGTTTCCTTCTCTTCTTCTTCTTGGAATCACTCATCTCCAGCCTCATTTGCAGCATCATATCCTTGAGCTCATCAATTTGCAATTGATGAGGCTCCAATTCTTCCTTGCGAGTCTTCTCGCTCCATCTAAGTCAAGCTTCGGAATCATCAAACTCTGCTTGGATATCCTTTCTTTACTTTCAGCCATCTTTCTTTCTTTGAGCTTCTTTCTCAAAGTCTTCTCAAGCTCTTGATCAAGAGGTAAGAGGTCTTTGTTGGTGCTAGACCTTCGCATATACCTAAGATAACCTGCAAATATCACTCAAAAGAGATATCAAATAACAAGAGCAAAGCTCCCAAGCTTGACAACCGATAACCGAATTCGGCCTAAACCAAATCCCCGGCAACGGCGCCAAAAACTTGTTCGCCCTAAAATGTGCGAACAAATAAGCTTTAAATTTATAAAACTAGAATCAAGCAAGCGAACCCGCAGTGTACGGATCGGCGTAGTAAAGCAAGAACTCCAGAGTGTCGAACTCAGGAATTTGGGGGGAACAAATTCAGTTCGCAAATCGGCAAGCAAGTAAATGTAATAAGCTTTGCAAATATTGGGAAAACAGCAACCCTAAAGATCCAAGTATCTAATTATGGCAATCGATTCAAGATATACTAAAGAACTAAGGACATAGTTGGGAGTTGCAAAGGTATGCTAAAGTAAAGCAATGTACGGTGAAGTTCCAAGACTTTATATGACTTATCTAAAGACACTCTCTATAAAGGTTGTTGAGGCTTCAGTATAGAAAGGATCTATGGACAAGAATTAATCTCAAATACCCAAACTTGTAACCCAAGGATCAAAACTAACTAAAACGATTAAGGTTGTGACACTCGAAATCGAAATAGAGGGTGATGAGTCTCACTACTACCTAGAAAAGGGCAAGCCAAGACTAGATTAAAGCTAATATTTAACCTTGGATCAAAGTAAAAGCAAAGTTCGTAAACTAGGGTAAACCACGGGCAGATCTTGAGTTCCACGGCTGTGGAAGTCCAAGAACAGACCGTGATCTTGGTTGTCGACAAGATCTCTCTAACTCTCAAGGTCCAATCAATTTACGATCGATCTATCATCATCTAAGCCACAACTATCAACCCTTCACCTTAGAATTGCTAAAGGGTTTTAGCCAATAACCATTGTCATGATATCAAAAATCAATTTAAGAAGAATGAAAGATGAAAACCCTCAAAAACTCGAATATAACTCAAAGTCAATCTCAAATCCAAAACACAAGAAGTAATGTTAATGGATTCAGAATATATAACACAAACCCTCACAATAATCTTAGGCAAACACGAAGAACAGATTGTCAATCCGTCTTCAATATCAAAACCTAAGAGAAAGGGTGCAACTTCCGCCACACACAATCTTCGGGAATCCAAATTGCCGGCGCTTTCGCAATGTTCCTCGCGAAAACCCTAAGGCTAACTCTCTCCAAGCGAGGTTGATGGAAACTCTCTCCTCCCGCCTTTTTATACGTAGAGTAAGAGATATCTCTCAGCCCAAATACGTAGATGATGTGGCAATAAATGATTCGTCAAAGGATTGCCTAAATCACGGTCTCAAGGGATTCCACGACCGTGGTTTATGGGCGTGGAATTGGGTTACGGTCTCTTGTGACTTCCACGACCGTACTTTAGACCGTGTAACTCACTGGAATGCTCCACGCTTATGATGCCAAGATCCACGGCCGTGGTTTAGGGCGTGGACTCTTCTACGGCCGTATTTTAGGGCGTGGAAGCATAGATTGCTTGTGGTTTCCTTTGTGTCATGACATTCTCCATCTTTGCTCCTTCTTTAGCTTCCTTGATGTGTTCCTAATCCTTGGATATGCTCAAATCCTCTCTTATCTCTCTCAAATGGTCCGGTTTCAACTCTTATTCACCTATAATCAATCACAAACTAATGTAGATCTCCATATCGAAAATATAGATAAACAAGCTAACAAATGCTTCAATACCTTATTCAGGAACACTATAATGAATGAAAAACAACTAGAATGAGTGCCTAGAATATCGCAATATTTCATGCTAGCAAAATACCCCATACTTATCACTTGCTTGTCCCCAAGCAAGGTCTTTGAAAGCTTAGAACACAAGTTAGGATGAAATATGCATGCAAACTCAAAAACAAAACATCTTTTAGGTAAGTGTGCTTCTAGTCAATAGATCATTCTCAAACCTTGCTTCATTCACTCTTGAAACGCTTATATACATAAACCAAAGAATGTAAAGTAAAGAAACATCATGAATTGGTCAAACTTTAAAGTAAACATTATAACCTTCAAGCATTATCAAAATCAAGCATAAGAAACTTCAATTTAAATCACCAAGTCAAATAACATTCTTTTGATCTTAAGGACTTCCAAGTAAGGTATAGAATACGGAAGGGGGGGGGGAACTTATAAGGGATGTGATGCATGAATCCGGGAAAGTGGACAACTAACTCTTTTCTTTTTAATTTTGCTTTGCAACACCATCAACTTTCAGCTTTGCTCTCTTCTTTTTCACATTGTTTTTCGACTTTACTTTTGGAGTTTTGGACAGTGGGGCACAAAAACTGAAGCCTAGGAGATTGGCGTTTCTCAATTTCGAGATGCCTCAAACCCTTGATGCACATACCATAATCCGCTAGGAATATCGCTCAATCCGACTTTGGCAAGACACAAACACCCGGCCATGTGAATGGTGCCGAGTTACTCATCGTCATAATTGACTTCCCCAAACCTATTAATTCTATTCTTTGAATGCAAAAATTTGCTTTCATGGCCCTCCCACATCAAACATGCCAAAACACAACTCCTCCAAATTGCCGGATAGGTAAGGGAGGCAATTATTTCATTGAGGGGCTAAATGAACAAAGAAAGGAGAAAGAAAGATCGAATTGCCTTAATCATCTCATAAAGAAGTATAAGAACTCATCATGTGATTTCAACATCGATTTCTCAATATGATTTGGATAAAACTCTTCACATTATAAAACTTGCAAGAAAGGATAATCAACACATTCAATTCCTTTTCAATTCATTATTCGTTTAGGCATATAATTGTCATCAAAAGCTCAATCCGCAAGTGGTAACTATCATAGAAATCATCTCAACTCTTAGAAGCACAAAACCTTTATAGAATTTTTCAAAATTTTTCACATTTTTATGGGTTTTTCTAAAGCTTTTTCATGCAATGCAATATCGAAACGTGTGACTATGAAATGAAACATGCAAAGTGCATATTCACCCAGCTGAAGACGTACGAGGAGAATTACCCTACCCATGACCTTGAGTTGGCGGTTGTGGTTCATGCTTTGAAGATTTGGAGACATTATTTGTACGGAGCTACATGTCAGATATTCACAAGCCATAAGAGTATGAAGTGCATATTCACTCACCGGGAGTTGAATAACCGCCAACGTAGATGGTTGGAATTGATCAAGGATTTTGATATGCAGATCTTATACCACCCGGGGAAGGCGAACGTGGTAGTTGATGCCCTTAGTAGGAAGACTCCCCGGGAGATGGCGATCGCTAGGCTGACAGCTCAGCCATAGTTACAGCGAGATTTAGCATGGCTAGAGATGGACATCCGCTTCCCGGATTCCGACAATCAGTTGTCCATGTTGGAGATAGTACCTGATCTGTTGGCCAAAATCCGACAGAAGCAGGAGAGTTGTCCACTTTGACGCAGATCCGAGACCGGATGTCTCGAAGAGAGGCACCATAGTTTGCAGTTGGTGGTGATGGAGTTTTGACACGCCATGAGCGTTTTTTGTGTGCCTTCAGATCAAGAGTTGAGACAGAGGATCCTTCATAAGGTTCACTCTTCACCTTACTCGGTACATCCCGGTGCGAGTAAGATGTATCAAGATATCAGATGCTCTTTTTGGTGGGGAGGTCTGAAGCCAAACATGACGAGATATGTAGCTCAGTGTGCGACCTGTCAGCAGGTAAAGATCAAGCATCATAGACCAGGAGGCGAGCTACACCCACTTCCCATCCCTCAGTAGAAGTGGGAAGACATCTCGATGGATTTTGTTACCGGTCTGAGACCGAGTCAAGGCTTTGATGCTATCTGGATCATAGTAGATCGACTAACGAAGACCGCACGTTTCATTCCGATCAAGGAAATGTGGCCGGTGAGTCGATTAGCAGAGGAGTTCACGAGACATATAGTGAGACTTCATGGAGTACCTAGGACTATAGTCTCTAACAAAGACGGACGGTTCACTTCGAGGTTCTGGCAGCAAGTGAATGCCGCCGTAGGTACGAGTCTGCATTTTACGACCGCTTATCATCCTCAAACCGATCAGTCTGAGCGGACCATCCAGACTCTAGAGGACATGTTGAGAGCCTGCATGCTAGATTGGGGACAGGTATGGCTAGATCACCTTCCCTTAGAGGAGTTTTCGTATAACAACAGTTGACACGCATCGATCAAGATGGCTCCTTATGAGGCTTTATATGGACATAGATGTCGTACACCGTTGTGTTGGGATGAGCCGAGTAGTACTAACGGAGTAGCATCTGAGCAGATTCAGGATGACATGGCTCGAGTAGTAGTGATCCGAGAGCGGATATTAGTAGCGCAGAGTCGATAGAAGTCTTATGCAGATAAGAGGCGCAGACCTCTGGAGTTCAGAGTTGGAGCTCAAGTTTGGTTGAGAGTATCCCCGACACGAGGCGTCAGACGTTTCGGTGTCAAGGGGAAGTTGAGCCCCAGATATGGTGGACTGTTTGAGATTCTTGAGCGAGTTGGAGTGGGAGCATACAGACTTGCTTTCCCACTAAGACTCGAGGGTGTTCACTCAGTCTTCCATGTGTCTCAGCTACGGGAGTACATACCAGGCCCGAGACACATTGTCAATCATGAGGATCCAGTGATCGAGCCAGACCATACGTTCGTAGAGCACCCGGTGGCTGTCTTGGAGCGTAGTACGAGACGCTTGTGTTCGAAGGACATACCGATGATAAAGATACAATGGTCGATGGGAGGAGCTTATGAGGCGACTTGGGAGACAAAGGATAGTATCCAGAGGAACTATCCACAGTTTTACGCTGAACTGGATGCACCGTTAGCGTAGTCGTTTTGTTTCAGTTTTTCCTTTGTTGCGTTGCGTACGCTTTTGTGACGTTTTGAGTTACGTACCCCGAGTGGGAATATATTAGTTCAGTTCTATTTTTGTGGGTTGTTGTGATCGTCGAGCTTTTGCAAATTTCGGGATGAAACTTCTTTTTAGGGGGATCTGATGTAAGACCCCATTCTTTTGTCTTCACCGCCCCGGCGGTGAAGTGTGCCGCCCCTGCGGCAGGCCGCGCCCGCAGCAGGGTTAGCCGCCCCTGCGGCTGACGACAGATCGTGCCCGATCTTTCTTTCGTTCGTTTTATCTTCCTTTCATAGATAGAATATTCGATATTCTATCTTATGGGCCGGTTTCCTTATCTTCTTCCTAACCCTAAACGTCCTTCCTTCTATCTTTCCAGCCCGTCTCTATTTATTCCCGCCTTTTCCTCCTTTTTCTCATTTCTTGCATTCGACTTCAACCCTAAGAGCTGCAGCCGTTCCCTTGCTTCCCTGTGATCTTGATGAACGTGTAGGTTCATCATTCTATGTTCTTCCTTACGTTCATGTACTGCAACATACTTCCTTCTTTCTTTTCGTTTCTTCTTCTTCTCTCCTTTTCTTCTTCTCCAAGAATCAAGTTTGAACCTTGATTCTTGTTGGCTTCTCGTTGTTGATGTATCGTTGTTCTCAGGCTCTCTGAAGTTGAGTCTTAACGTGTTGGAATCAAAAGTTTGAGCTTTGGTGTCCCTTGTTGTGAGTTCGGTCGAAAAGAAAGCCGACAGCGCTTTTTGTCACGCAGCCGCCCCCGCGCCTGCACATCCCCGCCCCCGCGACCATCCGTTCATGCGCCTCGTCCAGCCGCCCTTGCGGTTCCCTCTGTAGTTACTCCCGTTCTTGTGAGTTGTTTTCTTCCTTGCTTTCCTCGTTCCTTTCCTTGATCCTTATGGATGTTCCTTGTTCCTTGAGTATGATGTTAGACTAAGTTCGAGCTCTTAGCTTGTGGAGATCTCTTAGAGACCACTAGAAGTTATAGACTTCTAGCAATCGTTTTGTTTCTGATTCGTGATGCTTGTGTTAACAGGCTTTCCTTGCTCCTTTCCTAAGGGAAACTGAGCCATCTCTGAGTTCTGGGTTGAGCTTTTTGTGACCTTCGAATGAGGTAAGTCCCTTAGACTTACTTAGCTTCATTCCGCGTATTAGTTGGATTGTATTGGCTTGTTTGTGTTGTTTATCCCTGTTTATAATGGATAACCGGAATAGGATTCACCATTTATAACCTTAACTGGCCCAAGTGTATTATAACCAGGCGGTGACCATTTGTCTAGTTCTACAGGAGACTAGAATGTGCTCTTGCAACCTAGGCCCGTAGGTAACGGATAGTACTGATCTATTCCTTTTGGTAGACGGAAGTAGAGGCGAGTTTCGGGAGATTCTTGTGTGACAAAAGAAGTTGAATTAGTAATGGATAACTTTAAGAAAGATAATAATCGGTTGTGTGCAAACATGTTATGTGTTTTCTCTACCTTATGTGTGTTTGTGCCTTTACGCTCTTGTTAGTATTTAGAATGTTAGCTAACGGTTTATACCGTCGTTGTAGATGTTCCTCAGTTTCAGGATGCTGCTGAGTGATTTGGATGGTGTGGTCAACCGGGGTTCCCGTACATTATAGAACGGGATCGGGTTTATGTTTCTGTTGTTGCTTTTCCCTTTTGTTTTGAACTAGGTTGCGAGTCTTTTATGTTTTCCTTTGTTTAAAAATTTGGTTTTATATTGAGTTTTGGTTTTAATTCGTCTGTGCCTTATTATAAGATCCGTTTATTGTTGCTACTCTGAGGGTCAGGACCCATTGTGCGGTCCTAGCCCGTAGCGTTTTGAGTTCCCAAAACTTGGGGTGTTACATGTCGAATGCAAGTTATGCTGCAGCCATTATACACTTGCCTATTCATATATGATTGGTGTTAATGGCTATAGGTTTTTTATATTCGGTAGTCCATTGTTGTTGAATGTTGCCAACTGAATGGCTATTGATTTATGTTGATGATTTTGAAGTATTGTTGCCGAATTTGGGTTGATAGTCCATTATTGTTGAATGTTCTCCATGCCTTGTCGAATGCGAGTTATGCTGCAGCCATTATACACTTGTTTGTTCATATATGATTGGTGTTAATGGTCATTAGTTTTTATATTTGGTACGAAACTAGAAAAATTGCTAAAAGAAACTCTATTTCTTTCTAATTTTTGCTTATACTATAACTGATCATGGATGAATGTTGCCAACTGAATGGCTATTATAAAGTACTTGATGAATCATAGTCGATGGAAGAAGTGACTGTAAAAGTAATGTGCAAATTCGTGTTGAGCAGTAATGAGACATTGGCTATGCTTATGAAATATTCATGATTAAGATGAATTATATTCGTTATTGTTTGATTGTTGTGTTCAGAAAACATGATGTTGTCGGACAGGAAAGAACAGATTAGAATTGAGAAAAGGAAGGCTGTTTCAAATCAAGAATCTTCTAACGAGTCAGAAGATGAGATTATTGTGAGGAATTCAAGATCAAAAAGAAAACACAATAAACCTGCACTTTCGGCTGGTAGCGATGATGACTTCATAGATCCTGTTCCAAATAGACAAAACCGTTTGGAATCCGGTAATATTTCTAATACCCAATAGTAATAAATATAAGAATCAGTATGCTTGTATCACTTGGTATGTATATTGATTATATTTTCTTCAAGCTTTGTAGATGTGTTATTCATCAAAGTAATCAACGAGTATGATTAATGTAGTTTGCTTCGCATGTTTAGTTTGTATATGCATTGTTAGTATTTGTGTTATTCATCAAAGTAATGAACGAGTAATATGTGTTATACATCAAAGTAGTAAACGAGACAAATAAAGAATATTACTTGGTTATTTTTTGGTACGTATTAACATTGAATGTTGTTCTTCATGTGATATTCTGTAATATGATTTTTAAGTCGTTTCTTTATGAGTTGATATCGGATAATTTGTACTACACATAGTCGATACTACATGATGATTTATTCGGTATGTTTTACCTTTATTTTCGATAGCATAAATCTGAAAGTTTTGTTCTTTCAGCAGAATGTGATGATGAGAAGCCTATACATGGAAGAATAAGGAGAAAAGAAAATGTTGTGGGCAAGTTCCCAAAGTTGGATACTAGGGGATCACCTAAGACCTTGGTGAGTTGATTGAAAAACTTGAATGAAGCGCAAGTGGAGGCTATGAAAGCTATTCGATTAGGTATCTTGCTGGAGTTGGGGTTGTCAAAGCAACCACTTACGTTGGGGAAGTGGTTGGTGGACAATTTTGACGAGAGCAATTGTAGCTTGGAATTACCTGGTGGACGTAGCATTTACATTACCGAGATTGATGTTCATATTTATTTTGGGCTTCCTCTGGGAGGCAAAAGGATTAATACAATTGGCCTTGAGGAAACCAGTGAGGTGGTAAAGGCATGGAAGTCGTAGTTTCGTAACAACGCATTAAAGCTAAGGTTTGAGGAGTTGAATGAAAAAATCAAATCGTGTAGTGATGGGGCTTCAAGTTTGTACATAATTTCGTGGTGTTATTGTACACGACTTTAGTTCGTAGTCACCAATGTGGAGAAATTAACAAGGGCATTGTGAAGCACTTGTGTAGTGTGGATGAAATCAAACAGCTTGATTGGTGCGAATACATTATTCGTAGCCTCGTTGAATCGAAGAGAGACTACAGATTGAATGAAAAAGGAAGTTTTAGAGGCCCAGTCTTGTTTCTCATTGTGAGTAATTCAATCTTTTATCTAAATATATTTGTGTAAAGTTACCGTATATAATGTACAAATGTTTTACAATTTGTGTTTGCAGCTTGTGTATATTGATCGGGTTGTTAACGCGAACAACAGACTTTTTGAAAGGGGTGTCCCTGTTTTCAAATTTTGGACGATCGACTTGATATACGAAAGGAAGAAGATAGACAAGAACAATGCTTCTTTTGGGAAAGGGCGTGTAGATCCACCTATTACAACTGTTGAGATTTTACCAACCCAAGTTGGTAAATAAGGTGGTCCCACTGATATTACTAAAATATCAACAAATGGTGATACGGTGGAGTCAATGAATGAAAAGGAATCTGTAGAGCTATTTTGTCGAATACATTTATATATAAATGACAAATATATTATGTGTGCATCCAAATTCACCATATTGTACTCCATTTTATATTTGAATGATGTGTTTTTTTCCTTTGTTATACACAAGAGTTTTTTTGGAAAGTTTGTAGGTGCGTTTGTGGACATGGCGGTTGCTGTAACTAAAATCATTGATAAGGTGAAAGAGACGTCAAAACAATATATGAGGTATCCCGCTGTTCAAGCTGCATATGGGTTATGTAAGTCGATGTTGGGTGGCGGTGAATCAAGCTCCGGTGGTAGCACAAATGACGTTGCAACACAATTGGGATGCGTAATGACTCGGTCAAGTACTCAAATCTTCAACGATGAGACATTGTTGGCGAACATGAAAAAAATTGATGATGCAATGAAGTTGCGTGACGCCCTATTAGTTGAGAAAAACCAATGGCCTTCTTTCGACCTCGGAAAACCTGGTGTTAGGGGTGAAAATTTGGATCCCGTCGATGTTGTCATCGCGAACATCCTAAAGGGGCAAGGCTTGGTGGTTGATAAAGCTAATGAAATCATCAACCGTACGGGGGGGGGGGGGGG
>BSUD01000008.1:99434277-99452424 GCA_033239045.1 Fagopyrum esculentum | reverse complement strand
GGGGGGGGGGGGGGGGGGGGGGGCATGAAGATAATATACTTGATACACCGCATGTCGCATCGGAGGTGATTACTTTATTCGTTTACAAATGTTTATTTATTGTACATAGAGAAACTGTTATTTTAATGTGTGATGTTCCAGATACGCGTGGTTGATGAGGATGAAGAATCTGATGGTGACATTTTATGTGCGGATGATACCACGCGATCTGTGTTTTTGGTCAAGCCTAAAGTATGTATTTCATTGTGTTAATTTCACAATTATTAATTCATTATATTCAGTTGCGTGTGTTTATATATTCGGTATAATGTGTGTGTATTTATAAACTAATAAGTATTAATGCTTGTTTTAACTATAAATGTGTAGGGGAAGGAAGTCGATGTTGATAATCAGGCCACTACAACAACACCGCTACCAAGCTGTGACGGTGCATTGCAAACGGATGTGTCGTTTGTCTCATCAAAGGTATGTATATGAATATCTTATATTCAGCTTAATTACTTGTTTAGTACTCAGTTGCAAATGTTGTTATATTCGGTGTGTTGTTGTAATCATCTATTAATTGTAAATTTTATGTTGTGTGGTATATGTGTAGGGGAAGGAACTCGTTGTTTATGATCGTGATAAGAACAAAACTAAGCTTCGAAGTTTTGTACGAGCTATGCAATTAGGATTCACCTTGGTTTCGTCAAAGGTATGATGTTGAATATATATGGTACACATTGGACACGTAGTTTTTATAAAGTTATATGTTTTGTTATATCCGGTAAAGGATGATATGAATAGATAAGTGCATGTGTTGTATGTAACCTTTATATGTAAGGGAAGGAAGTCGTTGCTCCCAATGTTGGTAAGTCGAAAACTCCGCGTCCAAAGAGGGAGGTGAAGAAATTCGTATACGAAAAAGTTCATATGTTGATAGGGTTGTGAAACTAGTGGGACGAAGTTCTATTGAAGAGACTTCATTGAACAAGTTCATAGGTTAGGCAATTGTATATGATCTTACTAAAAGTTGTAATTGTTATTTATAAATTACGTATGTTTGTATTAATTATATTTTGTTGATTAAAAAAAACATTATTATTGTTCAGGAAAGTACTCTTCAAACGTGTAGCAATTATGATGGATACTGAAATATGTAAATCCATCCAAGATAACTCAAAGGTGGCGCCAGCTATTGTGGATGCTTGGACATCATATCTAAACACACTTGAGTGATACATAGGCGAAAATTCACCAAAGATCTTTTTTGTGTGTGTGTCATGCACGGTAAAGTGAAAATACATATCGCTTTTCGGTCCTTTTGTTACCTTATATTCAATAGCATACTACTTTTATATTCTGTAATACCTGTTTGTTTTTGTGTGGAAGATAACGTTATAAATTTGTTTCTGTGTGGAAGATAACGTTATAAATTGGTGCAAACTTGTACGCAACTACTTTCAATTGGTGACGGAGGGGAAGTTGGGTTCGAAGAAATGTACAAAATTTTCAATTACGAACTTAACAAGTGCATAATATCAACAGATCACATGGAAGATTTCAGAAATCTTGACATGGTAAAACACAATTACTTTTTTTTTGTTTATATGAAGGTTGAAATATTTATTGAATATGAAATGACACTATATTTTATTGTGTGACAAGTTATGTTTCCGATGTGCGTATATGGACATTATTACGTTATGTGCTTCAAAATGAAGGAGGGGGTCATTGACATACTTGACAACTCACTGGATGGACACCAACTATCAGTCAGCCATACGTGACCCACTTCACTTTACTTGGGAGTTTGCTTTCAATTCACATGTGTGGTGGCCCTGCTAAGGTGCTATATGGGTACAGATTTGTTGAAAAATAGTGTGTTTGTGTGTGATGCAAAAGCTTCTATCCAAGCCTATTTGTTGGAGGATGATTATACAGATTTGGATCATAAGGCGAAAATCATGGTGAGAATGCACAACATGAATATGAAATGGAGAGATACGCGTGCTAGTGAAGACAGCGGTATATATGCGATGCGTCACATGGAAACTTACAAGGGGAATGTCAACTTGGACAGTAATTTGCACGAGGAACCAAGAAAAGTGTTGGAGTGTTGAGGGTCAAATATCTATATACTTTGCTCCATTGGTCTGAGAACACAGTGATGCCAGAAATACCGCGTATGGTTGCTAGAGAGGTGTTGGAGATTAACAACGCTAAGGATGATGAGGAATAGACGATCCAAGTTATTATCTTGTATATTAAGGAGCACATCCTTAACACTTGTGGAAACATAGGAAGACGTTGTGTAGGTTGTATGCAAACACAATGTATCATAGATAATATGACGGACTAGAAAATTAACTTTTTACCGTATATGAATATATATTTTATAGAATATACAAGGTATAGATACCGGATATAGAATATATTAGTGTGTTGTATGTTAATGAGCGATGTACATTTGGGTAATGGATTTTACGCTTTCTTATTTGGTGTTTCAATGCTATAAAATGTAATCGTACTTCAAACAATATATCCAGAAATAATATTTTTATATTAACGTATATAGTTGTAGAAAATTCTATATTACTAGAACTAATATTTCTATCAATGGTGTTTTTTTTTGGAAATATTTTGACTTCACAAAAACAGTGACTATATCACAACCAACGTATGAAAACGAACGTTAACTTGTATACAAACACAAATAACAATTTCAAAAAATATGATAGACCGTATTCGGCGGTATAGTTACATATATTCGTTAATATGAAACCAAATATCTGTTGATATATTAATTTCATCGTAAAAACCATTTCACATTCACTTACCTTCTTCCATCGATGTCGAAATGTTACTTGCGAAAATGCCCTACACAAATCAACCGATAAATGTGGACATATAATGATAAAAAATGTGAGTCTATAATTATAATATCCAACAATTACACGAATACTTTCGTTATGTAAAAAATCATCAAACGACAGCAATCGGGTGCAAATCCGGAAGCAGCATTTATTTCATTTTATGGTTGTTTAATCGGGGACAAAGGTAAGACTGTAAAATGACACAAACCGTTTGAAGAAAAAACCGAGTAGTATCAGCAAAATGGTAAGGTTTCACTTACTGTGAATTATTCCGGCGAAGATATGGTAAGGTTTCCGACGACAATGGAGACCAAGTAGTATCAGCAAAATGTTGCAGACAAACGGATGAGTATGCGTTCGAACGATGATGCTGATATTCTTTAATATCCTTATCAATTAATTGGAAGATTCTATAAATTGTAACTACCTAAAATAGTGGAAGAAGATTTTATTTATAATTATTAAAAAAATAACGAAATTGCCTTAACGTGGAGAGTGTATTACACACTCCAATTAGGAGAGTGGTTTGGATTTTTTAGATAATATTTGCGTAAAATTTCAACCTTTGGATTAATCAGATCAAGGGCTATTATTCGTTCTCATTGAACACTATAAGGGTTGTTTATATATGAGTCAGTATCTATCTATATATATATATATATAGAGTATAGATCCTATGAGAACACCCCCTAACGTGAGAACATGAGAACAGATTCGTAATTATTATTAGTTTTGTTAAGAATGTATCATATCGTTTAATGTATTATTCGTAGTTATTGTTGGTTGAGTGGATTATTCGTAGTTATTGTTGAATTCCTAATTATTATTATTCGTAGTTATTATTATTTTTGATATCTACTTTAAATCCCAACCCTTAATACTCACATCCAACGGTGTACGATTGTTCTCATGTTCTCACGTTAGGGGTGTTCTCATGGGAACCACACCCTATATATATATATATATATATATATATATAAATCTCTTTGTCGATAATTCATATTATGTCGTTATTGTCATCATGATGGGTTCATTGCATTCACCCTCAATTGCTAAGACACACGGACATAAACAATGCTATATATTAACTTAAATTTTTTTAGGTCAAGTGTTTTGAAAAATAGTGTTGCAAATCTAATAGCCAAGATATAAATTGTCTTCAATTTCTCTTTCTATGCCCCAACCTCTCTCTTTCTAACATGTAAGCATGTGGTAGGACATTTTAGTAACATCCTTAGTTTTATACGGAGGATGCATTTGCGCCATGACTTGGCCGCAGGTGCGGTTTCTCCCCCGCGCATCTGGTGACCCGCCCCGCGGTTTGCAGGGTGGGCCTCCTTGACCTTCTTCTTTTTTTGTTTCTTCTCCTATAAGTCTCGACCTCTCTCTCTCTCTCTCTCATGTGAGAGGGTTTGCTCCAGACTTCATCTTCTCCATCTTCTCCCACGTTCTTCTTTCTCTCTCCCTCTTTTTGCCTTGGTTTCTTCTTTGATCATCTCCAAGAGAAGCTTTGGTGTGTGTTTGATGTTGGTTCTGATGATGAGGATGGTGTTGTGTGTTGTGGCTTGAGAAGCCAGGCTTGTTTGGTTCCGTTCTGAGCGGTTGAGGTAGGTTTCCTCCTCTCTTCTTCCTTCCTCCTTTCTTCTTTCTTCCTTAGCTTTGAATCCCACAAGTTATCTTGTGTTTATTTCCTAGACATTAATATTGGTTATATGTATATGTATATGTTGATGGTTGTCTTTGGCACCATAGAAGAGAAGAAGGTCGAGCGAGAAATCGAAGAGAAGTCAGAAATCGCCCCTTTGTTGTACAGCCGCCCTCGCGCCTTGTCAACGCGCCCCGCGGCCAAAGAGTGTCACCGCCCCTGCGGTGAAAGTCACCGCCCCTGCGTCTTGTTGCTTCCGCAGGTGCGTTTTGTCCAGGACATACCAAGTGCGGTATGTGCCCTTCCTTTCCTTATGGCTTTAGCTTGAGAGTGAGGCTAGACTAGTGTTGTGCGTGTGGAGTTTGATGTTGTGTATGTTGAGGTAATGCCTTAGGCATTCGTGAGTTATGATGGGTTATCGAGGTTTGGATATGGGTTATGTTTGGGTATGATCATGGGGTGTAGGACCTGGAATTTTCTAGCATGGGATAGTGTTTGATTTTGTGTTTGCCTTGTTGATGTAGGCACTGATCGTTTCCTTGAGGGGAAACTGTGACCACATGGTTGAGGTTTACATTGTGACTTGTAAGTCCTTCGGGCTTACTTAGCGAGCGTTTATGAGTTTGAATGATTGTGATAGTGGTGTTTGTGCGTATAAATGTTGCATTGATAACCTAAACCGGACTAGGGCGGTCATATATGTTATTAAATGGCCCAAGTGTATAATAACGGGTCGTGACAACTTGTCGAAGCTCGTCGAGAGTGGAGAGGGTTCTCGGCGACCGGTACTCCAGGTGGGGAGGCTTGATCCCCGATTTCAAACCTGTGTGAAAGGGGACAGAGACGAGGTTCTAGGTATTTCTCGTGTCACAAAATAAGTTGAATTAGTAATGGTATAGCGTAATAAAGATAATAAACGGATATGTATGTGAGCATTGCATATTATGATGTGATGATGTGTTTGTATGTGCTATTACATTTATTCTTATTCATGAATTGTTAGCTAATAGTTTTATACCGTATTGTAGATATTCTTCATGATAGGAAGACTGCAGAGTGATCCAGATGAGTGATCAGCTGAGGGCTTCCGTACATTAGGACGTGAGTGGGTTTGGGGATGTTTATGTACACATATGTATATGATGTTGCCGTTTTGTACTCGGTTGTGGTATTGTATAGTTTTTGATATATGATAATACAGTTTTATGTATTTGGTTATATATTTATTTGTGCCTTGTTGTAAGATCTAGTGAACTTGTTGTCAGGCTAGGCCATTAGGGTCAGGATCCATTGTGAGATCCTAGCCCTATCACCCCGAGTCCTGCAGATTTGGGGTGTTACAAAGTTGGTATCAGAGCCTTATGTTGACAACAATGGCACTTGCAATCTGTGATAAAGGCCGAATAGATAAACAAACAGAACCCGAAAGGGGTTTGACTTTTCTAAAGGATTTTGGTTTCGAAATGTGTACAGTTGATTTAGGATAGAATGTACGGGAAGTCATCACTCCTTCTGAGGATCTCGGTAGTATATATATATATATATAGCCTTATACGGTTAGATGCGTGTATCCCGCAGATGGCTCGGACTAGAGCAACATCAGTAGTAGAACGAGGTAGGGGTAGGGGCCCTCTTCCTCCAGTAGTGATAGGTTAGGGGCAGGTTTCGATTGTTGATCTGCCGGAAGCGGAGGATATACCCAAGGAGGTTGTTGAGAGCGTCGTTCCTGAGACTGGGAACGGTATGGAAGCGAGACAAAGAACTCAACAAATCCAGCCAAATGACTGATATCATGTCTCAATGAGAGGACCAGATTTCCGCGCGTATATTAGACGATTCGAGGAGGTTGCCAGGGCAGGTAGACGTGCCCCGGCTCTACCAACATATGTGGGATCGTATGAGATGTCCCAAGGAGCTACTCAGGTGCCAATCATACCGGCATGTGCTACTAAAGTTGTTAGAGCTCCAGATGAGTCGAGAGGGCCACGACTAGACTCCTGGTTGAAGGCATTTCACCATATGGGAAACCCCCTTTCACTGGAAAGGTGGGCTTGGAGGTCGAGTTGTGATCAGGCATGTAGACTCAGGCCTTGAGTCTATCAGATCTCCAGAGGATAGACGGATAGAGTTAGTGCAAACTCTATTATGCGATGTAGCCCAACACTAGTTGAGGACCTTGCGGAGTCGAGTCACCAGTTACGACTAGATACGGAGCATGATTAGAGAGCGTTTCTGCCCTGCCTCACTAAGGAGGGAGAAAGTGCAGGATTTTATTGAAGCTGGATTTGAGGATGTGGCAATAGCAGAGGCGATCAAGAGATTCCAGGAGGAGTTGGCACCTCTAGAGGATCAGCACGTGTATATGTTCTCCCGCCGACTGAGGAAGAGTACTCGTTCCTACATGGCGGGTTTCCACTACAAATCCTTGATAGACTATCAAGACAAAGCCTCGACTTACGAGTGTGAGAGGGCTAGCCAGAGGAGGACTTCTTAGACATGAATGTTTGAGAAGAGTCAACGTACTGGACAGACCAATGCAAGAGCACCAAAGTACGGGCGAGGCCAGACTCAGGGCCGCTCGAGTTACCCGACCTCTGCACAGACTTTTGAGAGAGGAAGGTAGTGTTATAACTGTAGAGAGTCTAGGCATTTGCGAGTTAATTGCCCGAGAGCACTAGTGACTTTCTTCTCTTATGGGAAGCCAGGACATCGAGCTACTTATTGCCGTGAGGGCAAGGTGTCGTCACAACAGGGTTCGTCCCCTGCTAGTGCAGCCAGATGTGGACAGAGACCGCCTCAGTATCAGGTGTAGGGACAGTAGAGAGTCCCAGACCATCCTGCTACTCAAGGTTCTGCTCCAGGACCGAGTAGAGGCAGAGGTCGAAATGGAGGTACTACTGATACTAAAGGAGCTTGAGGTTGAGTTTTTGAGGTGAGGAGCGATGAGGAGCCTCCAGCGCCAGCTGCTACAGGTACCATTCTGATTAATGGTTTACCTGTTAGATTTTTGCTTACGGGTGCTACGCACTCTTTCATTTTTTATGTATGCATTGATAGACTGACCTTTATATGGTAGAGGGGAGACCCTTCGTTATAGTGTTACCCGATGGCGTCAAGTGAGAGGTACCCGAGAGGTACATGGTTGTCCTATACATTTAGGAGACCGCGATTTGTTAGTGGACTTCTTTGTCATGCCGCTGGTGCATGAGGAAGTCATTTTGGGTAGGGATTGGATGGATAGACATCGTGTATTGCTAAATGTAGGTAGGAGGACCGTGACGGTCTCTACCGAGTCGGGTCAGATAGAGATCTTCTGAGGTTGGGACCTTGGAAATACGGGTATGGTTATTAGTGCATTCCGAGCAGCGAGGTTGATTACACAGGGTTGTGAGGCCTTCTAGTGTTCTGCCATGAAGGAGGGAAAGAGTCCAACGTTAGAGGATATTCCTGTGGTTTGCGAGTTTCCGGACGTGTTCGACGAGCCATCCAATTTGCCGCCTCAGAAGAGTGTGGACTTTGGCATAGAGTTGGAGCCGGAGACGAGACCGATCTCGAAGGCCCCATATCGTATGGTGCCTATCGAGTTGTTAGAGCTGAAGAAGCAACTCAAGAAGTTGGCTGAGAAGGGTTTTATTCGCCCTAGCATATCCCTGTGGGGTGCATCTGTCCTCTTCGTGTGGAAGGACGGATCGTTGAGGTTGTGTATCGACTACAGAGAGTTGAACAAGGTGGCCATCAAGAACAAGTATCCTTTGCCCCGTATTGACGATATGCTAGATCAGCTTCAGGGAGCAATTGTGTTCTCCGGGAGCGACTTACGATCAGGATATCACCAGTTGAGGGTGAGAGAACAGGATGTGCATAAGATGGCATGTTAGACTCGATATGGTCACTACGTGTTTGTAGTGATGTCATTCAGGCTCACGAATGTGCCCGTCATCTTTATGGAGTTGGTGAATGGCATATTCATCCACTTTTTGGATCAGTATGTGGTGATCTTCATAAACGATATCCCGGTGTACTCTCGTAGCAGAGAGGAGCATGCAGGACATCTGAGGACTACTTTGTAGGATAGAAAATTGTATGTCAAGTTCTCTAAGTGCGAGTTCTGGACGCTAGAGGTAGCATTTCTAGGTCACATTGTTTCCACCGAGAGGATCAAGATTGATCCGGCGAAGATCGAGTTTGTAGCATCATGGATGACACTGACGAACCTCAAGAAAGTACGCAGCTTTCTTGGCTTAGCCGGTTACTACCATCGGTTAGTGCAGGTATTCTTTGTGATTGCCCATCCACTCACTAGTCAGTTAAGGAAGACTACCCGGTTTGTATGGTCCGAGCCATGTACTCAAAGTTTTGAGGAGTTGAAGAGACGTCTGACTTCCGCTCCCATTTTAGCGCAGTTGGAGGGCATAGAGGACTTTTTAATTTACAGTGACGCATCCAAGCTAGGCTTGAGATGTGTTTTGATGCAGCGAGGTAGAGTGATCGCCTATGCGTCTAGAGAGTTAAAGATGTATGAGAAGAACTCCCCGACTCACGATTTGGAGTTGGCCGCGGTAGTTCATGCATTGAAGATCTAGAGACATTTTGTATGGCGCTACATGTCAGATCTTCACAGATCATAAGAGTCTAAAGTATATTTTCACGCAGCGGGAATTTAATAACCGCCAACGTATATGGCTTGAGCTGATTAGGGACTTTGACCTTGAAATTATTTATCATCCTGGGAAGGTGAATGTTGTCGCCGACTCTTTGAGCAGGAAGACGCCTCGAGAGAAGGCAATTGCACGACTAATAGTCTAGCCTCAGTTGTAGAGAGATTTAGCGTGGCTAGAGATGGACATCTAGTTCCTTGATGATGATGCCTAGTTGCTTGCTTTAGAGGTTCTACCTGATCTGTTGGGCGAGATCCAAAAAAAATAGGAGACCTGTCCGACGTTGACGAGGATCCGAGACAAGATTTCTCGTGACGAGGCCTCACAGGTCTCCATAGGAGCATATGTGTACCCATTGATGCGGAGTTAAGACAGAGGATTTTACACGAGGCTCACTCCACACCTTACTCAGTGCACCCAGGTGCGAGTAATATGTATCAAGATGTGAGACGTTCATATTGGTAGGGAGAGCTGAAGCCCGATGTACCCAGATTTGTGGCTCGGTGTGCGACCTACCAACAGGTCAAGATAGAGCATTGCAGACCTGAAGGAGAACTCCACCCACTGCTAGTGTCGTAGTGGAAGTGAGAGGACATATCCATGGACTTTGTGATTGGATTGAGACAGAATAGGAGTTTTGATGCCATTTCGGTTGTTGTAGACAGATTGACAAAGACTACACGTTTTATCCTTATTCGGGAAACGTGGCCGGTGAGCCGGTTGGCTGAGGAGTTCACTAGACAAATAGTGAGACTCCATGGTGTACCGAGGGCGATCTTCTCAGATCGAGATAGGCGATTTACCTCGAGGTTTTGGCAGTAGATACAGACTGCCTTGTGTACGAGTTTGCATTTTACGACTACGTTTCATCCTCAGATAGATGGTCAGTCAGAGAGGATCATTCAGACCCTGGAGGATATGTTGAGGGCTTGTGTGCTGGACAGGGAAGAGGTGTGGTCAGATCACCTCCCATTGGTTGAGTTTTTGTACAACAACAGTTGGCATGCATCGATTGGGATGGACCCATATGAGGCAGTGTATGGACGGAGATATCGTACGCCGTTATGTTGGGATGAGCCTAGCAATGTCAGTGGTATAACACCGGAGCAGATTCAGGATGATATTTCCCGAGTAGCACTGATTAGAGAGCGGATATTGGTTGCATAGAGTCACTAGAAGTCGTACGCAGACAAGAGGCGTCGGCCTTTAGAGTTCAGAGTTGGGGCTCATGTCTGGCTGAGAGTATCCCCAACACGTGGCGTCAAGCGTTTCGGCATAAAGGGGAAGTTGAGTCCCCAATATGTCGGTCCTTTTGAGATTTTGGATAGAGTTGAGAGAGCAGCGTACATGCTTGTTTTACCCCCAAGGTTAGAGGTTGTTCACCTTGTGTTCCATGTGTCTTAGCTTAGGTGTACATACCAGATCCGAGACACATTGTCAGTTATAATGATTTGGTGGTCGATCTGGACCACACGTTTGTTGAGCATCCGATCGTAGTCCTAGAACGAGGTGTGAGACGCCTGCATTCGAAGGGCATTCCTATGTTGAGGATACAATGGTCGATACGAGGACCTGGTGAGGCTACATGGGAGACAGGGGATAGTAATTAGAGGAATTATCCAGAGTTCTATGTTAAGATAGATTCACCTGTGAAAGGGTTTGCTCCAGACTTTATCTTCTTCATCCTCTTCCACGTTCTTCTTTCTCTCTCCCTCTTCTTATCTTGGTTTCTTCTTTCATCGTCTCCAAGAGAAGCTTTGGTGTGTGTTTGATGTTGGTTCAGATGATGAGGATGGTGTTGTGTGCTGTGGCTTGAGAAGCCAGGCTTGTAAGGTTTCGTTTTGAGTGGCTGAGGTAGGTTCCTTCCTCTCTTCTTCCTTCCTTCTTTCTTCCTTTTTCCTTAGCTTTGAATCCCACAATTTATCTTGTATTCGTTTTCTGGACAAGGATATTGGTTATATGTATATGTATATGTTGATGGTTGTCTTTGGCACCATAAAAGAGAAGAAGGTCGAGCGAGAGATCGAAGAGAAGTCAGAGAATCTCCCCTCTGTTGTGTAGCCGCCCCCGCGCCTTGTCAGCGCCGCCTCTGCGGCTGAAGAGTGTCACCGCCCCTGCAGATGAGAGTCACCGCCCCTGCGGCGTGTCACCGCTCCTGCGTCTTGTTGCTTCCGTATGTGCGTTTTGTCCAAGACATACCAAGTGTGGTATGTGTACTTCCTTTCCTTATGGTTTTATCTTGAGAGTGAGGCTAGGCTAGTGTTGTGCATGTGGAGTTTGATATTGTGTATGTTGAGGTAATGCCTTAGGCAGTCGTGAGTTATGATGGGCTATCGAGGTTTATATGTTGGTTATGTTTGGGTATGATCATGGGGTGTAGGAGTTGGAATCTCCTAGCCTTGAATAGTGTTTGATACTGTGTGTGCTTTGTTGATGTAGACACTGATCGTTTCCTTGAGGGGAAACTGTGACCACGTGGTTGAGGTTTACAGTGTGACATGTAAGTCCTAGCGTTTATGAGTTTGAATGATTGTGATAGTGGTGTTTGTGCATATAAATGTTGTATTTATAACCTAACCGGACTAGGACGACCATATATGTTATTAAATGGCCCAAGTGTATAACGGGTCGTGACAACTTGTCGAAGCTCGTTGAGAGTGGAGAGGGTTCTCGGCAACCGGTACTCCAAGTGGGGAGGCTTGATCCCCGATTCCAAACATGTGTGAAAGGGGACAAAGACGAGGTTTTGGGTGTTAGCTAACGGTTTTATACCGTGTTGTAGATATTCTCCATGATAGGAAGACTGCAGAGTGATCCAGATGGGTGATCAGCTGAGGGCTTCCGTACATTAGGACGTGCGTGGGTTTTGGAATGTTTATGTACATATATGTATATGATGTTGCCGTTTTGTACTCGGTTGTGGTTTGGTATATGTTTTGATATATGATCATACAGTTTTATGTATTTAGTTTTTATATTTAGAGCATGTGCAACAGATACCCCATTTTAGAGGATATTGTGCTTTTGGGGAATTTTGGACTTCTTTTGCATCCAACAAATTCCCTATCTCAAACTCTAAAATAGGGGGCTTGTGAAAAATAAGCCTTCCTTTCCCTATATTTGCAGCAAGGTGAAGCTTCTCCAAATACCTCTCTCCTACAAAATTTAACAGTTTTCATCTTTATTTTAAAATAAAAAATATTAAAAATATGCATGACTCCCTATTATGGAGAAGCTATTGGGTTCAACGCAAAAATAATTTAGAGAAAACGAAAATTCTTTCTCCATTTTGAAGTATTTATGGAGAAGCTGTTGCACATGCCCTTATTTGTTTCTTGTTGTAAGATCCAGTGAACTTGTTGTCCAGCTAGGGTCATGATCCATTGTGAGATCCTAGCCCGTAGCGTCCTGAGTCCTGCGGATTTGGGGCGTTACAATTTTAATACTATTCAATAACTTGTATGAATTCCTTTCAATGTTTCAAGAAAAATTTAGCTTCGATAATCTTACTACAAATAACCGATTAAAACAAGCGTGTGCAATGCACGTGCGGTCCTTCTAGTATATATGTACAAAAATGAGAGGATGGATCTATGTATCACCATTGCAAATCATTTGCAATTTACAAAGTAGATAGTTAAGCGAGAGAAACAGGTACCGATCCACTTTTGTATTGCCACAAGTCCTTCGTTTTTAGCCCTTTTTAAATGCTATGTTAGTTCAACAATCATCCATTACAAGGTGTGAGAGCTACGCATGAATGATTCCTAGGTCGATTTGTTTGTCAGGGTGTTTGTTTGCAAGATGCAAGAGCTGCATGAATTAATACCTTAATTTCTTGCAAGATGCGAGAGTTGCGTAAGAATGTTTCCTTCATAGCATGATTATATAAATTTTAATATGTTTAATCATAAATTGATGATCTCTTATGAATTGTTGTGGTGATTCGGATTTTAAAATTGCGTTATTAATCACCAATGTTGATGTTACGTTTTCTAATTGTATGTGACTAGTTCAACATATACAATACATATTTCTCTCCCTTATCTCAATTGACTAGATTGATCGATCCTCTTGATTGGGCGATCGATCATAGGTGTTTTCCTTTTGTATTGTATTCACATCTTTTTTATTTATTGATACTTTTTCTTTGACTTTGCACATAATGATTCAAATCATTACATCAATCTCTATGCCTTCAATCTTGATCATATGTGTTTCCTTTATGTATCGTGCTCTCATTTTTGTTAAATTTATTTTAATATTAACTTATATTTTTGAAATGTAGGCGCTACATCTAAGTGTCGTGCACGAACCTCGTGCACCCCTTACAATATCATATTAACTTTTTTTAATTCAATTTTACTAATTTGGGGTCAAGAATGAACTTATTAGAAATGTATAAGTTCATCTACTTACAATTGTAAAAATTATTTTCATCAACTAAATAATATGATAAAATTTTAATCTATTATCATAAATCATCTACTAAAACAAGTCTCACTTTGATCACATGTTGCTCTCTATATTTGTTTAACTTTTTTTTAATTCATTTTCCTTAACTTTTGACGTTGAAGTATAAATTATATAAGCAAAAGTAATGATTTACATTTAAACATACTTGAATATAAATTTAATTAATGATTTTTTAATATTTACTTCTTACTTAAAAAAAACTTTTATATTGTGCTCGTACATAATTATATATGGGCGATTTTAGTAAGTAGGCTTTTTTCGATTTTTATCACAGTAAGTAGGCCTATTGTATTTTCTAGTTAACTAAGTGTACCCCATTTAATTTTTTTACTGCTCAATACAAATTAAACATGAAACCCTAAATCAACGCATCTTCAGATCTCTCTGTTCTCTGACTTGTGAACTCAATCCATCCATCTCTCTCACTTGCGAACAAGTCTCTCTCCGTTCTCTTCAATGCTCCGGTGAACTCTTCGGTGAAACAATCGGTTGCTCTAGGTATTGTAACACCCCAAGTTCTGGGAAATCGAAGCGCTACGGGCTAGGACCGCACAATAGGTCCCGACCCTGAAAGTAGCAACAGCACAACGGATCTTACAACAAGGCACAGACGAATGAAAACTAAAACTCAATATAAAACCAAAGGTTTGAACAAAAGAAAGCGTAAAAGACTCGGTTACGAGTTCAAAACAAAAAGGGGGAAATAACAACTTAAACAAAAATCCAATCCCGTCCTATAATGTACGGGAACCCCGGCTGACCATACCATCCGGATCACTCAGCAGCATCCTGAACCTGCGGAACATCTACAACGACGGTATAAACCGTTAGTTAACATTCTAGATATCGGAGAGAACGTAAAGGCACAAACACACATAAGGTAAAGTAAACATATAGCATGCTCGCACTCAACAGGTTATTATCTTTCATTAAGGTTATTCATTACTAATTCAACTTCTTTTGTCACACGAGAATCTCCTAAAACTCGCCTCCTCTTCCGTCTACCAATAGGAATAGATCAGTACTATCCGTTAACTACGGGTCTGGGTTGCAAGAGCATATTCTAGTCTCTTGTAGAACTAGACAAGTGATCACCGCCCGGTTATCATACACTTGGGTCAGTTAAGGTTATAGAGGGTGAATCCTATTCCAGTTATCCGTTATAACATAATAATCAACACAGACAAGCCAAAACACTCAAACTAATATACGGAATTAATGAAGCTAAGTAAGTCCAAGGGACTGACCTCACTCGAAGGTAAACTAAAAGCTCAACAACAACTCAGAGAACACTCAGTTTTCCTCAGGAAAGGAGCAAGGAAAGCCTGTTCACACAAGCATCACGAATTAGGAACGAAACAGTTACTAGAAGTCTATAACTTCTAGTCTCAATGATCTCTAAGATATCTCCACAAGCTAAGGGTTCAACCTTAGCCTTACAGCATACTCAGGGAACAAGGAACATCCATAAGAATCAAGGAAAGAAACGAGGAAAGCAAGGAAGGAAGCAACTCACAAGAACGGGAGTTACTGTAGAAGAAACCGCGGGGGCGGGTGGGTAAAGGCGCAGGGGCGGAAGGGAGGAAATCCTCAAGGGCGGCTCTGTGTAGGCGTAGGGGCGGATTCTCAACAGAAGACATTGTAGGGGTTTCTTCTCCACAGAACTCTCAGCAAGGGATTCAAAGCTCGAACCTTTGATCCAACCACGTCAAGACTCAACCAAAAGAGCATGAGAACATCAACACATCAACAAAGAGGATGCCAACAAGAATCAAGGTTCAAACTTGATTCTTGGAGAAGAAGAAAAGGAAGAACGAAAAGAAAAAACTGAAACAAAAGGATGAGCATGCGGCCCCAGCATGAACGTGATGAAGAACAAGGGATGAAGAACTTACACGTTCAGCAAGATCACAGGAAGCAAGGTTGCAGCATTCTAGGGTTGAAGAAGACGTAAGCAAGAAACGGGAAAAAGAAGAAAAGACGGGAATATATAGAGAAGGGCTGGAAATATAGATGGAAAGGACGTTTAGGGTTAAGAAGAAGATAAGGAAACCGGCCCATAAGATAGAAGATCGGATATTCTATCTATGGAAGGAAGATAAAACGAACGAAAACAGATCGGCGCGGTCTATAGCAAATCTGCAAGGGGCGGATTGCCTCAGCCGAGGGGCGGCCCATTGTCACCGCGGGGGCGCTGACAGACCTCAAGGCCGCTGGGGTGGCATCCTTCACCGCGGGGGCGGTGAATGTAAAAACTGGGATCTTACAAGTACGATTTATGGTTTCTTTTCGACTAGCCCGATCTATGAGTCCTCGAACCCCAAGAGTCGTTGTGCCAATCGATCTATGAGTCCTTGAAATCTGGTATGCACTTGTCTGGTACTGATTCAGGGAAATGAAGAACGGGAGCAGGCGGTGTAGAACAGGCAACTCCATCGACGCTTGCTGGAGATGCGACCCCAAAATTTGCAATGTATGAAGCATTGAGATTTTACATGGAAAGGTATATTATTACTGTGTATGTATGTATTAACATGGCTACCTTCCAAACATCATTTCATCCATTGAGTTCTTGCTTAATAAAACTCTATACTGTAAAGGGAAAATTTCTGGTAAGCATTAGAAAATATAAAATTGCAAAACTTACCATCAACCTCGAATCTAACCACTACATTATAGCCTAAAATGCAGTATAATTATTTGCTGCAATTTGATATCCTAATTGCAATTTGACTAATTATTTTGCTGCTCTTAAGTTTCATGCTTGCCCTAAAGAATGGCAATGAAGTGATGAGTTTAGTTTAATTGTAATTTGACAAATTGAAATCCTTTGTTGAGATGTCCGATATGCTGCAATGAGGACTTGTTTGAAGCATTGGGAGAGGACGTCAGATTAGGGCTCCATGATCCTTGAATATGTTCTGATCGATAAGACCGGAATATGCTTTTAGACCAAAACTGATAGAAGAATGTAGAGATATGAGAAGATGAAATAAGAGTAGAAATTGTTGCTGGAGAAGAACCAAAAGCGGCTGACGGAGTGTGCCATAGGGTTCGGCAAGAATGCGATGGGGGTAAAAACGGAAAGATATACACGGTGACAAACCCTGGCAACGACCCCCTCAACCCGAAGCCCGGGAGCCTCAGGTACGAAGCCATCCAGGATAATGTGCTCTATTATTTACCCCTCCAAATCAAAGGAATGATGTGCTCGTCATGCTTAGTTGTGTTTCATATTAGTGTTTAGTTGTGTTTACTACCGAGAGAGATGGCTAAGTTAGTCACCCAACTTGGCATGGAGAAGTCGCAATAGGCTTTGAGCTGCTTGTATACGTGATCAGATAACACATCACGGTCTCATGTGTTGTATATCATTCCTTTCTGATAAGTGTCATCATCCAACAGGGCATTTCCGATCTGTATAAAGGGACAAAAGGAGTTATGTTAAGTTCAATTCGGTCAGGTCATATACTTTACACGGCATCAGACATCAAACTTATAAACCTCTGGTATATATGAACTCTACTTGTATACACGATCAAATAACATCTTTGGAAGGTCACAAATATTTATGGTATGAACTAGTATTGAACTCTGGCATGTACTAGTATTGCTTTGATTGTTGTATGAACTAGTATTGAACTCTGGTATGAACTAATGTTGCTTTCATTGTTGTATCAGTGTTTGATTTTGATGCTAAACATGTTTTACTGTTAATTTTGACTAGCATTTTCGAGGTTCACTTCTTCATCTACCAGTTTGTATATGTTATTTTGAGATGATGATTTGCTAATCTGTCAGTCAATCGACCAATCTTGATTTAATTTAGGGTGTGTTTGGTTGGAGATTAAAGGAGGTTCATTTAGATTAAATTTAAAAGATTAAATTTGTGTAAGTGTTTGGATGAAGGTGGAGATTATGGAAAAAAATTATAGAGAGGGTTAATTGGGATTAAAAAGGGCCAAAAAATAACCTTATATTACCAAGGTTAAAGGAGATTAATTTTTAAATATCAATTAGGATTCCATTCATACCCCCTATTTAAGGTTAAAATATGGGTAAATTTGTAAATCAATATCAATTAAACCTATTAAAAGATCTTCAACCAAACAACTTCACGTAAATTATTTTATATTAAATAATCCCTAATAAACCCCATATAAAATTTAACCCCTTTTAAATTCCATCTAGATTAATCTTTAAAATAACCTCCATCTCTTACCAAACACACCCTTAGTTGTCTTTTCTTTCATTGTCAGTTATATAATCCTTTTGAAATGTAGGTATCAGGAAGCAACCAACTAAAATCAATAGCATCTTTTTTGGTATGAGTTTCTGGTATGAATACCAGAAATTATAAAAAATAAAAAGGACAAAAAAAATCTAGTATGAAAAAAATTTTAGTATGTAAATTCCGGTGTGTAATTTCTGGTATGTAAATTATAAAAAATAAAAAAGGACAAAAAGAAAACAAAAAAAAACAAAAAAAATCGGGTGTAAAAAAATTCTGGTA
>BSUD01000008.1:99416084-99427349 GCA_033239045.1 Fagopyrum esculentum | reverse complement strand
AAAAAAAAAAGTCATATATAGTTTTTTTTTTTTTTCTTTCTTTTTTTTTTAAGTACGGAAGTCGTAGTTTGAAACTATGAGTTAGATGAACAAGACGAATATTGGAAATGTGGGTTACATGTTATTTTTTGTTATTTTTTATTTTTATTTTTTAATTACATAAAAGTACTTATTGAACGTTATGATATGTTTATTATAACAATTATTCTCATAATAATCCAACAATTATTAAACAATTATGTAAAAAGAACATAAATTGTACTTTGTACAATACTTTCAACTAATCAACAATTTTTCTCATAGTAATCGGCAAAATAAAATTATATAAAGTTAAAATTAAAATAGAAATATATCTAATATTTAGCAAACTTGTTTACATCGAAGGAAGACGGGCAACAAGTTGTGCCGTCAATCTATAACACCCCAAATTTTTGGCGCGTTTTTGTTTTTATTTTTATTTTTATTTTTTTCGATTTCTATCGATATTTTATTAGATTGAATATTTATTAAAAGTATTTTAAGACGTAAAATATGTTTCCCGAGTATATTTATATTTTGGATACCGTATGACTATTATTTTACGGAAGAATTCGAAAAGAATTTTTCGATTCGATAAACCCGTTCCCAATACTTTTGATCGAGTGTATTCTATTATTTTTTTTATTTTACTTTATTTTTATTTATTACTAGTTTAGAACCCGTGCCTTGCACGGGTTTTGAAAAAAATATATGTGTTTATACGTGGACATTGTTTTGTATAAGATTATTTTATTTGTTAATAATATATGAATACAACGTTTCATGTGATGCCGACTTGAAATTAAAGCAAATAAAAAAGGGCAAATTTGGTTAGTAGGCTATTTAGAGAAATAGTGATACTAAGTAGGCTTTTTTGTTTTTCAATTAAGTAAATATACCCCTCTTTTTTTTTTTTACCATCAAACCTTCTCCATCCTCTTGTTTTATTCTTTTCTTCCTAATGCTTTTTAAAAACTGAATTTCTTTTTTTATTTTCTTTTATTAATTTTTTTTATCTTTTTTATTTTCTTTATTTTTTAATTTATTTTCTAGAATGAAGAATTTTTTCACACACCGGAATTATCACATACCGGAATTATCACATACCGGAATTTCCACATACCGGAATTTCACATACCGGAATTTTCACATACCGGACCGGAATTTTACATACCGGAATTATCACATACCGGAATTTCCACATACCGAAATTTCACATACCAGAATTTTCACATACCGGAACGGAATTTTACATACCGGAATTATCACATACCGGATTTTCACATACCGGAATTTTCACATACCATAATTTTCACATACCGGAATTTCACATACCCGATTTTCACATACCGGAATTATCACATACCGGATTTTCACATACCAGAATTTCACATACCAGAATTTCACATACCGGACATTTACATACCGAAATTTACATACCGGAATGAATTTTTAATTGTCTAATATTTAATTTTGCAAATTTTAGGGGGCTCGTTGTAATTTTGCAATTTTTTTTATTGTAATTTGCGTATATGATGACGATTTGCAAAAATGGGTCCATCACCGTCTCTTTTGGTTTCCAAAAGACTTGTTCTTTTTCCCAGTTGACAATGACAAATTGACAAGACGTGGAGGAGTTGAGCATTATTTGAGTGGAGAATTATATGTTAAAATTGTCTCAAAATAAAAGTATTATGTAAACAAAAATAAATAGCGGACGGAAAACACAAGGATCAAGTGTTGATTGTGCCGCTAGTTTTAATTCAGAAATTTCTGGAATGAAATTTCTGGTATAAACTTTTCGTATGAAATTTCTGGTATGAAAAAATTTTAGTATGAAAAAAAATTTGGTATGAAAAAAATTCTGGTATGAAATTTCTGGTATGAACTTTTCGTATGATAATTTCTGGTATGAAAATTCTGGTATGAGAATTTTCGGTATGAGAAATTCAGTCCAGAAAATAAAAAAGAAAATAAAAAATAAATAAAAAAAGGCAAGAAAAATAATAAAAGAAAACAAATTTAGTAATTAAAAATTAAAAATTATACTTATATAACAAATAACAAATATCATTTATTCTTTCTTTCTAATTTGAAGGGTTAATAATTTTTACCTACTATTAAATGAAAGTGGTAAAAAACTTGGGGTACATTTTATTAAACAAAAACTAAAAAAAGCCTAGTATGTCAAATTCTCCCAATAAAAAATCCACTTAATTGTTGACCGATGAGTTTTCAATTTATTATTGTTATAGTTTTTATAAGTCAAACCACAAATTCAAAATAACTCAAAAAATGAAAATATCCAAAAAAAAGTAAATAATAATAATAATAATAATAATAATAATAATAATAATAATAATAATAATAATAATAATAATAATAATAATGCATATACAATGCAATGAGTATTTCGCAACAGATCAAACAGATGTAGGCCGTGAGCATTCTTGAATCACCTGCTTTGAAAAAAAAACTATAATCAACCTCAAATATTTAATGCTATTTTTTATAACTTTAACCATACATATATAACTATATCCAATATACAGGTAAATTGAAATTATTCGATTTAATATGTAAAAATAGTTATAAAATAAGTACCTCAATCAATGTTACGGAACACTTCGTTATAGACCACATTATTTGTAGTTTGCTCCAATTTGCCTGTATCGTCACATATCATAATCCTCAATCCGTCCCTACTTGTAACCCTTGAAACAGCCACATATAATTTGTAATATCCGGAATTTTTCATTTCATTTTAATTCCGTAGCAAACCGGAGTTTAATCCGTTGATTTCCTGTATCTACCTAGTAGTACACTATCTCAAAATTTCATCATTTTATGTAACCTCACTTCACATAAAATGATAGAATTTTATATCAAACCCTAATCTATCAAACCCTAGTTTTATCATGACATGTCCTTGACAAAGTCATGACACCCCTTTGACGAGACCAAGACGAGATCATGACAAGGCCATGCATGGGCTTGGCAAGACAATGACGAGTTTTGACAAGACCTTGACAACATCAACCCACTCTTATTCTTACCTTGTTTTCAGCCCATTGTGATTCTTATTCTTACCTTGTCCAGCCCACTCTTCCCTTGTCCGCAGCTTTGTTACAGCCCATACCTCACAACACCCCTTACCTTGTTTTGGGCCGCCTGGCCTCCCTTCTCCTCCTGATGCCGCCTACTGCAGAAGCCCAACGAGAGGTGCACCAGCCCAGTGGAGACGCCAGCCCAGCAACATAAGACTTCTTTCGGCAACTTGTAAGAGAGTCGCCTTCCTTCCACGTGAGGCTGAGCAAGTAGTGAAGACAACATTATCGTAACTGCCTCCTTGAATCACGCTGCTACTCCTCTTTACTCCAAGGAACGTCCAGATTCGTGCAGATCCCCAACCTATCTCCTTCCTTCCCATCGCAATTGGATGCTCTACCGCCGAGAAGTTGCTGCAAAGGCTTCCTTAGACGTTGCTGCAAGCATCCTTGGACCGCTAACTCAGCCACCTCCATACTCTCACCTCCGTTCTGGTGTGGGAAGCAGCAACTTCATCTCTTCCCCGTATCAATAGTTACGCTCTACCCCTGTTGCCTCGGCGCTGGACAACTAGGTGAGCCTTTCACTTGCTTCTCGTCTCTCTCTACAGTTCGCAGTTTAACCGGTTACCATGATGTGCAACAGAGAGGGCCACTCCTAGCGAGTCTTTGATGCGCAGAATCATCCAGACCACCCCATCACGCATCTAGCTCCAACGAGAAGATTGGTTCCTTTGTTAGGCGCTTACACCGAACACATCAATGTGAGTGAGTTAGATCTTTCCTTCCCACCTTCCTTAGTGTCCATCTTGAATCCTAACTGAACTCGTGTGCTTCCAAATCGGCATCCCTTACAAGGACAGGACACGATTCATCACAACAGCGAGTCTTAGTAACCAACCCCTTTGACTCTTGCCACCTGCAGAGTTCTCCAGTAGGTAAGATCTTGTTCCTTAGAGACATGCCTTTGTGTAGGATTAGTGGAGTATTAATAGGGTGTATGATTGCGGCTCTTCCAGGAATCAAACTAGTGACGGATAGGGCTTGCAGATCTGAGAACTACAAGGTGAGGATTGAACCTGAGACGTGTTACACTGCTAGGTGTTGAAATTCCAGAAACTACATTTCAGCCATGTTTACGCTTCTATTTAGATACCTTAAAACTATAATTCACCGTTCAATTTCTAGTATGATGTAGAGTGATATATATACTGTTATGTATCAAAAATTGGAGTTCATCAAACAGTTAGATCTGGATCTATAAAGTCACAAAGTAAGCTCATAGTGCAGTTTTGGAAAAGCCCATATTTTTGGCTAAGTATGGAAATCTAAGGATGAGGGGTCAACTTGAGGATTTTTGTGTGAGATTGTCGAATAGTTGTTTTGGAGATTTCTTTGCTTATATGAGTAGAGTACATAGCATATAAGATTGAGACTTTTCTTTAGGATTTTTAGATTTTTGTACGAGAGCTTTAGGTTGACGTAAAGTGGGACCTTAGCGAGTTTCATGGAAGTTAGGAAGTTAGAAAATCTTCCAGATTAGTTAGCGCTTTCATGTAGATGTTAGATTGGAGTTTTGGATTTTATAGGAAGTTTCTGAAATATTCGTACAATATTTCTAGGGTTTGGACACCAGGGGTAAAATGGTCATTCACCCATCGGAGGGTATTTTAGTATTTTCTTTTATGATGGGTGTACATCTTAGAAGTTATAGACTTCTAAGATTATGGAACATATTTTGATCTACTTGTCTCTTATGACAGGCAATTGAGTTTGGACGGTTACATACCGAGTTGAGATTTAAAAGAGTGAGACTTGATTCAGGTAAGTCCTTTGGGCTTACTTAGTTGACTTCTGAATATGAGCATGAATGATGATAGTGGTGTGTGATTGAGATGTTTAGAGTTATAAGTTGTGATAGATATTTACCGACCTATACTTGGCCTAAGAGTAACAGGCGGTGGCATTCTGCTCAGTTAGCTTGAGGGCGCTGGGGGTTTCTTTAGGGACTAGTCCACACTCGGTTTGTAGTGATGCTACCGGCGGAGATAAGCTAGACCTACACCCAGTTGGATAAGGAACGGAGGCGAGAACTCTTAAGATTCTCGTGCCACAACTGTAAAATGGAATAAGGTGAATCACTTAACTACTAGAAAATAACCGGTTTGTGTGCCAGCATGATGATTGTTTATGTTACCTTGTTTGTGTTTGTGCTATCCTTATTCTGCTTATGTTTGGATTGTTAGCTAACGGTTTATCCGTGTTGTAGATCTGTAGAGATAGACAGCTGCAGAGAGATCCGGAACGGATGGTCAGCCGGGTCCACGTATTCATTAGATGGGGACGGGGGAGTCTCCCATACAGCATGCATGTTATGTATATGTTTGTGTTTTGTAAGGTTGTCGCATGTGTACATTCATACAATAAAAATATTATGTTTCGAAATTGTTTTAAGTACATTTGTGCCTTGTTGTAAGATCCAAGTAATGTTGTTGTTAAACCAAGGTTGGGACCCATTGTGAGGTCCTAACCAGTAGCTCCCCGAGTTCCGAAAATTTGGGGTGTTACAAAATTGTCCATGACTGTACACCGGTCTAGGCAAATATAATCCAACGTGTGCAAGCGATTGCCCTTGACTTTTGTTTATAGTCATAGCAAAACACACCATAACAGGGAATTGTCTCCTTTGAAACTTAAATGGAAATTTTGAATTTGAAGGAGAAAGAACCGTCCGCGGAATGAAGACTTTCTGCCCAATGCTGTTACCAGATAACATTTCTGCCTCGATGATATGTTTTTCAAGCCTCCTCACTATCAACCTAGTGCCATTACACAAACCGGTAGACTGGTCAATGTTCCTCATTAACATAATTGGAATCCCGACCTTCAGCTCCAAAACGTGGTTGGGAAATCCTGAAATCTTGATGCTGTTCAAGAACTCACTGGAGAAGAACCCATCATCAACAAATCCATCAGTGGGACAAAAACGATCAGAACTCAAGTAAACGGTCTCGTCTCCGGGTATCAATGATAGAATATGATCATTAACATTGTCAACAATTTCATTGGTGGGTGCAAGGATAGCTCTTTCTTGGAAGTAGGTTGTTGGATCTTCAACATCGAATGTTCTAGGATACACATAGTCAACAATGGTAGAAATTGGATCGCCATTAGAACGAAGTAATAAATCTTCTGGGATTTCAATAACAGCTTCACCGTTATCACCATAGCCTTCTTTGCCATCTCCAATTCTCAATACCCAATCAAAAAACTCTTTGGCCTTTTGCGCTTCTAGTGTTGTTGTTCCACGTAAAACCCTCATGTTTTTTGTCAACCTGAGAACATTGCAGTGAGCCCACAAATGCGATGCATTGATTGCAGCAAATACAATATCAATCCTACTTCCACCGGTAACAACAGGCAATATCTGTCTAAAGTCACCACCAAATACGACCACCTTTCCACCAAACGGCACATCAGAGTTAACGCAACTATAAGATCGCATGACATCTCTCAAACTCCTATCAAGAGCCTCGAAACAGAACTTATTCACCATTGGCGCTTCGTCCCATATTATTAGTTTAGTCCTTGATACCAATTCAGTCAGTTATGTGCCTAATAAAAAATAAAATTTTAATTAAAAAGTAAGAAGATATACGGATGTGCTATGTAATGTGGCATATAAAAGTTTAGCCAATAAAGATACATACCTGCACGGATGTTATACGTCGAAGTTTCGTCAACTTCTATGGGAATACCAAATCGTGAATGAGCGGTCCTACCGCCAGGCAGCAAAAGAGCGGCATTACCACTGGAAGCAACCGTAAGTACAATCTCACCTTTAGATCTGATAGCAGCTGAAAGGGATCTCCAGATAAAAGTTTTTCCAGTCCCGCCATAGCCATATAAGAAGTATACCCCACCTTTTTCAGTTGACACAGAAGACATAATCTCATCATACACATCTCTTTGCTCATCGGTAAAACTGGAAACTAAATTGCCATGATCAATAGATAATTGAGATCGGTCATAATTTAGTTCGGCTTGAATAAGACTATTATGTTGCTCCATTATCAACGCTTCATCAGGATAAGGCATGGACTTCTTTGTCTTCAAAGTGTTGTTGTTCCTCTGTAGTAGTTTCTCTATCTCAGCTAAAGCGTAGTTTTGCAACGCGTCATCATCTAGCTGTAGTTCTACATATAGAATTATAATATTAAAAACGCTATAATTTATATAAGATAGGACCATTGAATAATAATAAAGATATTTAGAAGGAAATTAAAATACAGCTAAGGAATAACATACCATTATTACGTTGCACTCTTCTTTGAAAAGATAGAATATCATCGGACAAGTACTTCCACGTCTTGGACCACACATCCTCCGGTGCCGACCACTGTTTGATAGAAACAACATGACGAATAAATTTCTAAGATAACGACCAGATCCCCAAAAACTTGCTTCTATGATACCGTCAATGTATTCCCTCTCGTCGTCAAGCAATCCCATGGCATAACACGCTTATCTAAATGTTGGACATACTATGCCGTCGACAGTCCGAAGTTCTTCAAAGGACGTAGGACCTTTAATGTGATTCAACATAACCCTTAGGTAGTATTTCTCCCCAGATGCAGGTGCAACGTGGTATATTCTACCAACGGTTTTACTTCTAGGAACATTAGACGTTTTAGGAACCTTTCTTTCAGACCATTTCTTCCTTGGTTTCTGCCATACAAAACAGGAGGGAAATTTTGAATATGTGAGAGTCCTAGCAAGTTCAGATCTTTTATTGGTATCCATCCAAGACAAAAACATCGAGTTGTATGACCCATCCCTATTCAGTACCGATTCAACCGTATCATCATCTTCATAAACAACGGTGTGCTCATCGAGAAGGTGAAAACTCATCCTGGTAACCGAAGGAAACCTATAATGAATCGGGAACTGAAATATACGCCATATCGCTTCGTTTGTCGATACATATCTAGCATCAGTATGGTCTCTTATTTCATCTCTAGTTTTTTGTTGTTCAGCAAGCTGACCTTCGTTTGAGATGGCGACAAGGATACGATCACTACCCTTGTTTACATACTTGAACAAATACTTGATTGAACGCACTTGATTGCACCATTCCACATTTATGTGCGCGTTGTACCTGGGCAAAAGGAAGGGAGTATACGGAACAACCCTCTTGTTATCCAACTCAAACCCTCCTTTGGTTACTGTTCTTCCCAGATCCCTCCTCATGTAGACGGGATAACCATCATCGGCAATAGTGGTATTATCCGTGAATTTTCTAGGGTAGTACTTGCTGCATTTGTTATCCACCATACAAATACACCTTGGATTCATGTTTCCACAAGGTCCGTGCATCATACAATCCTTCACGGTTTGATAGAGAGCCGGGTTAGCAACCGGATCAGGAATCTCGGCAGATATAATACGATCAATGTCTTCAGTTGTAGAGCACTTGTTATCAGAATGAAGAAAGATAAGAATATGAGCATATGGAAGACCCCGCTTTTGAAACTCAACAGTGTATACAACTGAAGAAAAAAATATCATAAAGTCAATAAACATAGATAAAATATTTTTATAAAGATGATGATACGGTTGAATCAGTACTAAATAGGGTTTAATAACGAGAGTTATAACGACAGTGTAAGTGGACATTATGACTTTGGCACCTTTAGGAAACGACTTGTCAAGTTTTGAAGTGGGTCGGGACTGATGTGAGATTCTAGTGATTGGAAGTTGTTATAGGAAGCCAGTATTAACCCCTATGAGATAAGTTATGCACGAGTTACAGAGAAATAGTAGCACCCCAATAGCTAACCTTGATAACCGATCATGGGTGGATGGAAGAGTAGTTTTGGAACCGCGTACAAATGGTATACCTTGGAGTCTTCTCCCGACTGACGTGAGAAGAATGGAAGAAAGCACCAAACCCAATCAAGATAAACCATAAAGGTTCTACGTGAAAGCTTAAAGAGATTTAACTACCATACTTGGTGTAAGAACTTAGAAGATGGTAAAGTGACATGAGGATAGTGACATCATAGTAAATGCAAGTCAAGAAATTCGAGGTTTGAGAAAATCATATGCATCTAATGTTCCTTATACAAATGGTATCAGTAGATGTTTAAGAAAGGTCACACTATGAGACCAATAACATTATGATGTATAAAGTGTAAACCAGGCGAATAACTTAACTAGTGAAAAGGAAAGTCAGGTATCAAAAGGCGGGTGTTGCTAAATTTAAACACAGTGTGGAGATGAGGATGCCTTGATGGAACCTTTACAAGAGTACTACGTAACTGAGGTTCCAACGCGGAAGGGGGTAGTGAGGATTCATTGACAGTGATAGACCGGTGTGGAAAAGGAAAATGTTACAAGATGAGTCACCTAGTAGAAGAGTTCACAAGACAAGCATGAGAGATCATCACGTGATTTTATTATGGTCCCGGTGTAGACTTCTGACCACACCTCGAGAATTTGGAACTAAATAAGAAACTCTATGTCGAGAATGTAAATAGATCAAGGTAAGGACTAGTAAATCAACGGGGTGTGCCCTACGTTAGAGGCCCAAGGGATTATGGAAGGATAACCACATTGAGTAGTTCTGACGGGTAGTAAGTAGAGTTTTGAGGAGACCTAAGTGAATCCCGGAAAATTTTAAGATCGCACGCCCAATCCTGTAATAACCGAAAATTTTAAACTCCGTTAAACCTGAATTTAACCGAGTCCCGAATTCCGATACATTAATCTTAAATAAATAAATAAATAAATTAAAACGAGTTAAGTTCTATCATTTTATGTGACCTTAATTCACATAAAATGATGAAACTTCGTAACCGGAAATAGTTTACGCACTTTTAAATAAAATAATAATTTATATAATACAAAATATAATGTCGTAGTATAGAGATTCCCGCACATAACCGGAAATCCGGAACGGGTAACGAGTTTTCGTATACTTATTTTTATGCGGGGACATGCCGGATATGACCCATTACTAGGCCCAATTATCAAGCCTATCAGCCCATCCCATAAACTAATCCTAACCCTAACTTAACCTAATTAATTAGGTTAACCTAATCTACTGTTACACCTCCTCACGTCATGTTGCCGCTTTCCCCTCACCATCGCTGAACGATTGCACAGCAGGCACACGCAACGCAGATCGAGCCGCCTCTGCGCCGCCTTCGGTCGACCGCCCAGACGACGCCGCCACCACGTCTCCTCCGCCTTCCCTCTTCGCCGGCGACAGCAGCCGCTAGTCGCGCCTCCGTCCTCTTCTTCTCTGTAAGAAGGCAGCAGCAGCAACACGAGCCACCGCGCCGTCTTTGTCAACCGCCCAAACCGCCGCCGGAGCCTGCAGCACCAGAACCACCACCGAGCCAGTGGGCGCTGCTGTCGACCACCCAGTGTTCGCCGCCAACCACCGCCTAGGTAAGCAGCCCCTCGACCAATCTCTCCTCTCCCTCTCTTGCGGATCCGTTAATCGTTGTTGTGCAACCAGACCCACGCCACTGAACCGCCGCCGCTGCAGCCACCGAGCCTGCGTGCCTTCCGCCGTCCGCCGCAGTGAAACCGGTAAGACCATGGCTTCCCATCTTTCTGCCTTCCTTCCCACGCTTCTTGAACCGCTACTCACTGCAACCCTCTCCGATCTGCAGCAGCACCGCGAACCGCCGGACTCAGTGGATACCGCCCCGCCGCCTCCTGCTGTTTCCGTACCCTGTGTCGACGCCGCACCCCGTTGCACCCTCCTGGACCAGCGCCGGTGACTAGGTGAGTCCGGTTGGCTGTACTGTTGAGTTGTAGTACACTGTAATATGTATATATAAATATGAATGCAGTACAATATATACATGTATATATATATACAGATTGGAATGATATAAATACAGTACGATGTATACATGTATATATGATAAGAAGTAGAAGCGGAATGTTATAAAAATAAGTATCAGTTAGTATAGTGTATATAGGAGTTTTGTATGCCGAGTATATAAATATACGTATATATATTATATGAAAATAAAAGTGTACATAAGTGAATTAAGGTTATACATGTGGATCGATATATATATAAATCTACGCATATGAATAGGAGTTGCGGGAATGTCATGTATATATATATATATATATATATATATATATATATATATATATATATATATATATATATATA